>JAHFWL010001128.1:0-58552 GCA_021292165.1 Shinisaurus crocodilurus
CACCTCTATCCTTGGCCCAAATTGCAACAGGCTGCAAACTTCTGGAAAACTCAAGTGAACAACATTGAGAAGATGCCATGGTGGTTGAAAAGAACTCCCTGTTGGCACCATCACTGCCACAAAGTAGGCTTGATAATGAGCTCTAACCTGTGTTCTGTTGGACTCTGCACTCGTCTTCCTCCACCTGCATTCTAGCAGTCTTCCCTCTTGCTTCATTGTCCTTAGCTCAGGTGTATAATACTGCTGAGTAACAGGTGCATTTTGTAGACTGGCCACAATCCATTGGTTAGGAACCGTTAAGTCTCATTGAAATGAATGGGGTTTCAGCATGCCTAACTCTGATGGATTGTGACAATTTTATAACTATATCAAGTGTCTTAAAATCAGCAGCTTAAAAGAAATCAATATTTTAAAGAAGCATTTCATCATTATTAAATTACTTTCCTTAAATTCGTAGATAAGTCCCAGGCTAGTATACTGGTATAGTATTTTCAACCAGTATATTATTTCTAAAAGATCATTAGCCATTTCCAGTTGCATTTAAGATCTATATATGCCTACCAGACAAATAGCCCTTATCCTCTTCCTCTGAAAAAGGTTGTATAACTATTTTGCAGGCTACAACTAATTAAAAAAAATAAAGGGCTTTGAGACAAAAACATAGCATATGTCTACATGTGCAAAATTAAGAATTTATCTAGAAAATTGGGTTTAAGTAATAAAGATGTTTATTAGGATTCTGGGCAGTATCCAACTTATCATTCCACTAGCGCAATTGAGGTTGTGCTAGTGGAAACTAAGTTCCAAGCTATACACAAAAGGACAATCCAACTAAAGTTATGCTTGTGCAGCAGAAAGATTCAGCACAGCTCTGCTAGTGCTATTTGAGTTTGCGGAATGACACTGTTGGATACTTCCCTCTGAAATAAAATGTTTTGATAAATACTTTTAAATATCAAACCATTTCATCTTCTTTTTTCTGCTGGTCTAAAGTGTTATGATACTTTCTTTCTGTAGATAATGAATTGGCTCCTTACAACCATTCAAGATGTGCATTGGACCATAATAATATTAATAGGCCCAAATGTTCCCAAAGCTTCTGTGTCACGCCAAATCTGACAAGATGTTTGAGCTGCAGTCCTGTGCACATTTACATGGGAATAAGCCCTACTGACTATCATGGGACTTTTGAGAAATCATACATAGGTCTGGCTGGTGGACCCCAATCTAGCAAAAGTTAGTTTCACCTAAGTTTCATAGAAATCCATGAAACAAATTAGTCACACCTTAGTTAAGTCTCATTTCAGTGGAAGCTAAGGCAAATAGCTTGTCTGGATTTGGAGCCACACACTGTATCTGTGAAGGCTGGTGCAAACATGTCTGGCTATAGTTAATACAGTCATGCCTTGGATTGAGAGCATAGCTCGTTCTGGAAACGTGCTTGTAATCCAAAACACTTATATCAAAATGAAATTCTCCCAAAAAATTGTACAGAGATTTTAAATTTAAGCCGTACTACAGTACTTGTATTGCAAGACGTCGCTTGTATATCAAGTCAATTTTTTAAAAAATAAATATTTAAAAATTTGCTTGTCTTGCAAAACGCTCTCAAACCAAGTTACTTGCAATCCAAGGTATTACTGTACTTTTTTGGGCTACATTAATAGAAGTATAGTTTCCAAATCACATGAAATACTAGTTCCCCCCTACTCAGCACTGGTTAGGCCTCCTCTTGAGTACTGCGTCCAGTTCTGGGCACCACACTTTAAGAAGGATGTCTGATGAAGTGGACAGCGTCCTTGAAAGCCTTTGCCAGAATAAATCTGTTAGTCTTTAAGCTGCCACAAGACTGTTTTTAAAAAAAAGTTATTCCAGTTAACAAGCACTGACCTGAGTCATGTCTCACTCTCAAATGAACAGATGGTAAAACCATTGAGAGAACAGGCTTAAGAATCTAATAACTGTAAAGAAAAATTGCTGTCAACACTTGTGTCGCACATAAAATGGTGAACACTTCAAAGTCTTGCAGAATACTTTTAAATGTAGATTTTGGGCTCAGAAAAGATACTGTCTTTATCCAATCTATGTTCCTCCAAGGACAAAGCACTAATTCAGTTAGATTTCAGGACATTGTGGAGTTTATAGATTTCAAAAGGAAGAAGACACAATTCTTGTAAGAGTTTATTGAACAGAGGAAATGACAACTGGGTGCTGAAGCCTCCCTTTTTGAAATCAGGAAAACATCAAGGGCCATTGATTGGAAGCGAAGGCAAAACATAAACCGAGGGTGATCAATAAAGACCTGAGTTACTCTGAGCACAGGAAACATTGTGTGGTCCTGGTTGCCATCTAATGGACACAACCTTGATAAATTTTGTTTTTACAAAGCCTCTAGCCTCTTGAAGAAGTGACAAATGACATTTAAACCCACTGCATAGAAATGCCAGTTATTTATGATAATGAATATGGCTATCGGTGGGGTCTGGAATTTTTAAAGGCCAATCTCCTCTTATTTACCATGATGGAATCTCCTGATACAGGCACTTAACTGAGTCTTCACATTATTAGGGGAAGTGTTTGGAACATTCATTCTTGGCCAATTAATCATAGTGCAAATTGCATACGAAGTAGTAGTGTCAGGGCAGTCGTTCTCATTGACTGTAATATTTAACACTTGCATTTCACTCTTGGGGTTTCCACACAGTCCTTTTCAAGGGCACCAAGTGTGCAATCCTATACAGCATCTGGGCAGTTGTCTGGATTACAACTAGTCACCGCATTTAGAAAGAGATATCTCTGTGAGTACCAGCTATTTTCCATGCACCTCTGGATAACACACTTCCATTTTTATCCAGAGCATATTGAACTGGCTGATGCCTCTTTTTTTCTCTTGCAAATGGGGGATACACATCTACTTGGGGCTGCCAGTTGTTACATTGACTGGTTACCTGCAAGTACAACTGGATCTGAGTACATCATCTGTAGCTACTCTCTAGAGCAGTGTTCTCCAACCTTGGGTCCCCAGATGTTTTGGCCTACAACTCCCAGCATGCCCCAGCATTCTAGATGAAAGCATATAAGCAGGTTGTTTCTCACAGGAAGTTACATTAATATATGAAGCACTTTACAGTTTTATCTGACTTATTAGTACTAGTATGCTGTGCACTGAATTGTTGACATCTGTATGGAAATGAGGCTAAGAGGTGTGCGAGTTCTTCCTCGCAGAAAACAAACAGGTTATTTTTCCTTATTTGCCCCAGAGCTTGGAGAATGTATTTCTGCTTTTCCAAGTCCTATTTGTAGTTTTGCCAGTTGTTGCTCATTTCTGTATATACTCATAGGCACTGCTGACCCTTTGCTTCCAGGCCCCTTTTGCCTCTTTACTTATTGTGGGTTGTGCTGGTTGCTTGATATGTATAGGTTGAAAGGTATTTACTTAACCAGGGTTATCCAAGGATCCTTGTGTGTGAACAGAACACATGAACCAGGATTTCTCCCATCCAAACCCAATATTATCTCAACTGCACATTACCTCTTAAATTTTATGAGTTACATACGCTCAGGCAATACACTTACTCTCCAGGTATGAACCTAGTACCCCATACATTACAGTCTTAATATGAAGATATCTTCCTGGTGCCTCCTCTGAGCAAAGTTGAGGATGGCAACAAGGGAGAGGGGCTTCTTGGTGGTGGCCCCCCAATTGTGGGACATTCTCCCCACTGAGGTCTACCTGGCATGAACATTGTCATCCTTTCAGTGCCAGGTTAAGACTATCATCTATTCCCAGGCATGTGACAGCATATGATACGGTTTTAACTGGTCCTGGGATTTTTTTTTTATTGTTCAAGTGTTTTAATTGTTTTGTAAATGATTTTATATTATGTTTTATATTGTATTTTTAAGGTTTAAATCTTTTGTAAACTGCCCAGAGAACTTTGGCTATTGGGTGGAATAGAAATGTAAGAAATAAATAATTTGTGGGAATGCTCCTTTGCACTTGCTAGACAATCTCTTTTGTGAACAAAGTTAGGCCCTTAAGGGGCAACCCTATGGCCTCCTGACCTTGTCTGGGGGAGCCATAGGATAGGGCGGAGTCCCTGCTCCGACCTCGGAAGTGCTCTTCATGTTGCAGCAGGGACTCCTCCCATGGAGTGCCCTTCCCTCCCCACTCACAACTGGTGCAGTTCTTTCTGCACCGACTGGGCTATGAAGTCGCAAGACCATCTTCGGAGCCAGGGGGGAGTTCCGGGGGCGGGGAGGGGAATGAACAAGGCACCGCCATCCTCCAACGAATCCAGGTGGTGCCTCAGCCCCGCCGCCTCATGAGGAGGGGAAAAAACATTTCGACGGGTGTCTAAATGTTTTGGAGGGTGAGGGGAGTGCAGCAGCAATCCTAGCCGCCACACTCCTCCCACCCACTGGATGCCCATAATCCTCCGAGTTCAGCGGCTTATGGGCACCCACATTGGATGGGGCTGCCCATGCCCTTAGGACAGTGTTTCTCAACCTTGGGTCCCCAGATGTTTTGGCCTACAACTCCCAGCATGCCCCAGCCAGCTATGCTGGCTGGGGCATGCTGGGAGTTGTAGGCCAAAAACATCTGGGACCCAAGGTTGAGAAACACTGCCTTAGGATGTACCCCTCTTATCCCCTTCCTCATCCCATGTGCAGCAGTTTAGTTTAAGCAGGGACTGCAGGACTGAGCTTTTTAAAGTGTGATATGCTTCCCTTTCAACATCGAATCCAGTCTCATTCAATATGATGTTCAATACAATGAATGACCTAAAATAGCGCATGCCACATGTATCTCCATCTGCTTTGCAAGAAAAATAGGAAGATGCATACTTATCCTTCCAAACCATGGGTTGGATTCAAATGTAGTCATACTTGGGATAGACCCATTGAAATCAATACGACTAACTGAAGTCATGACTAACTCAAGTCCCTTGATTTCAATGGGTCTACTCTAGGTATATCTGGATCCAACCCCACAAATTGTAGGTGGAGATCACACTGGGTGCCTTTCATCTGTATGCACAGGGCAATGCAGATATGCGTTTTATTTATCTTGAAACAGGCTCTTGTGGTGCCTGTGTGTGCACCCAGCCTGCGTGCACAGGAATCAATCCATGGAAGCCTCTTTCCATGCATGGATCTCTCATGCTGGATCAGGGCACAAGCCTGTTTCAGTGTATACGTTGTGTGTATAAATACAGTGGAAATACCAACAAAGTATTGTAATACATCAAAAACCGTACTTTATTTTATGTATCGCAATACAATTTACATATTAAATAACACTATAATAGAATGATTTGATATACTTTTAAACATAACAAAAAGGAAATTCTTCAAGTTACAAAAAGGAAAACAAAAAACAAAAGAATTAATAACTCCCCCCAAACCAAACACCACATATCCCCAATGGGTCAATGAGACAAACTTATCCAGTGACTGGTTAAGTCTAATTCTATTGCACACACTGACAATGGAATTTAAAGAAAATCCAGCATTGACAATCACTGTCCCAAAGAAATAACATGTGTTGAATTCTTTTTGGAATGTGATGGCGTTTCACTACTTCAATACACATAAAGTATGTATTCACATATCCACCACAAAAGGGAAAAAAAACTATGAGAAGTTGAAACTAGAAAAAAATTAGCTTTATATGAAAATATAAAATTCTATGATTATATACCATAGATACAAAGTTCCCAGAAGATGCTTATTCAAGCAACAAAATATTTACAGTTTTAATGATTTCTGCTATTTAAAAATGAAGGAAATGAAAATAATGGATAGAGATGAATACTTAGTTCTTAGAAACAATGGCTGCTTGCTAGTTTCAAAGGTTCTACAAAGAAAGAAAGGTCACTACCCCAAATGTTGGAGAGTTGTGACATTTTATAAAATTGACGATCTCCTCTTTTGGAGACATGTTTATTCTTAAAACTCAAGACATTTTTCTTGAAATTAATTATCCTCTGTAGAAAAGGCTTCCCTTTGCAAATATCTAACAAAAATACTAAAACAGTTGAACAGCTAAGACCATGTCTGAAGCCAGTCTTTTCATTGCAATTCTTTCTTTGTGTACTCTCTCCCTGTTTGTTTTGCATGCCTTCCCTATACAGATAAGCAAAGCCAATGTAGTATACATTGTTTATAATGGCAACCGAGGGAGAAAGCTCAAAGGATTGACAAGAGCAGAGAATTCTATCTCTAACAGAAAAGAAATGAAATGCAGTGGATAAGCAATGAGGCATTTCCCCTTCATATAAAATTCACTGGCACCATTTTAACATAACCATCTATCACAGGAGTGGGTGGCAGAAGAGAATGAATTTTGAGAGCATGACTGCGAAGTCATTAACAGCGTGATTCTATACATGTCTATAAGGTCCCACTGAGTTCATCGGGTCTTACTTCCAGGAAACTGGGTATAGGATTGCAGCCTAAGACAACTACACTTTCCTTATTTTTTTTCCTTTAATTTTTCCACTATATATATATAGATATATATATTTTACTAAGAATTAGTATTTTTCTTTGGTAAAATTGATATCTCTACTTTAAAATACAATAGCAGTTCAAAATAAAACAGGTATTCATAACAAGGTCATTGTGCTATGTCATTAAAAAGGGACTATTTTGGTAGCATTCCAATGGGCCTTCCTCAGAAACCATTCAGAAAATTGAAGAAGCAAACCTTGCCCATCTGATTATAATCCCACTAACTCTGGAACGGATTCTAAAAGTATGTCTTTCTTACATACAGATGCACGTGCATGGACGTACACAAACACACAGGCACGTATACAATCTTTTGCCTCATTCATAGCTTAAACAGACACTCTGAAATGCTAAAGGATATTTTTTCAGAATAAAGTTTTGGTTACCTCCTGCACTATGCATGTGTGATGAACGTAATTTATGCAAAGTGTTTTTTTTCATATTGACTGCCATAAAAAAAAGGACAAAGTACGGTAGATCATGTATTTGGAGGACCAAGGCTGTAAACTGGGAATACCAATGGCTGGAGATATTTTTAATAGACTCTGTCGGTCTGTCCTTTTCCTTAGCTGAGGGTGCAGGACATATACATGTATTAATTTTCAGGGCCTTAGAGTGAGCACCCAAAAATGCACAAGGAAGCAATATGTTTGAGGGGTATCCATGTTACAATCCCATGTCCCCTTTGCTTCTAGATCACGTTAGCAAGGCCAGGATATTCAGGCATCAGTCCTAAGCGATCCTATGCATGTCTACTTGGAAGTAAGTCCCATTGAGTTAGATGGGATTACTCCCAAGTAAGGGCATATAGGATTATAGCCTAAATGTTCAATTCTTTGAGAACATCTAATATTGGAAAGGGCATATGTTTTCAAATTAATAAACGTTCAGGCATCACACGGATGTCATTTTTTCCCATATGAAGTATTCATTTCTTGAGTCTTTCAGGAAGTACAAGTGACAGTATCTCATTAAAATCTGAGGCCACTAATCTGTTCATATAAATTCAGAGCTTCTGCTGATATGCAATGCTACAATATTCCTTAGATAAGCAGATGCAAGATCCACTGGTAGAAAGGCAGAGTTGAAATGTAAAAATAAATAATAAGGGAATAATCTTTAAGCAGTTTGTCTTGGAGCAACCATAAGGCCCCATGCAGGGTTAGTTAGTTGTGCTGAAATTCAACTGAAATTAATGGGACTTGATTAACTTGTTCCATTGATTTCCATTTCAATAACTGACAATTGTGGGGAATGCAATTAATGGATACTTTTTGTTATGTAAATAGACACTGAGGAGAAGCAGGAGTAGCCTCAGAACTAAGGAGAAGTGAGTGGGAAGGGGGTGTTTCTCTTTCTCTCCCTGCCATGGTTCTGAAAAAAAGTGCTTCTCCAAAACTGCTACTTTCATTCTTGTTGTGACCCAGGGCAAGGGGAAAGCTTGAACCCCCGCACATGATCCTGAGACTGCTCAGGCTTCCCCTTTGTTTCCATTTGCATAACAAAACTGTGCATGCTGACAACTACTACTACTGTTTGGCCCCGGCTTCCTATGGATTTGGGCTCAAATCTTTAATACAGTGGTGGGCAACATGAGGCCCTTCAGATGCTTTGGCTCACAATTCCCATCAGCCCTAGCCAGCGTAGCCAGTGATGAGGGATCATGGGAATTGTAGGCCAAAACATCTGGAGGACCACAAGTTGCTTTAATAGGATTGCTCCAGAACAAGCTGAGAACTACAGCTTTTCACGTCACAGTGAATTTATACTATGAAGCTCGTTCCTGAACCTGACCCTTCTCTCGAAAAGCATCTTTATTATTCACCTCTTTACCTGCTGAGTGCAATATTAAGTTATAGCCCGATTCCCATGTGAACTAATTAAAAGCAAGGTTACTGAATGTTAAATAAAGTTATATACCTGTGGACCAAGTCTCATGAAAATATTAAAGAAAAAACTGAAACACCAATTCATATGGCATTGGCTTTGCGAGCAGTCTAACATCGGCTATGCTGGTCTAATTTTCACTTAAAATCCACAGCCAAACATGTACAGGCAGTCCCTGGGTTATGAACAAGATCCATTTGTAAGTCTGTCTTTAAGTCGACTTTGTACGTAAGCCGAAACAGAAGCCGCGCAATGTTTTCAAAGTGTCGCAAAGTGTCACATAGTATAGTGCGTGCATTCGTAAGTACGAACCATTGTATTTAACTCAGATTTTTACATATATGGCGGTCTGTTCTTAAGTATGAGTTGTCCGTAAGTTGGGATGTTCATAACCCGGGGACTGCCTGTACTTGCACAACTTGGTACAAATGTTAAGGAAGTGACTTAAGTGCAGCCAGGCAGTCTTGTCACAAACACATTCATTTTCCTCTGTGGTATCCCCTCCACAAAATCAGAAATGAAAACAAAGTTACCAACAAATTCAACAAAACATGAACACACACACACACACACACCCCCACCACCACCAAACACCGCTTTTACTTCTTGAACCAATCCATTTCTTGCCACAAAATTTTGGATGTGAAATGAGCAAAATTAATCTCATGCTCAAAAGTTGTAAGTTCCTGAAGCAGTGCCCATTGCCAGCAATGGGAGTCCTGCAGTCCCTGATGCCAACGCAAGCAGTGCCTCTCTGTCGTAACAGAAGCAGTACAGATGGCATGACTTGAAATGGGGTTTCATGCTGAAGTGCAGCTTCCAAAAAATCAGTCTTAATTCTTACACAATACAACGGGCTAATTAAGCCCCTCTCTGGTGAGCAGGGCCGGTGCTACCATTAGGCCAACTAGGCGGCTGCCTAGGGCGCCGGGCTAAAGGGGGCGCCAGGAGCATAGGGCTGGAGGGAGGGAGGGCTCAAGTGGGAAGAGGGGGGCGCTAAATATCTGATCTTGCCTAGGGCACCAAACTGCCTTGCACCGGCCCTGCTGGTGAGCTTCACTTAATGCATTCTGTTTACTGGGAACACTGGAGCTCTCATCCAGCAGCTACAGTTTGTACATGGTTCTGATGTGCGCATGGAGCTCAGTGCAAGAGGGGGCTGCCCCTGCCCCATTTACTTCACTATCAGAGGAAGCTCCTTCTCAATGGAATTGCCAAAAATGAAGCAGGATCTTCCTGTGGTTTGGGATCATATTTTCTTTAATGCCACATTAATAATTTCAACAGCAAATTTAAAATGGGCAGCAATGTGAGAGAGGCACTTAATTGTGTGATTACAAACAATCACAAGCAACAGCTCAGTGGATAAATTTCAGAGCAGCTGTCACTTTGCTGGACAATTTCCCTGCTATGTTGATACTTTTCACACCCTTTTAGGAGGGCATTATTAGAAGTATTATAAGAAACAGGCATTTGGTTAAGAAAATACAGTATTTGAATTTGATTGCCAATGGAACAGGAGACAAATATACATGCGTCAGCTCCTGTGTTAATAACTTTATTTTTTTCTGATTAAGGTCACCCAGATATTACTTGGAAGTTTAGTGGTGAAGTGTTTCAAATGTGTGGCCGTCTGGTGCAATCCAGATTTGTCAATATGAAGAAACGCATAAAAACAAAAGGAGATACCTTCAGCAGGTGTAAGATGACAGAGCTCCCTTTTTGTAAATGGAGTGATGGCCATTTATATCAGCTTTCGCTAAATATGTCTACATTATATTTTGAATAAATATTTAATGCCCAAATTTAGTATCTCATACATTTGCAGAGAGAACTACTGAAATCATTGCCTACAAAAAGAAGTGGTCTTGCCTTGCAGATGTTGAAACTGCAGTTTAAACCGGCTATACACTGCACTGACAAAAATACCAAATATTTGCATAGCAACTCATGTAATATTATAGGACATTTCTGTAGCAGTGGCTGGGACTATTTAATGCAAATAATTCCGTAAGTGATGGTGCCTTTCAGTTCTTACCAAATGTTAGAATTTTCAGTGGTGGTTTGGTTGGTTGAAGAGTTGCTATTCAGGGTGGACTTGGCTCCAGGAGGAGACATGGAGGTCTAGGACACAGTGACTGGGATCAGAACAACACAATAACCCACACTCAAGGGTTGAGTATGGGTTGTCACTGGACCGTGGGTTGTTGCTGAAACATGGATTATTGTGTTGTCTAAACCCAGCTGCGCTAACCATGGCTTTTTAACCATGAACAACCCATGAAGAGAACCCATGGTTTGTTGTTGGGTTGTGAACTGTGGGTTGTTCACCATGGTTTGTTATCTCGGCTGGGTTCAGACAACATTGAAACACACATTTCAACAACAACCCATGGTTCAAAGACAACCCACAGCCAGCCCATACTCAACCCTTGAGTATGAGTTATTGTGTTGGCCGAACCCAGTCACAGTGACTTAACTCTCACTGAAGTTAGTAAACCTGTGCTTGGGATGTACCATTTCAGAGTTAGGGCTCACATGATGGAGAAAGAAATACCCTGCTGCCCTGAACATGCAGAACGAGATGTCAAGAAGAAAGCTAGGTTAGAACCCTTCTCCCTGATAATCTAATTTTCTATGGACTGGGAATATTTATTTTTGTATGGAGCAATATTCAATTATGTGAGTCTCCACCTGCAGTCTGAAGTGGTATAGCCCAGACAGTCTACCATTCCAGTGACAACTAGACCAGTGGCTGATCCTGGATTCCTTCACAAGTAAGCCCAGACACTTCTACCACTGACAGCTAGTGCAGATATAAGTGGTAGAAGTTTTAGTCAGGGAGAGCCCCAAGATGGGTCTCTAAGGCCAACCATCCTGTACCTAAATATTTTTATAGGTAGGCATGTTCTCTTCACTAAGTTGGAGACATAGTAAATTGAATTAAGAGAAGAAGAAGAAGAGGAGGAGGAGGAGGAAGAGGAGGAGGAGGAGGACCTTTTAAAACAAACTATTCAGGGAGAAACTCCAAGCACAAGCAGCTTAAACTGGACTAACTTGAGCAGGCATAGTGGGACAGTTATGCATTTTAGCCATTAAAACCAGTGCTGATTGGAGCAAGGTCCACTCTGTAATCGTTCTCCTGTGGGCATTCATGGTTTATTCACAAGGACAGCAGATGAATTTGGCAATATAACCAAGCACCTAATTAGAATTTAATTCATTTCCCATTCTTACAGCAGGGGGACTTACAATAAAAAGGTGTGCAGGGGGACCATCCACACTGAACTGAGCTGCACGGAAAGTGGTTTGGAAAACATCGCAGTTTTAAGTGATTTGACACAAAAACTTTAAAGCATTAAGCGAATTCATGGAAATGGGTTTTCTTAGGTTTGAAAGAGATTAAGACTGCAATCCTATACGCACTTAACTGGGAGTAAGGCTCAGTAGGTCTTACTTTGAGTAGATATGTATAGGATTGCACTGTAGGAAAGTATAGCACAATGCACAGTATATGGGAATGAATCTATGTAACCAGGAGGGTGTCTACTAGATAATTAATTTGGTTCCCCCCAAAAAAAGAAAAGAAGAGTATAATCTTATAGGTAGTCTTTTTTATTATTATTAGATTGCTTCACCAGTAATATGGATCAGTACGCTTTAGCATTAAAGTATGAAAAGCACACACCTGTAAAAATGGCATCTAACAGCTATGAAATTAAGAAATTCCTTTCTCCATCCTGTAACATTCTGTTAAGACAGAGGTCCTGTTCCAGAAGAATTAAGGAAATATAATGTAAAATGGTGAATTGTGTAATAACTGGGAATATTGTTATCTAAATGCTTTTGGAATAAAATGGCCTGATGTACCTTGTTGCACTGTTAATTATTAAATTGTCTATGATCAAAATATTTCCCCAGATTGAAATAAAAATGTTATTAAGAACAACTGGGGAATCAGTGAAGTTGTAAAGACAAAGTTTGAGACTGAATCTCAGATCTCAGTTGCTCTGTGTTTTGGGAATGTACTTTTATATGTTCCATAGAAAGGAATTCATAGGCCTCTGTGTATCCAAGAAGAGGAATCCAAGACAATGCAGAGCAACTATTCAACCTCTGGAAGCTACCATACTTCCATCTAGCTAGCATTCACCCCACCACTTTGTCAAAAAAAAGAAAACAAGAACACTCATCCATGTTACTGGAATACAGAAGACCTATAACAATTACCAAAGTTATATGAAAATTAAACAATAAATATTGGAGTATGTCAAGAGTACAGCATTTTTCTTGTAAATCAACAAGAATCCTTCTGGTCTAGCATTCAAGACTTTAAAGTCAAGGCTCATATTAATTAACAAAACTTCATGGCATTTCAACTAATAAGTAGCATGTTTGTTGTCATGGAATGTCATCAGGGTTTGCTTGCTTGCTTTTGTATTACAACTTTATAGGCAGTTAACACTGATCGTATAGTGCAAACTAGATAAAATTGTGTTTCACTGTGTGAAATAAACAGAGGTGCAAATGCTCAGTAGGATACCATTAAGACATAAAATGGCAAAAATAAATATCAAAACTTTTTATCAGTGTAAAAAAGTAATTGGGTTATTGTATAACCTAGAGTCTGGCAAAAAAGGCCTCGAAAAAGTTCACTCAGTCTTCAGAAATCCCACAAATTAAGTGCCTTTTCAATATTCCAATTAGACAAGAGACTCCATGCTTTCTGCAGGATCTGATTCGTCGTTGGCCATAACGGCACCATTTTTGTCCAGTGCCATGGGGCCATTTCCATTTTCCTTAGTGCTGACCAGGCTTAGCATTGCTTTGTAAAGAAACTGGTACTGCTCCTGGAATGGAAAGACCAGAAAGATTAAAACTACCTAACATTTAACAAAGCAGAATGTTCAGCTTGCACTTTCTAGGGTATTGCCATGTCCCAGCTGGACACCTTTAGGTTGCAATCCTATCCATGTTTATTTATTTATTTACAGCATTTTTATCCCACTCTTCAGCCAGAAAAGGCTCCCAGAGCAGCTTACAAAGGTTAATATTAGACAGTCCCTGCCCTCTGGCTTACAATCTAAAAGGCATGACACGAAAGGAAGAGATTGGGAGGCAGGAGGAAGAAAGCAAAACTCAGGCACCAGTTCTTAGTTACAAGGTTCCTATAGATTCCCCCCCCCTTTTTTTTCTTTTTTTCTGACAGGGAAGGGCAAACCAAGCTCCCTGAAGCTGTTCCGTCTTTGGCCAATGTATGGGGACAGGCTGGTCTCCCCCTTGCCATGATGTTAATCCTGGCAGGCATGGGTGCAGCCTCCCAGTGGCCCTCGGTTCTCTGGCCGATGGACAGTCTGCCGCCCCAGGGAACTGTCAGTTGGAGCGGTGTGTTCCTTCCTTTCTGTTTAGACAGAAAAAGGTCCTACAACTCCCAGCATTCCCCAGCCAGCCAGATTTATAGGACTTTTCTCTCTCTAAACATGCATAGGATTGCACCCTTAATCTTGTAGCTCTCATAGCCCAAAATCGTTTGCCACTTCAAACAGCTTTGTCAGTTTTGTATAATGGCTGGAATCCTCCAAAATGACTGCAATAGATCCTCACTCAACTTTCAAGTCCTTTTCAAAAAACAGATCTTCTATAAAAAGTTATCTTTACTCTCATGCCATTTTAATATTGTATGTATTTTCATTCAGCTGTGATCTAGACTAAAAACCTAGTGCACATAATCTTATATTGCTGTTGAACTATAACGATTATTTACTGCTATAGCCTGCAGGCATGTAAGCAAGTAAAAGGTAGCTGAATGGTAGTACTGTCTCTGTGTCTCCCCTCCATCCTGGACTGTACTTACTGAATCTGGGAAGCAGAGGGAATTTCTACCTTAGATGTACGAAGATCAAGTTCTAAAATCATGCTGTACTGTGCTCTTACTTGGTGTGTGTGAACGGGCAACAAAACAAGTAGAGATTCCACAAGCATAAGGAGAGAAAGTGAGGATAGTCTAAATCCATGTGGAATGGGATTCTACAGAAAACGTGGACAGATTTTAATTGGATGTTTTCCTGTTTAGCAACTACCTTGTAATTAAGAACTTGTTCCCATTTCAAGACTTACAATGTCTGTAAATACTCCAGGCCTCATCAGATTGATCATCTTTGCCACCTGGAAAACATCAACAGCATTTTCATTCTCCAGCTGCTGGGACAGAGTGGTAAGGGCACATAACGTTCCAGCTGCCACTGCTCCATACCTGCAAAGCCAGATAACAGCTGTATTGAGACACTCACAGGTGAACCATGGGACCTCCTGTCAAGCAGTAATGAACATTTGATGTCTCTGGCCTGGTTCACCAGAACAAGAGGGGAAGGCACCAATGTGTGGGAAAAAAAACAAGAGGGGGGAAAAATCTCAGGTGCCAACTGTTGGCACCTGAGATTTTTTCTCTCTCATTTTTTTCTGGCCTGGGTCACACATAACACTAACCCATTGTTTATTTAACCCATGGTTTGTTGCCCCACCCAGGGTTTTTATGGCAGATGATCGGACAAACCACGGTTTGTTTTCTCAATCTCTGGGCAGTTTGTTTCCCTCCTCCTTTGCCCTCTCTTTCCCTGTATCCCAAATGCCTTTGAGGTGCTGTAGTACTTGTCTGCAGAGCAGCTGGCTTTTTTGACCACTCTTGCCTGCCGCCTCTGTAGCCTGGTGGAACAACCCACGGATCTTGTTCGCACATAACCCATGGTTTAAACCCAGAATTCAAAACCCAAGAACAAACCATGGGTTCTGTTTCTGGGCTGCTCATGGTTAACAAATCATGGATGTCAGCATGGCCGTATTCACACATCACAACAATCCAGAATTCAACAACCCATACCATGGGTTAACGTTATGTGTGAACAAGGCCACTGCATCAGCTTCTGTTTTCTTTCAATTGCACCCAATATTCCCTGCCAGGCAGGTGTACCTATACTGGGGATTCGTTTGCTTTTATATTAATGAATAACGTAAGCGATGATGAGGTCAAGTACACAGAAGGAAAATTTTCATTTTCAGCTTCATTTCCTCAGAATGCAGTTAAAAGAGGAACATATATTATGTATCAAGGCATAAAAATAAACCCCAGCAAATATAACAAATAATACAAAAAGCAATTTACAGAAGAAATGAATCAGCACTGCTAGAAACAGAGGTTTGCTTTTATTTTTTTTTAGTGTCTCATGAAATGCCCAAATCAATAACTGTCTTAATTTTTAAAGCAATTTTGAATACTGCAAGAGCAGCAAAAGCAGCCACAAACTAGGTGAGCAATAATACTAGCCATGACTTAATGTGAGCTGACAAAAGCACCTGTGTGTTTTATATTGTGCTTGAGCAAGTCAAGATGTGATGAAGAAACACTGCTTGTAGAGTGCTTAAGAGTGCAATCCTATGCAACTTTGGACAGGAAAAAAGGCCTACAACTCCCAGCATGCCCCAGCCATGCTGGCTGGGCATGCTGGGAGTTGTAGGTCTTTTTCTATCTAAACTTGTATAAAGTTGCGCCTTAATTGTCCTTTTTAGGAGGGGAGACCCATCCTTGCATTGTAGTAATGCAACAGATAATCAGCCACCAACTCCAGTGGATGGGATCATTCATTGTATTATATTATATTTTGTTTGTATTTCTATATTAATGATACTTTTGGTTTTAAGATGATTGTTTTTGTTTTTTGTTTTTTCTTGTAAACCGCCCAGGGAGCCTTTTGGCTGATGGGCGGTGTAGAAATATATTAAATAAATAAATAAATAAATTTATAAATAAATAGACACTAGAAACATATACTCCCACCAGCTGGTTGCTGCCTTGAGCTGGCTGGTTTACTAACTGAATATTTCTTTAACATCCATTTCCTGCACACCTTTTGTTCTTGTTTGGGAAAGGAATTCAAGATACAGGAAAAAAAATTATTTTTGTGCAATTTGCTTAGCTATTCAATGAAAGGTTCTTCTTCATTAAACATGCACATTTTGACATTAAAATAAAAACTCATGAACATTTGGCTGAGCTCTAATTAATGGCTACAATCCAAGAGCTGTTGGTGCACCTTACGTCCTGGGCATGCCCAGTGAAATTTTTGCCTTTTTCCCTTTAAACAGCAGCACCTCATGCCATGTCACAAATTGCTTTTGAAATGAATCACGTAGTAAACCCCGATGTTCTTCACTCTCTATTCTAAGTCCCACTTAGGCACACAAGCAACCAATCTCAGACAGCAGGCAGGTTTCAAAGAATGGATTCCCTTCTCCTTTTCCAAGTCGCCTTCTCAACTCTTTCTTGATTCTGTCCCAGAGGATATCATGCCCTTAGGGTCTCTAAGCAACCGGTATTATCACTGCACTCTGACAGAAAATGTTATATTATGACTTGGCTTCACTGTTCCAAGTTTCTCAGGCACCAATTAGAAAAAAAACACAACCTTGTAGTCTCGGCTGCCTCCAACTATGCAAGCAGGCATGTTTGGAGAACAGCAGAAGAAAGGGGAAATGGAAAAGCTCAATTTGAATTTGTTGTTCATCATGGCATTCATTTCACTTCCACAAAAGCTGGCTTCTGGTTGTATGGAGATGATTATCAACCATATTAAATGAAATGACAGTACTGGGCTAGAGAGACCAATGGTTTGATTCAGTATTAAGGGAGCACCATATACCGGTATTCACATCTAAGCTCCTGGTTAAAAAGATAAACAAAGAAACAGGGAGGAATCAAAGCTTCCCTAGTGGAAGAGTAAAGCCCCCGTAAATCACAACGTACAGAAGAGAAGGTGCTATATCAGCTCTGCACCAAAAGATCTTTGATGACTGGCTATGGAAATGTTCACTTCCATGTTGCAAAAACAAACAAATGGAAAACAATCCAAAGAGCTTTGACTCTTAATTTCCCTCATCTCAGGGCTGAGAGATCTCAGTGTGCAATTCAGGGCTTGTTCAAATAATCATTATCGGGTAGTTAACTTGGAATCGCTTCTGTGTTGGTTCAACATAGAACAGGCATCCATTTCACATACATCCAGCACTGTTATTGTTGTAATCATCCCATAATGTATGAAACTTCCACTCAAATGGTTTGGTGGATCACATGGTTAGCATATGGTCACAGCACCATGTGATTCACCTTGATCACATGTTCACAAGTTGCACACCTTCCCAGAGAGACATGGTAACAGCCATGAGACTATGGCAGCCACGTCATTGCCAGTAATATATAAAGTAGGCCTTAGATTATCTCTAGTCATTCTCCTCCACTCATAGGTGCTTCAGCTACTGTATACTGACTACGGTATATTATATAATACTGAAAATAAATTATTGTGAAACTTAAAATATCCCAGATAAATGTCCAAATAAGCTCCCATGTTGACAGTAACCTTTCTTATCCAATCTATTCATAAATGTGATCTGGTGGATATACATACTCATCATGAACGATAGTGGGGCCATCTCTGGTTAAGGCCTCTTCCTTAATTACATTGATAAGCTCAAAGGTACTGCTGATTGGAGCATCTGGGTTTGGCCATTTGGGACACTGAAAATGGCGTACTTCCAAAACGTAGTCATCCTGGAATGAAAACCAACTTAATTATAAACCATTTCAATTCCACTTTTATGCTTAAAAAGCACCCCTAACTACCAACACTGCAATTAAAAATTGGTTGACCAATCATCTGATTGCTATGGATGAGACATATCTTGTCCCCCACACCTATACAAATAAGAACTTCTGATTGCTATGGATGAGACATATCTTGTCCCCCACACCTATACAAATAAGAACTTCCTTTCTCCATGTGGATATGTAGTCACCTTATTTGCATTTTAGGGGAGCCATCTGTAGACCATAGAACTTGTTGCCTAGGGCAATGATGATATAATGGGAAGATAAAGAATGCACCACTTGGCCTGTAGCATGAAGAAAGTGTGCTGCTGGCGGTGATGATTCTTTATCTTCCCTGATATCAAAAGAAAAGAAAAGGAGATCCATGGTAGCGCTGCAGTGCTTCCCATACGACCACCCCCATTGATTAACTGCAGGGAATCTACTCCAGATGTTGTTCATATCTCCCAGACTGATTTTTTTCAGCCGCTCTTACTGGACCAATGCAGTTCCTAAAATGTGGGGGGTATTTTCCTGTGGATACATTTAACATGTGGGTAGTCAATTTAATTAAATTCACTTTATGCTGGGTCTAAACTTATCTAGTCAGCTAGGATGGTTAGACCCCACCACATCCTGATTGCTTATGCAGACCTAGATAACATGCTGTTAATCCATTACACTGTGGCAAGGACCGTAGGAGGCAAACCCTACATCAACTCGCAGCAGAATCTTGAAGGGACTATGTTGGATTCAGGTTCCTGGATGATGGAGCTGTGAGGAATGTATGATGCTGGAATTGAAACCAAATGTAAAGCAACAGAAACAAGAGTGCCTTTAATCTATCCCTCTCCGTCCCAAAGGCAAGGCAATCTTTCCACCAGCTGTCCAAAGATCCATGTATACAGTGAACTCTGAAGTCTGCAATACTGTTGCAAAATACAGAATAGTCTGATAAATCTTTCCTATCTAAAAGCTTAGGCTGTCTGCACCACAGCCATGTTCCATTTTTTCTTTTCTTTTGTTCTGCTGCGACTCCTGTAATCCCTCATCTGTCCCCATGCTGCTCTTTGTGGACTGGAAGTGCACAGACACAGACATCAGTATGGGAGTAATGAAGGGACAAAAGGCATCACGAGGGGGGCCTTGCTGGCATGCCTACTTGTGAGCAGATTTTCTTTGCTTTCAAATAGGTCCTGCAGCTTGTTGTATAGAGAGCAACTGAGCTGCTTACTCAGGAATAGACCTACTTGCAAGTAAGCACTCCAGTCCACCATTTGCTCAGAAATTGCACAGAACCATGCAGAGAAGTTAATATCTCTTAAAGAGGGATACTAACCACCACCACCCCCCAATTGGATGCCATCCCAGGGATCACAGGATTGCAGTGTTAGTACGCTCATTCTTTAAAAAAGGATATCTGTCCCTTGGTGTGATAGCTGCTTGAGAAGCAGCTTCACTTTTGGATCAGATGAAAACTGAAATGTTATGGCCTTCTATGGAAATGGCATGCTGAACACAAACTGAAATATGACAAGAGAAAACCTCTGGGAAGTAGGAATGTAACTGATAACGTCCACCATGACTAAACAGAGACATTAAACCATTCCCACTGAAAATCATTCACCTCAAGTGTTAACTGACATCAGCAGCACTTTGAATGTCAAGCACATTCCAGATTCACCTCTGGAGGATGTTGTATATACCTGGGTAGCCTCAAGGATAAAGTCATGGATGATAATCTGTTCTTCGTTAGAGAGGCACAGCCTGTCTTTGCTGATAAGGGTCACAGTAAACGACTCGCAGTTCATGGATTCTTCCCGACTTGGCCAGTACACAAACTCATCTTCTGCCTGAAGACAAGTGAATGAAACAGAAGATCTGTGTTTTCCATATATTTCTTTAAGTTTTACATGTGCAAAATTCAAATCAGAAGTTGATTTTGTAGGCAGGATCACAAACTGCCTTTCTACAAAATGGTTCTACCTAAAGCAATAGTAGGGTTACTCTGAGAAATCAAACACAGCAAGTCTGATATTTAATTGGCTTCATAGGGAAATACATATTTTAGAACATATATATGATTAAAATTTTCAGTGAGTACACATTTCCCAGAAAGGCAATCACATTATAATGTATTTTTTTATATGCCTTAAGGCAGGCACCTGCTTAAAAGTACAATGGTAATTAGATATTAATTGGTAATTTTATCTGTTTTCTATCTATATAGCCCTTTAGGCCTTAATTCAAAGACTCAAGGTTCCCTTCTGTAATAATGACTTCCAAACTTAGAGAGATCCATCATATATATATATTTTACAATAAAGTTGTATTAAAGAGATGTATTTTAAACTACTGAAAGATCCCAGTGAATTCTGAAAAACAAAAAAAAAAGTTTCCTTATATATATTGCTTATATTTAATTGTTAAAATCATTTTTTAAAAAATACCACATCCTTACTGGCTGTGATCCAGAGGATCTGATTATGTTTTGGGAAATCAGACCACTAAAGAAACTTGCTAAGGATGGCACAAGGTTGCTCAGGTTACACAACTACCAGGATTCAGACTAGACCTGACCCTGAACTCAATGTGAAGTTGTGAACTCCTTAGAAAACAACTGGGACAGAGAAATAAGCCTGGAGCAGGAAGGAATTAGGGTTTATCTCTTGTTCTCACAAGTTATCCTAGAGTCCAAAGAAGAGAAGCCCATAAGAACATAAGAAAATAAGTGCTGTGTTGGATCAGACCAAACCTTTATCTAGCCCAGTGATATGTTCCCATGGTGGTCAGTCAGATGCCTATGGGAAGCCCACAACCAGGACGTGAGTGCAATAGTTCCCCAGTAACTGGTATTGAGAGGCATCCCCTCTCTGATCCTGGAGGTAATATGTAGCATCATGACTAGCTGCCATTCATAGCTTTATCCTCTTCCATGAATTTGTCTCATCTTATTTTAAAGCTCTCCAAGTTGGTGGCCATCATGTGGTAGCAAATTTGTTAGTTAACTATGCTCTGTGTGAAGAAGTACTTCCAGGAGAATTATCCCCAGAGCAGTGGCAAGAATACATCATCTTCTATACTTGTGGACCAACAAGATATCGTGGGAAGGTACACAGATGATTTTTGCTGCTTCACTGCTCACTGGGCCTGGGGAGAGGGTAAGAAACCAGGAAGTGGTCTGGGTTTGGATGACATGGCAACCCACTGTGACTCGTTACCCATGATGGGTTGCTGTGTCGTGCAAAACCAGTCACTATATCTGCCTTTCTACAAAACAATTCAGATGATGTCCGCAAAAGAGCTGATGAAGCCCGGACACTAAGATCTGCATCAGCGGTCCTTCTCCGAGAGCCCCTGCCAAAGGAAGTGAGGCAGGTGGCTACCAGGAGGAGGGCCTTTTCTGCTGTGGCACCCCGGTTATGGAATGAGCTCCCCAAAGAGGTTCACCTGGCGCCTACTTTGTATTCTTTCCGGCGCCAGGTGAAGACCTTTCTGTTCTCCCAGGCATTTTAATCATTTTAATCTTGTAGTTATTTTTAATTCCATTATTGTAACTGCTGCTGCTAGCTCTGCTGTTTGTTTTTAATCTGTGGTTTTAAATTTTATATTTTATATTGTATTTTATGATTTTAACTGTTGTAAACCGCCCAGAGAGCTTCGGCTATTGAGCGGTATAAAAATTAAATAAATAAATAAATAAATAAGTGATTAGGCACTTGCAGTTATTTAATGAAAATAACAGACTGTTTTGTCCAATGCCTGTTTATGTTTATGTTCTGCAACAGTAAACACAAAATCAATGGTTTTATTATACTTCCTTTTATTAAGTACAGTAATACCTTGGATTGCAAGTAACTTGGTTTGAGAGCGTTTTGCAAGACAAGCAAATTTTTAAATATTTATTTAATTTTTTTTTTACTTGATATACAAGCGTCGTCTTGCAATACAAGTACTGTAGTACGGCTTAAATTAAAAATCTCTGTACAAATTTTTTTGGGGGGATTTCGTTTTGATATAAGAGTGTTTTGGATTACAAGCACGTTTCCGGAACGAATTATGCTCTCAATCCAAGGCATGACTGTACCTTGTCCTGAAATGTTCCAGCTATAGGGCAACTCCTAAATTGAACCAACAATGAACAAACAAATAAATTTACAAATTTAGGGCAGGCAGATTTAATCTCTCAATGGCATTTGAGAGGTCATGACAGGAGCCTTCAGGGGTGAGTGGTGCAAAAGCAGTAACGTTTTTTCTTCTTCTTTCCCTTAGAAAAAGTTCAGGGGATTGACTTTGCCTTCACAGCAGCGTGGATAGAACTTGGACTTCTTTGCAGTGGAAGATTTAGCCATTTCCTTCGCTCCCGCAGTCTTTCCCCACTTCTCCCCAGGCCTCTTAGAATATTGTGGAATACGGAGCTGTTAACTGAGACATCAACTACACTTTCCATTGAAACACAGCCAGGATATGTAGCTAAGTGACCCAGTTCTTGCTCCCTGCTGTGCTACATCATTAATATACAGTGTGTGGAATTAAATAACTTACTAAGCTCTGGTTATCTGGAAGCATGACAATGATCTGTGCATTGTGATCCCAGATCATTCTCCAGAAATCTTTAGTTGTGTGTGGCAGGGGATGCTGTGTTATGATGAACTCGTTGCTCCGGTAGTAGCCCTTTTAAAGCAGAAACCAAATGTAGCAGTTACTCAGGGTATGGAATAGTTTGGCAACATTAAACCTCATGGATGAGAACAGACAAAACTAGTTTATTAGATTGCTAAAAAAAAAAAATTAAGTTCCCTGCTGTTTTAATTTATCCTAACAACAATACTGGAGAATATGTAAACGAAAAATAAACTCAATAAACATGTACCACTTAACGGAATGCTTTGCACTAGGAATGGCAACCTACTGAGCACAGAGGACCATACTGGAAACAAATATGATGAGCTGAAGCTAATATTTGTTTATGCTAATTAAAAATAATGGCCCCCGAGGCACAGCTCGCAGTCCTTCTGTGATGCCACTCATTCAGTTTCTGGTGCAACAAGTGTCACTTAGGATGTTTTATAAGGTCTCCTCCAGCAAGACGGAATTGCAAGTAACACACAACGTGCAATCATGAAAAACCTGTCACCAGTGAAAAAAGGTTACTGCGAGGTTTTGAAACATAGGGCACGATCCATTCCTCCTGCCCATACAACTCCCAGAGCTGTGCATGCAGGACAGGCTCCCCGTGGGGCTGAATGAGTTCTTTAAGTACTCAGCCCTTGGCTAGATGCACATGCCGGTAATTACCTGGAATGGGGGCTGGCACGCTGCAGTGGGCCATCTGCCCAGCCAAGGGTTGGCAGGGGAATGAGGTTAGAAAACTCCACTGAACTCTGTGGTGAACTCATCCTGTAAGCTGTACATGCAGGAGGAGATGGGTGGTGTCCTTAATTTTTAAGTTATAAAAATGGAAATTCTCCTAATTCTAAGCAGCACTCTATGATGCTCAAGAGTGCCTCACACAGTGCTCTTCTTTGAAGGAAAAAAAAAAAGTAGAAGCACTTCATTGGAACACAAGACAGAATGCTCTTTAATCATCTATAGAGATGGAACAATTTTATATCCGGTTATTTTCCATCGATTTACTTACAATGAAATGTTGATTTTCTTACCATGATATAAGAGGCATTAATGTAATCAGTTCCCTTCATTCCAGGTAACGGTGCCAGTCCCACTCTTGCTCGCTCAGCTGCAGTATCAAACAAAAAACCCGATATCGAACAGAACTCACAATCACAGCACAAATATCAGAACGCAGTTCCCATTTCTCCCAGGGCCAGACCCAGCACAATAAAATATGCTGAGCTAACACAGCAGATAAAATGATAAAAATGATTAAAAAAAAAAGAAATGTTCACATGAGGACATCATTTCAGGAATAAAATGTTAATACTTTCTGCTACCCCCAGAATGCCCAAAGCACACGCACACACACACACACACACACAATAGCTAGCAGTGTATTCTTTCTTCACCATGAAGCTCACTGGGTCATCAGAGGGGAGGAAATTATATCAGGCCCAGAAAGAAATGGGGAATGTAGCTTGGGCCTAGAGTGCAGAACTTGTAGGTATGCACCTGTTTGCACTAACTAGATACTATACCTATGAGACACATAAGCAATTCATTATTTCATAGATGTCATAGATCATAGAGTTGGAAGGGGCCTACAAGGCTATCGAGTCCAACCCCCTGCTCAATGCAGGAAACTAGAGGAGGGGTCTCCCATCCAAGTGATAACCAGGCCTGACCCTGCTTAGCTTTCCACACTCAGACAAAGCTGAGCCAGCGTGAGCCACAGGCCTATTAACTGGTCAGTGTCTGGGTGATTCATTAGGTTATGTGAGAACTATTGGTGTATAACTGCTCAGGAGACAGCTGGAGGCTGAGGCCAGAACTACCGGTACATGCTGCATGCCAATGTGTGAACTTGCATCTCCAACCCTCAGGTGTGGGGAGCAGCTGCAGGGAAAAGTCATAGGAGAAATGCTCAGCAAGGAATGGGTTAAGCATCCCTTCCCTGCTGCTCCTCCTCTCCAAGTTAGTCCCTCTTGATGCTGCTTTGCTTAGCAGGAGTGACCCTTGAGCTTTTAATTTCATGCACTGCTGCTGTAGTCCTGGCCTAAGAGAAGACAATTTCCAAAAAAATATTCCCCGAAGGACAAAGCTGTATGGTTGAGTTATAGTTGAAAGAATTAGAAACATGACTGTAAAATCACATCATCATCAATATATGAAATGCTCACATTAATATTCACAAAGTTTAAAACTTCTGATTTGTATTTTGTGCTGGAATGCATTAACTGGTATTCAAGCATCAGGACCCACAACTGAGATTTATATTTAAAGGGAGTTTTGACCCAGTAACCTGCATCACTTCATGTAAACACAATTCAGAACTTAGTAGATATGCAGAGCAGCAATCAGACTCAAAGAGGTTATCTTACATGGCACTACTGATGAGTTCCGGTTCTTTTCTTTGTTGCAGTCCTTCTGAGCACTGAAGCACTCCACATATTTTGCATTGCATTGCATAACCAGCTAAAAGGTTTAAATAAAGCAGAAACAAGATTGATTAATTCTTTTGTTGGTTGTTCTTTTAAAACACACACACACACACACACACACACACAGTTTTTTACTTCTGAAAAACTTGAATCCCTGGAAGACCAAACTGTTCTGTTAGATTTGCTAGAAGCATTCAAAATACCAAGAAGAACTGAACTCTCTGTATAAAGAAATGCATCTATTCAAATGCTTCTTGGACCCTCAAGTCCACATAGGTCTCATTTGCATCACCCAGAGTAAATGAGGTTCCATTCCAACCTGGTTTGACAGTGTTGATTTAACATCTTCTGAAGCTCTCTTCCAAAGCCCAAACGCAGATGTAGGTCAGAAGCAGGTCTCGGGGAAAAAAACTCTCTCATTTCTTTGATAAAACTTCAAAACAAGACTATGCTTAACGGAATTTTCTTCTTCCTTACTGCTACTGCAACCCCGAACACTGCAGCTGAGATCACTTACTCCAGGGCCTGCCTATTTTGATTGCCAAGTTAACTCTGTGATACTTCCATGGTGCAAAGTGAGCTTACTGTGACCAGTTTGCAATTCACTTTGCAGATAAAGTCACTCGCATTTGTTCCCGCTTAGATGCCATAATTGATGCAGATACAATGAATGTAGCTTTGGCTTGTCCTACCATTATGGATACTTCTCAATTTTTTGTTGCCGGTGGATGTGAACAAGATCCTTGGAGGGGTGAGATTAATCACATGCCGGCTCAATCAACCCTTGACCTTCTGGGCTGCTTAAGCCCAGCCAGAGGTGGACAGGCTGAGTTGGTAACAAGAGTGGTAAATGTCTCCTTGAGTTTCAACACATCTCAAAGAGGTGGTTGTGAGACTTCTCTTTAAAACACCTCTTTAAACCCACTACATTGTATAATTTCCAGCCAGTCTCTTGGGTATTCCATTCTTCGGTAAGGTGCTCATGCATGTGGTGGTGACACAACTCCAGGGTCTCTTGGATGATGCAGGTTATTGAGCTCCATTTCAGTAGAGGCCCAGTTATAGGATGGAGACTACTCTGGACCCTTGGAGAATGAACTTTGCCAGGAGCATATGGAAGTATGTATGTATGTAGTATTTATTTATTTACAGTATTTGTATACCGCTCCATATCTAGGCAGATTCCAGAGCGGTGAACAATAAAAAGATAAAACAGATAAAAGAATAAAAACAGTGCGTTAAAAACAGGGTAACATTAAAACCATGTCTGGTCAGCAAGGAAGGCTTCCCAGAACAAAGATGTCTTTAGCAGGCGCTGAAAACAACACAGTGTCGGAGCCTGCCTGAAACTCCAGAGGCAGGGAGTTGCAAGAGAAGTGGAACCACCACACTGAAGGCACTTCTCCTGATGGACTCCAGTTGGGTCATAAGTCCATGAGGAGCCACCGGGAGAATGTCCTCAGATGACCTCAGTGACCGGGCAGGTTGGTAAGGGAGAAGAAGCTCTCTCAGGTATCCTGGTCCCATGTTGCTTAGAGCCTTGTTCACTAGTACCAGAACCTTAAACCTGGCTCGGTAGTGAATAGGCAGCCAGTGCAGTTCCCAGGGATGGGGACTCGGACTCCAGGACTCGACTCGTGAGTCAGACTGAGTCCCCCCTCTGACTCGAGTCAGACTCGAGTCCCAATATTTTTAATGGGACTCGAGACTCGACTCGGGACTCGAGACCAAGGACTCATCAACATCCCTGGGCTGTGCCAGAAGGAGTGGAGAGGAGCACGATCGCCGGTGAAGAGCACATGGAAGCGAGGTGTGCTGCTGCTCGGACACTATGGACGGCTACCAGGAGTGCAGCCCCAGCAGTGTGTCAAGATTTATTTTGATTGATGTGTTGCGTACTTGGGAGAGGCAGAAGAAGGACCTGAGATTACTCTGTGTGGCTGCTCTGAGTGTGTTTCTGGCTCCAGCAAGTTCATCACCAGTGGAGCGGGTGTTCAGTGAGGGTGGAATTGTGATGAGACCTCACTGTTCCAGAATGGGGGTCAAACATTTAGAAAAAGTTGTGTTCCTCAAATGCAACATGGATAAGTTTTAGGAAGTACAGCAAGTTTATTTTTTTAAATCATTTTTTAAAATGCAACCTTTCAGACATTTGGGTTTGGCTGCCTCTGCCTGCCTGTCTGGGGTTCCCAGCCTCCTCTGCCTGCCTGGTCTCTTCTTGATCAGTTCAACAGTTGAATTGTCCAAGACAAAGGCCTCTGCCTGCCTGCTTTGGGATTCCCTGCCTCCTCTGCCTGCCTGGTTATTTTGGGTTTGTCTGCCTGGTCTGTTCTTGCCAAAATCAGTTGCAGAGTTTTGAAATAAAAAGGCACACTTGTGCCTAGAATTTATTTAAGCCACACATCTGAAGTAGCCTTATTTTGTTGGGAACCCCCCCCCCCATTGATTTGAATAGGGACTTGTGGAGTCAGCTTTGGGAGTGACTCGGGACTCAGGACTCATGAGTCACCATTTTGAACCTCGGACTCGGACTTGAGTCCAAAGACTCATGACTCAACTCGTGACCAAGGACTCTTCAACATCCCTGCCAGTTCCTTCAGCAAAGGAGCTGCAAGCTGAAAAGGGGCAGCTCCCAACAAAGATTGCCTCCCCACACTTCTGCCTGCTGGATTCCCACACTGGATCCATCTGCTGGATCCAACCCTAGAAAAACTGAATCACTGATTATAAACTAAAGGCGCAACCGTGGGGTGACTGTATAAATATAGTAAATATTTCAAAATAAAATATATGTGAGAAACACACTCAGAGAACTTGTGTATGGGATGGCTATATAAATATAGGATATAAATTTCAAAAATTAAATATATGTGAGAAGCACGCAAAGAAACTCTCAATCTGCAGTGATACAAGGGATCTGTAATGCATTACAATGTAAATGTGTGTGTGTGTGCAATAGCAATTAGTCATCATATCGACCCCCTTTTCTTCCCAAATTTACTGTCAAACTGAGGTCTTTCTTTTATGAATATCCACATTTCAATTTATTTTGAGCAAAGCTAGTTTAAAAGTGGATTTCCATGTACATTTGCCATACCTGCAACTGTTTTTACCCCCTATATACATGAGGGCAATTTCAACCAATAGTATAAACTGAAGAGTGGCTTTTCAGGGCTATATTTTTACAGACACAGGGCAGTATCTTATTCAGCACTAGCGCTAAGGTAAATCATGTTGCGCTAGAATAAGCTACCTCTAGCACTACGCCAATAGCATTTGCTGGTGTGATAGGAATTCTGTTTGTGGGGATTGGAACACTTCTATCAGACCATTCCCCCATTGATAAAATGCTGGTTTTAATCTAGTGTTTTGGTCTGGATCACGTTATCCCCTTGGAAAAGGCAGCAGGGCTATGGGCAAAGACAGAAGCTTACCTTGAACTGTTTCTCTAGCCGAGTCTTGCCTCCAATTCCAGGTATAAGAATGGTATTAACATAGCTGTGCAGCTGGTTGGCAGAAACTTCAGTCTCTTTCCCAAGAATGGCTTCCAACAAGGCATCATGAATGAAAACATACTGCTCCTGGAATGGCAGGAGCAAACAAGGCATGAGCAAAAAGCAAGTCTACTGTGAGTGACAGGAACACAGGCGCTTTAGAGGCAAGCATTATATTTGCAACAACATCACTATGTAAAATACTACCTAGACAACTTTTCAGTTTTCCTCTGCTCTGTTTCCATTTGCTTGCTTCACCCTCCCTTTTCTCTGCCCCCCCCCCCCACTTTTCTTTATGCTTGGAATTCTCCTTCCCCTCCTGTATGGCACGGTTCACTTCTTCCCTTTCTCTAAAAATATTTCCCTCATTTACTGTTACCAAAAAAAAAAAAGTAGTGGTGATGGGGTAACATCATTAAACTTTTCTCAATTACTGTCCTCCTAAATTAAAGCACTGCGCATTATAAATTATACATTACCGTTACATGTTAAATGTCTCCCTCGTGTCTTGTCGATACGTAAAACTGTGAGCTTTTGGCTTCAAGCTGCCTTTTAAAAATTCTTTGGGAAGCATTTATTTTATTGCAAGTGCTACACAAGTGATAAATAATAACTACATGCACTTCCAAGCGTGATCTACAAAAAGTACAAGAAATGTAATATCTAAGCAATGGAGATAGTCTAGTGAAGTGTTCTCCAACCTTGGGTCCCCAGATGTTTTTGGCCTACAACTCCCAGCATGCCCCAGCCATGCTATGCTGGCTGGGACATGCTGGGAGTTGTAGGCCAAAAACACCTGGGGACCCAAGGTTGGAGAATACTGGTCTAGTGGAAATTATACTTGGCAAATCCTTCTGAGTGTAGCAAGATGTAATTGGTGACAACTGTTTACTGTCATGACAATGAATAAGTCTCCGTATTTTTACCTCTGTCTGGACGAGGTAGTTGCGCTGTGTCCTGATGTGTTTCAGGAAACCCAGGGCATTAACTGTGCTTTTGTCTTTTATCTGTTGTAGCATACTGTCTATAACAATGTAGGTACCAGTTCTTCCAACGCCAGCACTGACAAAAAAGATTCAAGAGAAAGCTTGGTTAAATACCAATGAAAGATTGCTCACCATGCTTATGTCGCTAATGTTGACATAAGATTCTTTATAGTCACAAAGTCTCACTCTCCAGATTTTCTATAATGTATGACTGGAAACCTTCAATTTGAGCTTAACTGCTGGAATGCTGAGTTCCCTCAAAGTTTCACAGGCTGACTGCATGAGGGGCCTTGGCTTTACATTAGAAACAAAATTGTAGATTTATGGTTGTGCGCTAAAGCTTTGAAGTGCTTGCCAATGTACACAAAGCACAGTAGTGCCTGATAAGTCATCCATAGCTACAGGGGAATTTCCCAACAATGAGTGTGGCACACACAGTGTGGCACAGTGGACCAAGTTGGACACAAGTCAGAAACACTTGCGTACAAATTTTGGTTCAGTCATGGATTCAGTGAATGGCCTTAGTAAATTACAGTCTCTCAGACTCAATTCTCTGTCATACCTCCTTCTCCCTGTTGCCAGGGTTACAGAGAAGCTTCCGATGTGCTGGCTCTCCATTCACATGTATTTTGTGCCCTTGGATTTATTAGACAATGCCTTGACACCTTAGCTCTGGGAATCCATTTTGTTCAGGAAGGCAAGACTGGAATAGCTGCCAGGGACAATAATTAGCGTCTGGAATGCTGCACAGTGAAGAGTCACAATGGACATGTCACTGTGCCTTGATTAAATTAAAGGGAAAGTCTCCCTGTGACTGGGGGACTCCTGTGAACGTCTACTCAGTTATCCTGCCATCACCCAGCTGACTACCCAGGAAGGTACCTTTTGAATTGCTCAGCAAATAGCCCTGGTGGGAAAAAATGACCTGATCCTGAAGCGTTCCCACCTACCTACCAGATCAGAGTGGTCAAAGCCCACCCTTATTCCAAGCACTCTTACTGACTCCATTTATTCACAATATTGGGCTAGACTACCTTGAACAGCCAGCCAGATGTAAAGGTAATCAAGAGGCAGAGAGCCTCCCGGCACCTTCTATTCAGGAGTCGCCTTTGGCCCCTTTGTTTTGACACAGCCTGGGTCCAGCCCCTGAGTAATCAAGCCTTTGTATTCTTTGTGCAAAACACGACAGCTGCCTTTGAGTTTGGACTGTCATTGTTCATTCTTCTTCCTACTTGGACATCCACCATTAGGCTTTTCATATCGCTCCTCACAACCTTCTCTAGCAGCCTTTCCTATCCTGGTGCCCAGCCCACAGTTACTGAGCTGGGAGTCCCTTGTGCTTTTGTTTTGGAACCACCTCATTTACCCAGAGAGATCCATTTGTCTTGCCCACTCAGAGAAAGAACGCTTTACCCCCTGGTAGCGGGCCCATTGAGTCCGGGACCCATACATGTCACAAGTCTGCCTGCCAGCTCCTTGAGTCCCAGTTTGGTGTCTTGCAGAGGCTTGCCTTCCATGTGTGAGTTGCTGTCCTGGAAGCCAATGGTGTTGGTTTTGGTGGTCCAGAAGTGAGCTTAAGGTGTAGGGAAATGGCTACCAAATAGCCTTGAATAAGTGCTAAATCTCTGATCTCACTGGGAGACGTTTAGGAGAAGCTCCCTTGGCAAGGCTCTCCAGCTAAATATATTTTTGTCCAATTTGTTGTGGCTGCAGGTTCCTTAATAACAACTTAGCCTCCATTTGGTCTCCCCACCCTCACCACGACCACTTGTTATCACCACTGGAGGGTATTCTTTGGCTTTTCCTGGATAACATTGTTTTCAAGGGTGACCAAGTGCTGCAAGGCTAACAGCCCACATATTGTAGATTGGAACTATAACTGAGACAAGCAAGGGTGGTCTGTGTCCTCAGCATTTTTGCACTCTTTGGCAATTCAAGCCAGAAGCGAGGTTCTCCAGGTTCTCTTTCCTCAAAGTCAGGTAATTATAGCTGTCTCATTATTCATTTCATTTTCCTTCTCCCCTAAATCTATCAATTTCTTCCCCCACAGTCCACTATTTCAGCAGCATCCATGCTTCCCCTGGCGTACAGGCCTCCTCCTCCTCTCTGCCATTTCCCTAGTGCCATCTCCCTTTCATACTTGGCAAACGCTAATTTCACCAATCTGTGTCTTTTCTATCTATTAGTTAAGTCTATTAGGAATATGTATACTGCTTCATGTGCTAGAGGGGTGGGCATACTAATCAAGCCATTTCTCTTCTCAGTAACATTTGTGCATATATTTGAGAATAATCTTCATAAAAATAAATCTTGTTATGTTTTTGAATCCAATGAATGTGAGTTAATGCCCCCAAATTAAGCGTGTTTGAGCTCAGTCCCTCAAACTTAGAAGCAGCTATTCCCCATTCAAATAAGAGCTCAGTGCATGAATCTGCTGTTTGCACATCATACCTCAGGCAAAGTTCCCTTTTTGGTACTATGTTTCATGTACACATGAAGCTTGTGTATCAAGCTGCACATGTGGGCAAGGATATACAGCAACAGTAGGATGAATGTGATATACTGTAAAGTACTTACTGCACATATATATAGATGGTAAAATAACAGGCACACTGCAACAGTCTACTGCAATTGTGGCATTAATCTACAACATGTTGCCCACAAAATGAGATTGACCATGAGGCCTATGGCTCACGCTGGCTCAGCTTGTCTGAGTGTGGAAAGCTAAGCAGGGTCAGGCCTGGTTATTACTTGGATGGGAGACCCCTCCTCTAGTTTCCTGCATTGAGCAGGGGGTTGGACTCGATGGCCTTGTGTAGGCTCCTTCCAACTCTGTATCTATGAAATCTATGAAAGATGTACCTGCAATGCACAACCACCGGACCCATCTCACTAGTCCTGGCTGCAGAGGATCTTCTCACAAACGTCAGCACTGGCAGTGCATATTCAGGCACACCCATGTCGGGCCACTGTGTGTAGTGGTACTGAATGACCGTCCTTTCATTCTGACGTCCTTTAGGATTCCCCTTTTGACCCAGAACGCATGAAACACATATGGGAAGAAAACACATTAGTTGGGGATTGGACTGCACCATTCTTGGGTATGAGATAAGGCTTAGCCAATACCAATCCTTCTTTTGACTTGCTGAAAAAAATAGCAATAATCATAAGACCACTCTAAAAGTACCAGTTCACTGGGGGAAAGGGTTGGGCTTTCTTGGTGGTAGAGTCTGTCTTCTACACACCATAGATGCTGTGCAATAGTGTATCACAGCATTGGTCAATGATTCTTCAGAAGGAGCTACATGGTGTTCAACCAAAGACACCGACAGAGCAACTAGCCCACAGGAGATATATTCCTCTAAATCAGCAGTGCAAACCTTGTGCCCCTCCAGATGCTGGACTACAATTCCCGTCATTGGCCATGCTGTCTGGGATGGATGGAAATTGGAGTAACACAACATCTGGAGGGCTTCAGTTTCTCCACCCCTGCTCTACATCCTACCAAAAATTGCTGAGAGCAAGACCACTTTCTCTTCTCTGTGATGAAGAGGGAAATTGCATAGGCAAAACAGCCACCTAGTAATGGCCCTCATTCTAGAAGCAGAACGATTTTCCAGATACCTGCCTCTGTAAACTTACTTGGTGCATGTAGGTGTCTGAGCATCCCCAGTCCCAATTACTGGTGGGGATATCATCCCATGACAGAAACAAAGCTCTTGTAATCTTGCATTTAATGGCTGGTTTATCAAAAAGAGGTTTCCGTGGCGTAGTTTCTCTCATCAATGGAACAACATAATGAGAAAATATTTATTGGCAAGATAAATATTAAAAAGGCTCCTCTTTGGTCCAAGACTTGTTCAACATGTCAATGTTGCCTGGTACTCCCCACTTTATGGGTATTCCTGCCTGAATTGTTATTCATCTCTCTTTGGACAACGCAAAAGCAGAGAAACCCAATGGTACTGGAGAATAAGGATTCTACTTGAAAAGGTATGTAAAATCTAGAAATGTTATTATTTCTTCGCAAAATAGTCCTAAGCCTTGTGATATTGTTTCGTCTTATTATCTCTTGATTTATGGGCAGGAACAACCATGTTCAGACAAACATTCTGATTTATGGCAATTCACTGTGGCCAGGTTTGAGAAGGAAATGTGCAAAGATTCATCTGAAGCCCTTCAAACATTCCCAATTTTGAATGGGAGGCCTCTCACTCTATGCCACTTGCCCTAATCATTAAGGGCGCAATCCTATGCATGTTTCAACTTTCAACACAAAAAAGTTTAGACATAAAAGTTTAGACAGCCAGCATGGCTGGCTAGGGAATGCTGGGAATCGTAGGACTTTTTTCTGTCTAAACATGCACATGATTGCACCTTACCATTCCTGGTTTCCTTAACCTTTTCAAGTTCTTGAAATGTAAAGTCCCATCCTCTGAATACGTAAGAGACCTTTGCTGTAAGCCAAACAATTCCAAAGCAGATATTTAATCAATGGTCTAATGCAGCCTTCCCCAACCTGGTGCCCTCCAGATGTTTTAGATTACAACTCCCAGCATACTTGAGCATTGGCCACGCTGGCTTGGACTGATGGGAGTTGAGGTCCAAAACATCTGATGGCACCAGGTTAGGAAAGGTTGAGCAAGTGGATAGTTATGTATATCACACTCAAGAGCAACGTCGCAAGTGGGCATTCTTTACCTAAGCCATGCTGCATTGAGGTTCCTCACCTTTTTCATTTTTGCATTCCTGACTGTGAAGCGGCGGACTGTGTAGCAAGCATGTACTTTTGTGCTCTTCAACGTAACAATGATATGTCCATATTCTTCACTGTTTTCTGTTGGCCAGTACTGGTCACATTTTCTCTGAGGAAAGAAAGGGTAGCATAGGATATTAGATTTTGAAGCATGCATGCTAGGGAACACAGGATTAACAACAACTACGAGTCTACCATCAGAGACCTAGCTGGCTATTTCAAATCAATGTGATTTTCAGCCCTCCTCATTTCTCCAGAGTCCAGCCATCTGTATCTCTCCTCTCAGCCCATTCTCTTCCTCTGTTTTCCTTCATCTCTCATTTCCCTTTGTTCTGAAACCAGCAACAGTGGCAGCTCCTCAGCAGATGAGTCAGCTGGGACTAGAGGAAAGCTATTGTCATCTAGAGCCTCTCCTCCCCATCTCTCTTTTCTGGCACATGTGTAATGAGTGAGAGAGAACAGTGGAGCCACACTCCATCAGTAGCTCAAGTGGGAATCCCTGCGCCTGCAAGACTGTGTCATCAGACTCCTTCAGCTTCTGGGGACAGAAGTATTTCCCTCAGAATCTGCTGAAGGTGGAGACATCTCTCTTTTGGGTTGTCTCCTAGTGGAGGTGAGGGATAACCTCCCTTTTTTTTTTTTGGCCTATGGTAAAAGGGCAAGTTTGGCTTGAGTGTTCTTGGGGAATAAATTACCTGGTATCCTTTTCTTATTGCTGATGGTATGTGGACAAGTGTCAACCTCTTTCTCGGCCTCTTGCTTGGCTTGTACCAAGAGGGTGGGCCTGGTTTAGAAGGTTCTGAATCTGGCTAAATTTTCTTGACTGTGTGTGTGTGTGTGTGTTTTACCTCTTATTGCTCTTTGTGGCTTTTAGGTATTTTTGCAGGTGATTTGTGTTTGCTCTGGTATATTGGCTGTAGGAGTAAGTTCATGGGCAGCACCATCCAATGTGGCTGCCCATCACCCTCCAAACTTGGAGGATTATGGGCATAATGGAAGGTGGGAGGAACGCAGAAGCAAGGATTACCTCTGCGCTTCTCTCACTCTTCTAAACACTTAACTGCACCAGCTATGAGGGTGGAGGGAGGATGCTCTGAAGTTGGAGTCCCAGCTCTGACTTCAGAGTGCTTTCCCGAGGTCGACGTTGGGACTCCAACTTTTCCTATGGCCATCTAGACAGTGTCTAGCCGCCATAGGATTGCACCCTAAGGTACTAAGAATTTGTAAATGTTTGTCTACAGCTTAGGGGCAGTCTAGCTGCTCATTATAAATCTATATAAATGTAGCTTTATTAAAGATTTTGTATTTGGGAATAGGTTATTGCATATATTAAATTAATGCTTCAGTTTTTATTTATGAAATGTTATCCTTGTAGTATTTATGGTTGACTATGCTGTTTTGTATAAATGTGTTATTATTAGTATATTTTAATTTTTGTGAATGATGTTATTATCAAACTGTTATTATGATTAATAATATTTGCTATGTGTTGCTGTTCCCATTGCTATTGGAAGCTGCTCTGAGCATAATTTTTATGGAATGGTCCTGGTAATAACAAAAGTGCAATCTCCTATTATATACAAATTTGTATTGCAATGTACATTATAGTTAATGGAACAGATTCCAACCCTTAACAAATCTGAAGAAAGACCATACATTCTTGGTTGGAGGTGAGAAAAGTGAAGTATTGAAAAGCTGTATTGCCCTTACTCTTCCTTTTTCCACAAGGTTTGTAATCATGATGATAATTCCAGTGTTTTGCTCCCAAATCATTCTCCAAAAATCTTCAAATGTCGACTTTAAAGGTCCTTGGGTGGCAATGTAGGCTTTTGCTTTGTTGTAACCCTTCAAAGAAAACCACAATGCAAAGCAAGATGAAAGTATCTGCATGGCAGTCATATTAATAATGCATATATCATGGAGATAGATGCCTTTCCCGCTGAATGTTTGAGGAGTTTGGGGTTGAAGTTAGTATACAAAAAAGTATACAAGCAATAAAGGCTTCTGTTCCTTCTATAGGACAGTTATTTCTCAAAAGAGACAAGAAAGAAAACAACAACAACAACAACTTACATCAACATAATTGGCATTAATGTAGTCGCTGTGCTTCGAGTCTTTTCCCGGTAAAGGTCTTAACTTCACTCTACTGTGATCATCTGCAGGAAAGAAAAAGAAACACAACACACACAAGAAAAATGTTAGGAAATAAAAACTGATACAATCTATGGATTTCTTAGAGTATGAGCCAGCAGAAACTACACCAGTGAAATAATTTGTTGGGCAAAAACAGTAGTCCAAATTCTCAGGAAGTGATCAAGAGGTTCTAGTTTTTTCTTAGTCCATATTAGTGTAATACCTTTATTAGGCCAACCAAAAGGTCACAAAAAATGTTCAAGGTTTTGCCATCTCCGGATCGTTTAATCAGGCAAGATGTTACAAAAAGTGGCAGGGGGTGGAAATAGGTAGGGGGAAAATGCTGACTTGATGGTGGAGTCATGGTATCTGCATGATCAGAGTCCCAAGATGAACTGGGAGAGGCTTGCCTGATTAAGAGATCTCAAAGGCTGCACATTTTTGGTGATCTTTTGGTCAGTCTAATAAAGGTATTAGGGACTTTGGAAATTTTTTAATGGATAACACAGCTACTTTCGCTTTTTGTGTTTTTTTTCTTTGAACACTTGAAAATGTGAATAGGCCCATTAGCAGATTTCGGAGGCAACGGAATCCCAAGGACTGTCAATTAAGCACTTTGGGTGAAATCCAATTAGTGGCCTTCTGCCAACATCAACAGAATAGGAAGAGGAGTGATCCCCTTCCACCCTGCAGCCCCTGCACACTCCAAATATGCACCAGATGACTGGAAGATCCTCTGGAGCAGATTTCGACGAGATGTGAGGGCTGCATAGGGGAGGAGGGAAAGAGAAAGTTCCACTGCATGAGCAGAGGTCTGCTGGTGCAATGCTGGATCTCAACTTTTGATTTATAACAGCCTGCCCTTAACTCAGTTTTTAGAGATTAGCATTCCTAGATGAGGCAGAAATTTCATCCAGAACATTCCGTTTAAGCAGGGATGCTCTTTCTAACCAAAATCCACAAGTATCTCATATCAAAATGTCAACATTATCCCTCTCAGAAAGCCTGCCTGAGAAGGGCATGTTGTCCCTTTGATGAAAACTAATTTTTGTTGCTCTGACTAACCTCATGCTGAGTACACTGGCATTCTTACAAAGTGCACACTTTTTGCTTGTTGTTAACAGCTTTTCTTAAGGTCTTTATTACTCACATGCTAAAATGTTGATGTATCTGTTTTTGTGCTTGTTGTCAGGGTGATTGGAATGTTCAGCAGTGATGCTCATGTCGGAGGTACAACGCTGTACTTCCTGTTAAGAAAACAATTAAATTGAAGAAGGCAGATGAGTGCAAAACATTTTGCTTGTCTCATTTTGCAAGCAGCTCATTCAGAACGTATTGAAATGCTGGGTTGCAATTGATTTTCTTCCCCTTTGAGTATTCTCTCAGCATAATACAGTTTAAACATACTCTAGTTCTATTAAGGATATTGCCTGATTCCCAGTATCTGATAAAATCCACGGTGATTAAAATTCACTCGGGTGCAAAATCACACACAAAGCTTTTACATCTGTCTGTCTCTCCTTTAACATCAGCCAGAAAGGGATACAACATGGGCACAAGCTTTTTGCTAGCCATTTGTCCATGGCCTAATTGCAAAATGGGCACTTTCAGAAACTAGAAAACAAACTATCCAAAATTAGCAACTCCTCTCATCAATAAAAATTTGGCCAGCTTTGTGCCATAGGAAAAAACCAAAGCTCCTTGCAAAAACACACATACAATGGCTATTCCATGGGCCTGGGAAAAGGTTGAGCACCTGCACAGAGCATACAAAGTAGCATTTTAGAAAGTACGTACAATTTAGAACCAACTGAATTTATAGTGTTTGAAAGGGGTCCCAATGTGAACAAGGGGCAAAATGTATCATTAGGGTCAAACATATAAATAAAATGCATGTTATTCACCAAAATGTATCAGTAAAGGGGAAAGGTAAGTACAGTGTCATAGCAGATATCTTCTCTATGATACAATATTTGCAACATACTCCAAATCAACACATCATCACCCCTGAGCCCCATAAAATGGGTTAAATTCAAAAGGGGTTTCCCTTCCCCTCCTCACACTTGCAGCACCCCACCTCTCAAATCTGCTCTGGAGGAATCCCAACCCCCCAAAGCAGATTTGGGGGCAGCGGCAAGGGGGCTATGCGGGGGGGGGGAGATTCAATCCATCGGTAGTGTCAAAACATTTTTATTAGTGTCCTTTACTTCAAGATATCGGTGATTCCTTGCTTATTGGATTACACATTATAGTAATGGGTTACTTTGCAGGCATTGCCTGTCTTGAATGCCTTCCCATAAATTATATCCAAAATCAACAAGTCATAAGTGAGATAACATGAAAATATACTTTTCTGCATACCCCTTGATCAGAAACTTTAAGCCGTGGCATTTATTTACAGCGGCTTTCCCCAACCTGATGGACTTCAACTCCCATCAACCGCAGCCACCATAGCCAATGCTCAGGGATGCCAGAAGTTGTTGTCCAAAACATCTGGAAGGCACCAGGTTAGGGAAGGATGATTTAAACTATCCTAATGCCCTTATTAAGATAATTTAGCAATAACGTAATGCCTGTTATTGCCTTAATATATTTAGGTGAATTATGTCCAAAAGTTACTTCTGCAGGTGCCACCAATGCCATCTGGTATCCCCAGGGTTACAAAGATGTCAAATTGTTTGATACCCTGGGCTTCACATGTTAATACAGAAGCTTCCTAATAAGGGAAGTCATTAGTACTGGACAGCTGCTGCAAAGAAGGATCAGGAGCTAAGTGATGGAGGAAATTATCAAGAGAAATGTTAGAAAAACAGCAGATGTAACTAGAGTTCAGAATTATGCAGAAATGTCATAAAGGAGCTGCTGAGCAATTCATTGCTTCCTCTCCAACCCTGTCCCAAAATGTTTATATATATTTTTGAAAATGCAAAGTATCACAAATCCAAGTATAAATGGAGACATTTATATTCAGAAAGCTACTGCAGTTAAAAAGAAAAGAAGAGAAAAAGAACAAGTAAAGAAGACGATGGGGTAACAGGCCTAATCCTAATATGGAATTAATTGCCACAAAGGTCACTTTTCTCATAACAGGCCTTTTCACATTAATAGTTTAGTCGAAAGGCTAGTAAAAGAACACAGCACACACACACACACTGCACTCAATTTCCCAACACTGAATCCCCCATGCCATCATTATAGTAGGAAGAACATTTTACAATGTGGATGAGTGCTATGATGTGGAGAGTCACCACATCACTATGATCTTCAGCCAAAGCATCAAGACTCTCCGCAGCATGCAATATTGGCAATCCACATGGCAAGCAGTCTACTGCTGGTATAGGAGAGAAGGAAGTTCTCTTCACAGCAGGAGTGGGCAACATTTTCTTTTTTCCTGTCAAGGGTAATTACCCATTTCCTCATGGGTAATCTGTTGGGAGCCACATGCCAGAAGTGGGTATGGCCAAACCTGGCAGTGGGCAGGGCCAAAAGTAAAAAAGAAACTCAAAAGAAGGAAATATGTGTTTCACTCTATGGTCGCTCCCATTGACTTCCAACACACATTCTCTGTATTTTGCTCCTCCCTGTTCTCTGCAAACAATTTCTTGCACATAGATTTATGGAAGATGGCCCTGTTCTAAAAGATAGATGGCTTCAGTTCTTTCAGAAAAACCAAGAAGGCTGCAGTTGATAGCACTACTCTTGTTATCCAGCAGATTATTTGTATCTTTGTACTCGGTTTATACCACTCTGTAATCTTTTTATATGTTTATATCGTCATTAGTGTGAACCTTGAAGTCTATGTTTTGACTCACAATATAAAGTTACTATTATAAATTACTTATTTGTTCAGTTCTTTCAGATACAAAGAATGAACAAACAACTGACCTCCTAGATTCCAGCATGGTGCATACAGGAGAAAAGGCAAACTACAGATAATCAAGCTGATAGGCAACTCCAAAGTCTCAGGCACAAAACATTATCCATAAAAGTCAGCTGCAGCACTTGCTGTTTGCAAAATGAAGGAAGAGGCTTCAAGCATGAAAGTGAATGTTGGGGCTCGGTCATTCACCTGTGGACACTAAGAGCTTCCTTCAGTCACCACTGGAGAAGTGAGTATGAGTGAAAAAAATTGTTTCTTTTTAGAGACAAATTTCAAAGATAAGCTGGCAAAGGAAGACATGTTGCTCAGTTCCTCCTCCAGTCACTTCTCTTGACCCAGCTGACTGGAAAAGAGCTAAGGGGCAGGAAAGAGGGGGCTGTAGAGTCCTGTTTCCCACAGAACAGCTGATTGGGGGAAGAGCTGAGCAGTGGGGAAAAGGGGGCAGGTCTGCCGATAAAGTTTAACTCAACTCCACTGCAGTCAGAGGGAGGGGAGATGCTGGCCTGGAGGCTACATGTAGCTGTGGGTCGCCATGTCTGCTTTACAGTGTTCATCTTAAGACCACATTTTGAAACTCTGAATATTAGCAGGAGGTGTATTCAGATACAGAAGTTAACACTTAAAATGTATTTTAAAATCCAACAACTGTGAGCATTTCCCACTTCTAACACGAGCAAAACAATGACTTGGGATACCACTTGCTCAATGTATTTCTAAAAATACAGATGAGCAGGTCCCCAGCTCATTCTAACGGCTCGTACCTGTATATCCTGACACACAATATTTGAGCCAGCATAGTACTAGGGATGGGCTAAAATGACTGCCACCAATTCCACACTCCCCTCAAGCGTGGACTCCTCCAGTCAGGACTCCAAGCAATTGCCTCCAAGTGCACATGGGACCACTGGCAGACACACTGGTTTATGAACTGGTGCTTCCACATCAGGGCTAGAACAACTCCCTTACAAGGAAAGGTTCCAATGTTGGGAGCTTTTTAGTTTTAAAAAAGGCACATAAGAAAGGACTTGATAAGAGTTTTATAATAGGTATGGCGGGGAGTAAATGGATAGGGAGCTGTTTTTCTCCCTTTCTCGTAATACTTGAACCCGGGGTCATCCCATGAAACTGAATGGTGGGAGATTCAGGAAAGCTGAAAGGAAGAACTACTTCATTTAGTGCATAATTAATCTATGAAATTCACTGCCATAATGCAGTCTTCAATTAGTAACCATTAAGTCCTATGTCGCTATCTGGAAAAAAAAAGGCCTCTATGGGGTTTGCGATGATGATGATGATGATGATGATGATGATGATGATGATGATTTATTAGCACCATCAAACATTTATAGCACTTTTACAAAATGAAATAAAAGGAAAACAAATGTTTCCAGTACAATTTGATGTTGGTTGCACCAATGCCTTTTTATATAAAAAAATTAACGATCCAAATTTATTTTAGAATATACTACAGAAGTAATTTGACGAAAGCCATTGATGGTTTACACTTGTTCCAGAAAGCTACCATATTAGGAACAGAATTTAGTATCTGCCATGAAATTATCTAGCGTAATTTTAAATCATGCACAAAAAATGGATCAGTTGCTATTACATCTTGAAGGGTGTTTCCAAATAGAGTTGGTTCTAAGGTCAGTAACTTTAATTAACCTTACTAATGCTTAGAGTTTATGGTTTTCTCCGTCGTACTGAAGTCTCAGCTGGCCCATACGGACCTAATAGAGAGAGAGGAGACTTGGGAATAGATGCTAAAGACCAGATTCACAAAAGGAGAAAGCCTGTTTACAACTGACAGTTAATTTTGTGAAAATAGTTGCTAGAAATCATAAACTGGGGGGAAAAACTAATTTGCATGTTTTCAGCCAGAATACAGTGGTTATGTCAGTTAAATATGCCAGCAGAAATGTTTAGGGCTGAATTGGTAAAGGCTTAATACAAAACAAAAAGAGTAGGAATGTTCATCTGAATTTGTCTCCTTGCAATATAGTAATATTATAGCCAATGTGGTGCAGTGGCTAGGTTTTTGTCTTTGACTGGGGAGAACCCAGGTTCAAATCCCCACTCAGTCTCAGCTGTGAAATTCACTGGATAACCTTGGGTCAGTTGCTCTGTCTGATGTACCTCTCAGGATTGTTATGAGAATAAGGGGGGGGGGGAGCGACAACTAGAAAGAGAGGAATAAAACACATAATAAATACATCATATTATGCTTGCTATTAATAGACTGTGACCTCCTGACATCCATCTGATTTAAAGCCAGAAGCGTCTAGGTTTATAAGATGTGTGAAGTTTCTGCCAAACACACAAGGTCCATTGTCTGTTATAATCAAATTTTACTTAAGTTGGAGGCTGCATCAAGTAGACAACAACATCTTACTGTCTGCTGAAGAAAGATTATTCTTCCTGTTCTTGTAAAACCTACTACCCCATTTGGAGGGGTTACAACTATTGGTTGAGAAACTGGGTCATTTCCTGGGGGGGGGGGGAACCAGAAATTGATACTGATAGGATAAATTAGGATTTCTAGTAAAGATGCTTCTCTCCAGTTCTGAACTGCGGTTTAATCTACAGATGGTCTGGCCAACATGGGATGTGTACAGTTCTTACTCAAACAGATGCTCCCCAATGAAGAGTATTTGCTCATCATTGTCTTTTGAGTTTATGGTTATTTCCTGAAAGCTTACAAATGTAATTTATTATTAATGATTTATATGCCACCTTCCAGCTTACAAATCCTACCAAGACAGCTTACGAGTAACATAAAAATGGTAAAGTCACAATAAACAATATTAAAGCATCAAGATCTGTCCCACAGGGTAGTTGGTGGAAGATGGCCCTGGGAGCAAGGAGAACCCAGCTGCAACAGGAGTAGGTGTCTGGCTTTATCCTTATCTCCCTCCCTATCTGTCCTGGAATCCTTCCCACAGATGGTAGATGGCCTGGGAGGGGAGACATCCAGCTGGAGCAGGGGCTCTGAGGTCTTCATCTGCTTCTGTCCCTCTCCTGGAATACTTCCCACAGGGCATCTCCCTAATACAGCACCTGACTTGTATTTTCTGAATTAAGATATAAGCTCATTCTAGGAACATGGACAAATATGCATTGTCTTCTCCAGCGTCACTCTCTGACATTTATTTCTCGGCATGCCTGTGTTGTGTGTTTGTGCTTCCATAAGGAGGGAATCCTTATGGTGCTCAGTTGGCAGTTACGGCTCATACCATAACAAACTATGTATTGTCTATGTCTTTCTCAGCACAAGCATGTCAAGGGTCCTGGTGAAGTGGAAAGAGTTCAGCTAAAACCTGCAGAAACCATCTAAAGACCTTCCCTCTCAATCTGTGAAGGTGAGGCATGGATATGGCAGGGCCAGCCCCAAAACACGAGCTGGAATTCCATGTTCGGCGATAAAGCCTGCACAGGTCCAGTGTTTATTTCACCACTCACTCGCTAGCCACAATAAAGACAACAGAAATCATAGCTGAAGTCCTGTGAATATATTTTTTTTGCATTTTGAAATTGTGATTGAGACAGTTTAATATATTTTAAAAACTGAAAATGAAGTTGTGCTCTCATACAAGCTGTCAACTGAGTTCTAGCTTAGTTTAAAGTCGGCATCTGAATTTCTTCCACTTGTTCTCTGCAAACGACTGGAAGGCATTTAGGAAATGGGTTATGATGACCTCTACCATTCCCATCAGGCTGAAAGTCCTAGGGCAGGATCAGTGGATCAGTGGAGTATAAGCCATTACATTTGACCCTAGTGTCAATTTTCAGGATTTTGAAGGGAAAGCTTTATGGCAGGATTACTGTGGTGTAAGCTCTGGAATCATTTTTCCTTTATTCACTTTTTTGTCTCATTGGTTCAGGTTGGCTACCGTGGTGACACTCTCAATGTTTAACTTCCTAGAACGTTAATTCTATTTAAAGATGAACAGCTAAAGTTCTTATTATTTTGTCCACTGGAATGTATTGTCGGGAACTCTGGAATCTGATGCACTTGGTTTTAATCAACCTTTAGTCATAGTTAAAACTATTCTGTGTCATTATGGCTAATTTAGCTTTTAATTATATTGTCCGTGCTAACACTGATTGGGTTTTAATACACCCAGGTTTAATGACTCATTCATTTTCAATGTCCCTCTGAAACAAGTTCCTGATTAGTTTTATAAACTTCATATATTCTTTTGCTAAATTTATGTGTAAAATCCAATTGCTACATGTCTGATAACATGACATAATGAGCTAGAAATTTCCCCGGAATGGCTGATTGCATAGACATTCTAATACAACTTCAGACAAGTGAGCAAGTTATGACCCTGAGAGCAGGGATGGGGACTCGGACTCGAGGACTCGACTCGTGAGTCGGACTGAGTCCCCCCTCTGACTCGAGTCTGACTCGAGTCCCAATATTTTTAATGGGACTCGAGACTCGACTCGGGACTCGAGACCAAGGACTCGGGACTCGAGACCAAGGACTCGTCAACATCCCTGGGCTGTGCCAGAAGGAGTGGAGAGGAGCGTGATCACCGGTGAAGAGAGCATGGAAGTGAGGCGCACCGCTGCTCGGCCACTATGGACAGCTACCAGGACCGCAGCCCCAACAATGTGTTGAGAGATTTATTTTGATTGATGTGTTGTTGTGGGGGGTTAGGGTTAGACATTTTGGTTTTGGCTGCCTCTGCCTGCCTGTTTGGGGTTCCCAGCCTCCTCTGCCTGCCTGGTCTCTTCTTGACCAGTTCAACAGTTGAATTGTCCAAGACAAATGCCTCTGCCTGCCTGCTTTGGGGTTCCCTGCCTCCTCTGCCTGCCTGGTTATTTTGGGTTTGTCTGCCTGGTCTGTTCTTGCCAAAATCAGTTGCAGAGTTTTGAAATAAAAAGGCACACTTGTGCCTAGAATTTATTTAAGCCACACATCTGAAGCAGCCTTATTTTGGGGGGGGGGAAACCCCATTGATTTTAATAGGGACTCGTGGAGTCAGTTTTGGGAGTGACTCGGGACTCGGGAGTCACCATTTTGGACCAAGGACTCGGACTCGAGACTCGGGTCCAAAGACTCGTGACTCAACTCGTGACTCGAGACCAAGGACTCTTCAACATCCCTGCCTGAGAGCGACACCATCATTGGGTTTCACTGCCAATCTAAAGAAACTCCGAGACAAAAAAGAGAGTAAGCAGTAGCATGTATACTTGTAAGAACATGTGCATGCTTTCTTCTCCAATTAGTAGCTAAACAACGAAGTTTTGTTCACTGCCTTCTGCACTGAAATGGGAAAAGGCAGTCTGGGAGTTTCAGAAATCAGTCAATCAGGCCTGTGGCTCACGCTGGCTCAGCTTGTCTGAGCGTGGAAAGCTAAGCAGGGTCAGGCCTGGTTATTACTTGGATGGGAGACCCCTCCTCTAGTTTCCTGCATTGAGCAGGGGGTTGGACTCAATAGCCTTGTAGGCTCCTTCCAACTCTATGATCTATGAAATCTATGAAATACAAGCAAAGCCTGGGATTCTCTCCTACCATGGTCCCAATTCAAACTAAATCCCAGCTCCTAAAGCTGCAACAGGTTTATGGACTGGTGGCAAAGGGGGAAAAAATGCTTGGGGTTAATGGCCTCTTAGCATTTCCATTTCCTGAAGGACTCCAGTCTTATTTAAAAAAATAAAATCAAATAGATAATCATAAAGCTACAGGCCTACGCAGGTATTCAGCCTACACACAGGAGGGCTGAAAAGGTGGTAGAGCAGAAACACCCTTACAAGTGTCCCTGGGCATGCATGCACCTCTAAAGACCGTTACGCATTTAGCGCCAGGATCTGAAGGGGAGTTCTAAGTGTGCTCAGCTTACAAGTGTCCCTGTGACTTGAAATCTGGCCTTATTGTGGTCCCTGATCATAGGGACATTTGTAAGCCTGTTCAACCAAGTGCAGACCTTCATCTGAAGGTCTAAAGAGGAGCCAGGCATGAGGGGACATTGGGGGTGAGGCTTGTGTGCACACCCTTGCCCCATCACTTTTAAGACTTGCACATGCAGCCTGAATTCCTGCATTGGGCTAGTTGCTCCTGCAGAAGCGAAGCTAGTAAGTGCAGAATCCTTTCAGGGACTGCTGCTATTTTTCTTAGCATTCAGAGCATTTTGCAGGGAAAGGCTACTGTGGAGCATAAAGATAGTTGCAATTTTTGTGGGAAGGAAGCTGCGCAGCTGGATTTCAGTTCAGACTCCAAGCTGGGACTCAGTCACCAGCTCCTGTGCCTCCACAGGCAGAAGATGAGGCTAGGAAGATTATATTCACCACTGCTAATCTTTCTAGCAGCAGAGATGACCAACCCACTAATGAATTCAAGGCAAAGCAAACAAAATTGTCTGGGTTCTAAAATCCAATACATATTATACTATAAACATTTGGTGCCGGCTCTTTGGGGATTCCCCTGCTTAATCCTCTTTCATGAAACGTGAAGGACAGAACTAAGACAATCTCCTCCTTCCAATATTCTAGTAAGAGCCAGATTAAAGTTCCCAGATGACAGGAGAGAAGAGACTTCTGCATTAAGAGGGGCAAAGAGTCTTCTCAAACATAAATTCCCTCATGGTGTACATTCCCAGACCCTCTACCAGGTTTCCCAAAACGCAGGCAGAAAATGTTGGAGCTGAGTGGCATATGAAATGAATGAATGAAAGTTAAGTTAGAGAGCAGGACGAACAGAAGAGTGCCAAATAAAGAGAAAACTCTACCACTTCTCTGTTAACGTTGGCTCGCAAAAGCTGCAATCTAGTCTGTCGATCATTCCATCATGGCTTTGAGCAAAAGAAAGGAATCACCTGCCAAATAGCCCTAAGAGCAGCTCAAAGTTTTGTGTATTCACAGAACCACTCATACCATGTTGTTCCCTCCATTTTGCTTCTTCTTCTTTTTTTTCCTTTTCCTTTTAGAAAAGAAGGTGCATATCACCCCTCTAACTTGGGGGTATTGCACTTGCAGCAATTTAGACTTTTTAGACCTTGAAAGGGTTCAATACAGGTAACTTAAGAGGCGAAGCAAGGCCATTCTACCAGCCCTACTGAAAATCTCATTTTTTTTTCCTTTTCCCTCCCCACAACCTTTTCCTTGTGTGTCATGTCTTTTTAGATTGTAAACCTGCAGGCAGGGACTGTCCTTTACTGATTGATTGTAAGCCACACTGGGAGCCTTTTTTGGGCTGAGGAGCAGTATAAAAAATACTTCAAATAAATATTAATAAACATACACAACCGAGTCCTAAGATCTGTTTTCCCAGCATTCTATACTTAAATAAAATGCCCTGGAAATCTCATTAGACAGTGGAAGGATGCTGAAAGTGGTAGACATTATGGCCATTTTATTTATTTATTTATTTATTTCTGCGCGGTTTACAACAACTAACAAGACAGTCCCTGCCCACAGGCTTACAATCTAAAAAGACACGACACACAAGGGAAAAGGAATGGGGAGGGAAGAAGGGGGGGGGAAATCAAGTCTTCTGGCAGGGCTGGTGGAATGGCTGGTGGTGGTGACAGTTGAGGGAGGAGGAGCCGTCATGAGGGAGGCCTTTCAGCAGGGCTGGTGGAATGGCCCTGCGCTCCCTCCAGTTCTCGTAATATGCTTTCCAAAGCAAGTATTATGGCAGGGTATATACAAACAAGAAAAGGACTGTACGGTCATTACGTTGGACTTTTGCCATTCAGGCAAGGGTTCTGATAGTATTTCACAGAGAAAGGACAGAAGTGCAGAATGACTCAGTGCTCACCATACAACACTGAGCCTCATCTACATGATGAGGACTGAGCTTGGCTATCCATAGCTGTGCTCCACCTTGCCTGGCAAGACCAGCAGAACTGGACAAGATATAAGAAGACTCCTGCTAGATCAGACCAAAGGCCTATCTAATCCAACATCCTGTTTCTCTTAGTTGCCAACCATAGACCTACGGGAAGCCCACAAGCAGGACATGATGGCAACAGCCCTTTCCCACTGTTATTCTGCAGTGACTAGCATTAAGAAGCATACTGCCTCTGATCCTGGAGGTCATATATAGTCATCATAACTAGTAGCCATTGATAGGCTTATTCCCCATGAATTTGCCCAATCCCTTTTTAAGGCCATCTAAATTGGTGGCCATCTGGAGACTTTGGAAGAGGAGAAAGAGCCTGCTGTTGGCCCTAGTACTTATAGGGTTCAAGGGGAGTCAACAGATAACAATAGCCCTTCCAAGACCACCACACTGGAAGATATCTGACATGAGGAGGATGCAGGCTTGGAGGAACCAATGCACCCTGACTGGTTTCACACATACCCCATGCTGCAGACCCACCAAGATCTCCAGGAGCAGAGGTAGTGGTGTGTCTGTGTGGAAGCCCAGAACTGGAGGTGCAGCAGCACAAGGCCAACTATCCTGGAGCCCTACTTGTATGAAAAAAGCCAGACTTCTCAAATACTGCACACCAGAGCCCTGATGAGAGACCAGGGAAAGGGTGTGGCAGCAGTGCCAGTGATAATGCTATTCAGCTGGGGCCTAGCCAGTGCTGAAGCAACACCCCGTGATATCTTGCTGGATAGCTAGCAACCCTGCTATCCTGAACATCTTGACCTCTGATTCACTGGACAGTGTCTGCTGTGGCATGGTGTTGAGCCAACATGGCAAGGGTGGCAAGGACAAGTCATCCATATATCTATCTCTTGGCATCGTGCAGATCTAAGGACAAAATCACAGCGAATTTTCAAGAAGCCACTGTTCCGAGAGTGACTATATAGCTGGAAAGCAACTAGGAATGTGGCAAGCCTATAGAAACCAGAAGCTGTCCCATGTATCACAGGGAGGCCTTAAAAATCATGACCTATGTAAATCCCCAATGAGTTCATTCCAAGTTTATCACTGCAGAAAAAGGGAGGCTTTGGCTTTGAAATTACAGTTATAAAATTATTATACTTCCCTTTAGTGGAGATACTCAACTTCAGAAATCAAAACTAATAGGCAAAACAATATTTACTGAGTCACTAACAGGCGGCACGGGAGATAAGCGTTCCGAACAGCCATTTCAGTAACACATCCCCTCCGCTGCACAATGCAGACAGAAGCTGCTCTGCTTTTTGTTAATGGCAGTGATTTCAGAGACAGATGAAGCAAAGCCCACTTTAAGTCAGTGCAAGTTTACAGATGTGTAGCTGATTATTTTGAATAATTAAATGGTGTCAAAACCAGCTGTGATGAATAGGACTGGGGCCTCAATTCATAAATAATTGAGGAGACGGCCCTGCATTTGATCATTCCCATCAAATTCCGCTCTCCCGAGGATAAATGTTTGTCCTGAATATCATCAACATTGTTAAATGCCTCAATATCCCTGTTCACTCATCCAGCCAACAGTCAATTTAACTAAATCACTTTTAACACCTCGCACAGCCGCTGTCCTCATGAATACGAAATGCTTGTGACTGGCACAATAGGGTTTTTCTTGTTATTTTGGTTTGGTTTTTGAATTATCAGACAGTGCAGTTAATTGCAAAGGCTATAACCAAAAGGCAGCAAGAACAGGCTTGAAAGGGCCACACTGAGGACAATGGCTGCAGTCTTATCTTTATTACGTGGAGAAAGGGGGTGGTGGTGGTTTAGTATCAAACCGGCAATTTGGTGTCGATACCTTATTTTGTAAATACAGCTGCCTTTTATGACTCAGTCATGCACTTTTAATACTTGGTTACTAAAGCATGTCAGGCCCCCAACTATATTTCTCTCCTCTCACCCTGGTGGGGAGGACACAACAGCTGCACACTATTTTTGGTTGAGAGGGTTTGGGGATCCCTCCTTCCTGACAGCATTTTCAAAGCCCAATTGTGGGCAGGCTGAAAGGAACGCGGGGGGGGGGGGAGCAGAACGGTTAATGCTGCCTTTTGGAATGACTGTTTTTGCTGATTAGAGCCTGAGTCTGCCACCATCATTAAGCACGAAACAGTATTTATGTAAGCCACATGAGTTTGTAAACCCACAGAGCACACGCGAGCCGGTTGCATGCACAGCTGAGGGAGCTGTCAGCACTCCTGTGCTGAAGCTGGAAATGTCTCTGATGTGGAGGCCATCATGTCTTACTGTTACTGCACTATTGGTATCCGACAATGTCAAATGATTTTGTTTGCCTTTATGTCTGATCTGAACATAAGAAACCCTTAATGTATCTGTCACAGATCTATGTTTTTACATTTTCTGAATTTCTGAACTCATTCTTTAACAAACGGCAACAGCCAGAATTTCACTGAGCCCATGTCCATTTTTAGCATAGCTAAACCAGCATATTTTAGCTTCTTTTGTGGGGCGGGGTGGGGGTGATACTGCCACATTAAAATTTATCTTCTCTGAAATATGTCTAGGCCACAACCTACCACTCAATCATCCCAGTTTGCAGGACACGGAATAATACGCTCAAGTTACAGAAACCCAGATTCCACCTAAACATCAGGAAAAATTGCCTGACTGTTAGAGCAATAAGACAATGGAACCAACTACCTAGGGAGGTGGTGGGCTCTCCCACTCTGGAAGCATTCAAGGTGCAGCTGGACAACCATCTGTCAGGGATGCTTTCACTTGGATTCCTGTGTTGCGCAGGGGGTTGGACTCGATGGCCTTATAGGCCCCTTCCAACTCTACTTTTCTATGATTCTATGATCTTGAAAAATCTTTCAAAAGAGGGTGACCAGGACATGATGAGTCTGCTGGCAGCATAGCCACAGTCTCTTTCCTCTTTGGATACTCGTCACGAGACTAGAGATTGCAAGATTCCAGGAACCCTGCTTTCATGTCTCCATCCCACATGATCCAACAGCTCATTGAAGGCTTCAGGCAGCCTTGCCTTCTGTTCTTCCTACTTCCTAATCAGCAGGTGCACAGGCACTAGAACCCTTGCAAGCTGTGTTGTTATGGCTGCAATCCTATACCAATTGAACTCAGTAGGACTTACTTCTGAATAGACATGTCTTATAGGATTGTGCCCCAAAGTCTCCCTGCCTCTTGTATCTTGCTTCTAATCACAGGATCACACTAACACGGTTCACACTCTGTTCATTGAAGGCTACCTGCAAGAAGAGAACTAAACACCATGGAAAAAATATCTGACCTAAAGGCTTCTAACACATACCTCAGAACCATAGGTTTCTAACACATACCTCAAAGTCTTCTGAGAACCCATGCTGGTTGTTGGCATACAGTTCACTGATATGCTTAACAAACTGTTTGACAGGAATGGCTTCCATGTCATCTGCAAAATGAAAAAGAGATTCAGCTCTACCATTAATATTTTACAACTGCAAAGGCTAGTACTCTCTTCTAAGATTTGTAAATAACATCTCTAACTAGTAACAATTCACTAATAATCAGTGTATGAAGATTGTTTTATGTACCTGCACTGCTGAAATGAGTCCAAGATAATATACATTCAGTTAACATACAGCAAAGTGGGTGCTACTACTACTCAAAGTGGCCTAGTTATTACTTTTTGGTACTATCACTAACTCTCATACATCACCAAATGCCACATTATTGCTGTTTTGGCAAATTCTCATTTTATTGATTCTACTAAAGAGGAAAGGTTGTTGTATTGGTTTTACTTTATAAAGGTCTGATGCAAGAAAGAACATTCATGAATATAAACAAAATAGCTCTGGACAGACTAGTGTTGGACAGACTTATTCAGGGCTGATTTGGGCCGCATAAGTGTACTTGTAGTGGTTGGGTTTGCCTCAAGGTTGAGAAATCACAGTATATCTACATTTGATTACCTTTTTCTATGTGCCTAATGACAGATAATGCAAATATGAGTAGGGCAAATTACCTTACTTTGGCTTTATGACAGATGTATTTTACATCTTTGGGTGTAGCTTATCATTAGGGAACAGTGTGCAAAGTGATAATATATTAACACACAGTAAGGATTTTTGGTTCTAAACTACACTCTTGTCATCAGTTATACTACTTCTTCTGACTTCTACTACTGATTGGTGGTCTGATCCAGCATGACTCTTCGTATGTTCTTATGTACTGTGATGTACAGGACTGCATTAACTTTTAAGCTAAGGAGGCTACTGAGTAGAGGCCCAGCCAAAAAGATTTGCCCATGGAAATATTCCAGTTGATAGTGCCTGTATTAAAAACATTTTAAGTCAACATTTAATAGGAGATTAGTACAATCTATGGAAGATGTACAGTTATGCTTGCTCTGAATACACAATCACTTTGCTATTTCATGATTTCTACTATGTGACTGCAAATTCTAAACGAAAATTGTGTGTACCCTTGAATTATTAGTGCAGTATTGGGTGACTTGTAGCCACGTTGCTATTTTCTGACCTTTCTTTAGATATCCCAATGGAACACTGTTGCCACTAAAATCTGGGGAAATTGTTGAGCTTATGCTTGGCAACAAGTCTCTCTTCTAGAATCTATTTATTATGATAGAATAATGAGAAAGCATGCTAGAAAAATTAACTTTATGTTATTCTCTCATGACCAAAGGTAGGTTTTACGTCTGTTTTCCAATACAACTAACATCCCTGAAAGTAAGTAATTCCCATGCCAACTTTATATGAGCTAATGTTTGACCCTGTTAAATTTGTATTGTTATCTCTTTAATTTGATATGTTGTAAAACTATCATGTAAAGTTGGATATGCTAAAACAAGGGTACACTGAAAGGAATGGGTCAGTGGTTCTCACTGTAGGGTAAGATTCCACAGACTCCATATCCTAACTGATCTTAGGAAAGTAAAAAAAAACTTTCCTAAGATCAGTTAGGATATGGAGTCTGTGGAATCTTACCCTACAGTGAGAACCACTGACCCATTCCTTTCAGTGTACTCTTGTTTTAGCATATCCATCCAACTTTACATGATAGTTTTACAACATATCAAATTAAAAGAGATAAACAATACAAATTTAACAGGGTGCTTTTCTGGTTTTCCCACTATGCCTTTTTAATGGTTCTGTCTGCTTTATGGAATGGGCACATTATAATCTTTTGCACATGTTAATGATGATGATGTGGTACATGCAAAAAATAACAAATACAAAACACAACACAACAAGCTTAGTTAAACTAAAGGTGTGAAAACTATAGGAATGAGCATAACTCCAACTTTGAAGAGACCGATGAGTTAGATCCAAACTTAGTCATACTAAGAAATCAAGGGGACTTAAGTTAGCCATGATTAACTCGTTTCGTTTATTTCAATGGGTATATTAACAGCTTGACTAAGTCTGGATCCAACCCAATGACTATTTCTACTTTGGGACATTTAGCACCGCACATTCCCCAGATTTATGGTATATCATCAGTAAGTGGGATGAACAAAGCTCAAGGGTAGACTACAACCCCTGCCTAATGAAACAATGAAGTCAAACCACCACTTGGTGATGAAGGGTTAAATCCAATGTCACACTAGCAAAGTCTATGACAGGACTTTCTCTCTCTCTTCTCCCCACAGCATCCCTCTGCGTCACCCAAAAATCTGCTCTGGTGAGTTTTCCAGACCTCTGCAGCAGATTTTGAGCATTTTTGTGTGTGCGGGATCACGCTGCTCCTGGTTCCACTGATGGTACTACTTCCATCAGCAGAAGGACAGCACTGGATATAACCCAATGTATTTGCATATTCCTGGCCCCAAATGCATTTCATCAATGATGTCTTTCTTTCCCAATGCAGTTTTTCCTCTCTTCCCCAATACCATCTTCACCAATCTGTTCTTCGCTTCCCTCTTCATTTCTTACTGTACAGCAAAGAGATCTCCATATAGGGATTGCATTCCCATCAAGTTCCCCATCCTGTCTGGTTAAATTGTCCAGCAAGTGAAAAGGTTACTGCTGACACAGAGCACTACTGAACATCACAATGAGATGATTCCAACTCCACGCCCATCTTTACCAAGCTGCCAGTAGACTCAGAGACACTGTTATGGGATAAATTATCTGATGCTTGAAAGCTTTTCACTTTGAAAACAAGACAATCTATCAAGAGTCTGTGAGTGTAAGTGTTAACTCAGTTAGATAATCTTCAGATTCAACCCCTAATAGTAGGATTAAAGATTCTGAACTACCAAGCAGACTGACAAAAATGACTAATTTTGTCTTATAGAACATATGCCTGAGGCAAACATACTGCCGACCCACATTCACTTTGCCCTTTTTTCCTTGCCTTGAAAAGCCAAAAATTCAAGTAATTTGGGGGACTGCGATTTGCCCATTTTGATACTCTCAGCACACTTATTTTATACAGTCTGCAAATATCAGGAGCACTCTATTGTGGAAAAATGTATAGTCAGGCATAAGTAGAGCTTGAGAGTTCCACATTCCAATATACAGTCATTGTCTGAAAATTCCATCCTGTTCTTTGAAGGCATTTGACCTTCTTTACTGATGAACTCTAAAGAGCTCCTCAAAGAAAATCTGCTAAGCTAACATAGAAGGAAAGTGCTTCTTCTAGGTACCTCTTATCTAGTGGCTACTGCTAAGCTTCTTTTCCATTTCAGGACAAATGTGTTTCAGAGACCATAACTCTTTTAGTCTACTGAAGAGATTAATGAAATCCTATAAAGGCTAATTAGGAAACCTAACAGTTGCTCAATGTATATTCCCATTTGGGCAATTAGCTTTTCCCTGCCTAAGATCAGACCAGCATTCATTAGTGTCACAATGAAAAAAACACCCTTCCTACTAGTTCCTTCATTAATAAATGGAAGGAGATTTTACATTAATGACATTTCACAACATATTTTTATGTATTTTGATATTTTCTCCATCCTATCTCAGTGGATTAAGATGGTGCCAATACATCTTTATGCCATGTCAGTGTAGATAAAAATTAAAAAGTTTCCCTCTTAAAAAAATAACCTGATTTAAAATTAAATCTGAATTACTTACTAAGTATGATGTTAAAGCCTACCCTGCACCTCTTCATCTACACATGGAAAAGCACCGTTCTACCAAGTAGCAATCAAGCCCCTACTTCTAGAAACTACTGGAACATAGACTTCAAGTAAATGGTCTTGCTCAGTAGTCTTGCATATATGCAAAGAGAAACAAGCAGCATTCCATTAATTGTACATTTGCCCCAGTCTCTAAACCAGGGGTGCACAACCTGTGGCCCCAGAGCCTTGTGCATCTTTCCAAAGCCTGTACTGCATCCCCCAAGGGTGTCCTGACTCCCTCATGACTATTTCCCCTCTGCCTGTACTCTCCACTCCCTTCCCCAGAGATCCTCATATGTATTGTTTCTTTCCTGCTGCCACTAAGAGCGAGGAAGAAGCTATTTATTTCAGGATTGCTGGGATGTGTATGTGTACATGTGGCCCCCAAAACAGCATCACATGTAGTCCTTGGGGCCAAAAAGGTAAACAGGCAGAACATAATGCAAAAGGATTGTGGACTGTATGAGCAAATGTTTTGGATTACCTTCCTAGGTGGCATTAAGGCTGTGTTTAGTTGTAAATCAGTTATAACACTTTAGGAAATATTTGAATACGAATAGGAAATGTGATTTTACATCAGTGATGTACAATGGTCTTTCCTTTTGGTAATTTAACCAATCATTGCCCCATGTCATGGCATCTCACTTTGCATGTAACCTGGAAGCAGTAGCAAAGGTTGCATGAACGAGTCACACAAAGGGTAGGTTCGCATGACACAATAAGCCACACTGCACAGCAAGCTACGCAGTGTGGCTTACAAGCCACCTATCCCCAATGCGCCCGACAGACGACTGACCGACCATGTTGTGGGTAGCAGGGCCCCTCCCTCCCCCTCGGTCATCCCACGGGTATCCCAGGGGACACCATGGGAACACTGAGGTGCACCCTCCCTGCCACGATTGTGAGCATTTCTGCTTCCTACTGCATTTTTCCATTATTTTTCTTCTGAGATCGTGAAAGGTGGGTGTCAAGTCACCTTTCGTAATTCCTGTTTTGGCAGCTCCGAGCAGTCCGTCCAAGGTGCCCCAGTGGCACCTTGGAGGGGCTTCCCGTGGTTGCCCACCCAATTTGTGCACATAATTGTGCACCAAAAATTAATTTTTAACCATTTTTTTAAAAAGCACAGTTGTATGACTGCAATCCATCGCAGTTGTGTGACTGTGGGGGTTTGAAGGATTACAGGCATCCTATGGAGGGCAGGAGAAGCAAGGAGGTGACTGATTTTGGCTGTCTAGCTGAGGTGCTTCGAAACAGGAGGGAAGGAGGCTGAAGTGCTGCCAGGATATGTCACCAAGGGGCAGCAGGTATCCACCCTGGACGTTGACCCAGCTGAGGCTCCAAATCCATTTCCCACCCCTCTGGTTCCTCTTGACTGCTTGTAGAAGGTGAGATGTCAAAAGAAACTCAAGGCACGAGGGATATTTTGCTGACAAGTGGGGTGTTTTGGCGGGATTTACACCTCCTTGGCAGCAAGATCCCCCTCCCCATTTAGTTCCCATCAGGGTGCAGAGTTTGCACTTTGGCCAGAGCCTCTAGGGTCTCGGGAAAATGCAAAAGGGAATCCCCCTCCCTTTCTCTTGGGGAAAGGATTTTTCACAGCAAGCTGTCAACACTTTTGGTACCTTTAAAAAGGGGGTTTAAAGTGGGAACTGAGGGTTTTGGAATGGGACATAAATGGACATATGTCCCAGTCCAAAACCACCCAGTTCCCACTGAAAACCCACTTTTTAAAGGGACCAAGAGTTTTGACAGCTAGCTGTCAAAGCTGTCAAACCCCCTTTTCCCCTGAAAAAAGTGTGGGACTGCACTGTTGCACTTTCCCAATCTCCTAGAAGCTTGGGACAAAGTGCAAAATGTGCACCCCAATGGGAACTAAAGGGGGGGGGGAGATGAGGATCTTGCTGCAAAGGGGGCATAAATCCCCCAAAACACCCCCTTCTCAGCAAAAGATCCCTTGCATCTTGGGTTTCTTTTGAGAGTTCGCCTTCTGTAAGCTGTCAAGAGGAACCAAAGCAGGAAAAACGTGGATTTGCAGCCATGCTGGGGCAATGTCCAGGGTGGGTACCTGCTGCCCCCTGGTGAAGCCTCTGCCAGCCACTTGGGCATTTGGGGGGTGGTTGGCAGTGGCGCTCACCTGATAGCCACTTGTCAAGAGTGGCAAGAGTTTTTGCTGCTTTCGCCAAGCAGCTCGCTAGCAGTTTGGGTTAACCAATGATGGATCGTGTTGTCTGGGTTTGGACATGAACAAATCCTACTACAAGCCATGGCTTATAATCCAAACTTAAGCCACCCTGACAAAACCATGCTGGGTTCGCACAACATGCTAAGTCCCCACACCTTATAAGCCATCGTGGCTTACTGTGCCGTGCAAACCAGGTCATTCTCTTTCCATGCTTGAGATGTACATTCTCTGCTGCTGTGTCTGGGCAATGTTCAAAGTGCTCCTTAATGAGCTGAGTTGGGGTGTGAACCAGATATAGTCGAAAACCTACATTGAATCATTCTGGCCCTGATAGACTGATGCACTGGAATGATGAATAAGCTTTGTATTTAAGGCAAATTTATTCCCTAGTCAACTTTGATGGCCGAAAGTCTTTCTAGATAAGATATTTGTGAGAATCCTGAGAAGTTCATTTGAGAGAAAAATATATGACTAATTAACCATTCCTATTACATCTTATACTGTCTGAAGCCAACCATCCCAGGTCCAGCCTAAATATAGACTTTCCAAGTGCTCAGAGTGCCTGAGGGTGGATTGCTTGAGCTGGAACCTGCGAGATTGATGGAGAGTCGGAAGTGGAGGAGTGCCATAGGCAGGTAGGAGGAGGTAGCATTTTTTAATAATATTTGTTCCAGGCCTGGCCGGTCGAGAACCTTCATGCTACCTGCTAAATACAGAGGCCAATCTTGAACAGCCTTATTCTTTTTTGTGTTGACTTGAAGGAAGGCTTTCAGGCTCTGAGCACACACAGTTCAGCTTGGCTATGCCCCAGACCCAGCCCTTGAGGATCTAGATTTAAGACAGAGAGTCCCTGACACCCATTACTCCCTCCCTCCCTCCCTCTCCCTCTCCCACGCACACACTATTCCATGAGTTGGGCAGGGCAAGGATTTTGACACGTAGGAGAAAAAGACCCACGATTCCATACCCTCTAACTTTGCGCAGACGAAAGTAGGGACAATCTTTTAATGCCCCAATTATTTCAAGGATGACTGTCCTAGATTCCATCCCTGCTTAA
>JAHFWL010001130.1:0-167888 GCA_021292165.1 Shinisaurus crocodilurus
AATGGACCACCTCTTAGTAGAAGGACTATGTTCTTCACAGCTGGAAGACAAGTGAAGATAATACATAAATGATATCACTTTGCTAACAGCTCCTTGCTTGTAGCTTGCAAATTGGCACGGGAGTGCATTCTTACTGCATACTCTCACCTCAGTGGTCAAAACATGACTGAAAGGGTTTTGGAGGATGCGGTTTTAGTGTGGGCGCAAATAACATGTTAAAAATGTATAATGTTCCCAAATTAAGTGCTATGATCTGTGTTTCCAAAGTTACACTGCAAGCTTGTGACGTTAATCTGCATGAAATGTATCTGAAAACCTTCAGAGCAGCTGAATTTGTAATGGAGCCATTGCATTGAGTTGACATACAGTGTATACATTCAGGGTGCAGTCCTGTCAATTGCGCCCTCGGTGATCAGAAGCCCACAAACTTGGAAGCATCCAATCATCCAATGCAGGGTGGGAGGAGCAGTGGAGGCGATCTTTGCCTCCCTGTCCTCCCACCTTGCAGATTTTGCTAGACGTCTGGGGAGAGTGCTTCAGAGGGAAGAAGGTTGGAAAGGCTCAAGATAATTCATACCTGGCCTCTCCGGTCTCCTCCCCTCTCCTGCTCATTGAAATGCTCCCTTTCCTCCTCCGAGGTCACTTTTCTGACCTTTGAGGGCAGCTGGCACGGTTCTTTCCATGCCAGCAGTGACAGGGTGGGGGAGGATGGTCAGATCTCTGACTTGCCCTGCTGAGGTTGGAACATTATTTCCGACCCCAGAAGGGGGAATTGAACAATCCTGTGGTTCCTGGGACGTTCACTTAGGGTCCATCAGATTGCTCTCCCAGTTGATTCAAGTGGTACAACCTTTCCTGCACAATACAATTTCGGATGGCAGGAGAAGGATTGCATACTGTTTGTTTGTTTAATGGGGGAACATTTAAATATCCCCCCCCCCCCGCTGCCACTTTGTGGTACCTGCAGCCTGAGATTGTACCATCCAGGAAACCCTTTGCCATTTGATTCTGCTGAATTTGTTAACTATCCTTTTGGCTGCAATCCTTCACACACTTACCTGGGAGTAAGTCCCGTTGAACTCAATGGGGCTTACTTTTGAGTAGGGATTTATAAGATTGCACTGTAAGTGTCTGAAGGTGAGAGTTATGTGATACTGATGATATGGAAATGGATGCCAGTTTCTACAGAGTTTGGAGTGTCTGCCCCTGGCCATGGAAGAGAGAACCGCTTGGCTTGACTGTTGCACCTTTGCTTCTTGTCTTGCAGGGTGGTGGTGGGAGGAGGAGGAGGAGGCTGTGCCTTTCTAAGCACTGACATTGCCATTGCCTCTCGTTGTTACATAACAAGAAATTGGATTTGCAACCACCCCGATGCTTATAGAAGGAATAAGAGCTCTACAATAAGATAATGTTAAGCCAAGAGGCATTATGTTACTTGTTCTAATCACATTTTTCCTAGAGTCCAGTTTATTATTAATTTGTTTTCATTGATCCTCAGATAAATATTTTCTGCTTGTTAACCCTGGGTAATTGTCAATGGAACCCACCCTTAAAGGTTTTGAACAGCTGCCGGGGGCAGTATCCAGAGTGTCTCTACTGCTAGCATGAATTATGTTGTACTAGCGTGAGCATCCTCTAGTGCAATGCCAATAGCATTTGCTGGAGTGGTGGGTTTTTCCATGGAATCATGGAAACCTTGCAGAAAACCTGCAAAATAAAGAAATTGTTTATTAAAATAAACAAGCTCTAGTTCAAACTACCTCAGGGTACTGTTTTCATTCTCACATCATTTGTTGTTTATATTGTATTTGATTTTTTTATGTGCTTGTATCTTTTACCTGTTTGTCCACCCAGTGAATGTCTGTTATAGAGGGTGGATTAAAATATACTTTAATGAACGGAGGAATCCTATGGCCCCTGGACAGCTCTGAGGGACCATAGGATATTTGGGCTTCCCAGATCAGAGGTTGGAGATACTGTAGTGCGCAGAACTCCATCCCCCCTCCCCCTGGCAGCCGGCAGAGAAAGCACCACACAACCTCAGAGAGGGGTAAAGGGGGTGTTCCGGTGGGCAGGGAGGGGACTAGAGGGAGACCAGGCTATGAGCTATCCTGATTGTTTGGCAGCCTCCTTACCTCGCCTCCAAAATGCTCCAGCTAGATGGGCAAAAAAGCCCGTCTAGCAAAAATGTAGGATGGGAGGTTTTAGGTTTTGCATAGTGGGCAGAACGAGGATTGTCACCTGACATCAAGATTGTCACCTGACATGGAGGATGTCTCTTGAGGTGAAGTACACAAGGTCTTCAGTCACCAGACATAATGTCAAGGTCTATGACTCAGAACCATGGGACAAGTTTGAAGTAAACAGGTTTGAATAACAGGTTATATAATAGGTGAGTAATATCCTATTTATAGATACTATAAATAGGGTCTTCCTATATAACTTGGGGTAAGTCACACATCCCTTCACTTCTACACTCTCTCTGCACCTCTCTTGTTCTGGACTTCTACTTCAAGTCAGTCACTTCATCTCAGCCTTACCACTGGGGTCTTGGATTTGAATTTGCAATCATGTAGTGAGTAAGAGATGCATTGCTTGCCTTAATCCCATGTAATTGGGTCTTACAAATAAACTCTTTAATCTTTATTAACTGCTGTTATCCCCTCCTTCCGTCTGCGTGACTGGGACTGAGGGTCACTGGCTAGGTAAGCTTTTGAACCCGGGTCAGTCCAGCTCTCACATCAGGTTATGGGCCCAGCCCAGATTACGTCCCGAGATAACCCAGATGGTGCAGATAACCCTGATTATTATCTCAGATGGGGCAGATAAGCCCAGGGACGCAGTACGGAGAAATTCGGCAGTTATGAGGTTAAGAGATTGTTTACATTTGTAAGGAACGGTTTGGAATGTAAACAACCGGAAAGGCGATGTTGCTAGAGCTGGATGCTGATAACAGCAGCTTGGAATGCAGCACAACTGAAGAATGCAGGACAGAGAGATGAAGGATTTTTCGTTTTGGAAGAAGCTGGAACGGAGGTGCCAAGCTTGGTAGATCCAAGGCTACTGAACAGTGAACAACGCTGGACACTAGGATTTCGTTTTCCACAGCTTGCTGGAGTGATTGTCAAGGAGCTGTATCGGGCAAGGAAATATCTCCAGGAGGCTCTGTGTCTACTCATTTGAGTCAAGGCTACAGCAGGAGGATCACACTCAGGTCAACTGTTAGGGCTTTACATCCAAGCCATGCTCTGTGCATCATTCTTCAAAATCTTTTAAATGTGATAACAATGTAGAAAAGAATTCTGTAACAGGAATTCTAGAATAAAATCATTCTGTTCCACACTGTGAGAAAGAACAAGATCATTAGTGTTTTGCAGAAGGGGTCGGTCTTTTTGCGATCTGGTGACCAATGGCTCGAGTGCCCACAGAGAGGGCCCTGCGTGCCAGCTGTGGCACCCGTGCCATAGGTTCGCCATCACTGCTCTAGATGGAAGCCTTTCATCCCCTCTTCTATTTAGGCTGTCAGGGCCAAAAGGGACTCTTTCCTCTCCAGAATATAGAGTTTGAACTATAGCATAAGGATATTTTGCTGCCTGAAATTACTGCGTTTGCTTTACCAACAAGTAGGACACTGTATCTACTCTATAGTTCCTCTTTAATAAAACAACCCTTTTGTTTCTGGAGTGTGTGTGTGTGTGTGTGTGTTTAAGTGTAAAAGGGCAAAGTGCATACTCCACCAGCAGTGTGCGTTTTACCTCAGCCAAAGATCCCAAACCTTTCATAAGAGTGGGGTTAGTTTCTCTCTGCTCAGAGGGAATCTAATGCCCAAATTATCTGTCGTAACACTTTCATGAAGCAGAGTGAAGCATCTGCTTCGAGCAGAGTATTGCAAGGAGTGGTGGATTGGGGCCCTCTCTCCTACTGAGCAGGACCGGTGCAAGGCAGTTTGGTGCCCTAGGCAAGATCAGATATTTAGCGCCCCCCATCCCACTTGAGAGCGCTGTATTTTTTTCCAAGGCGTTTCTGGCGCCCCCTTTAGCCCTGCGCCCTAGGCGGCTGCCTAGTTGGCCTAATGGTAGCACCGGCCCTGCTACTGAGCTGCTCCCATCCCAGCCACCCCCCCTTGCATTGTGCTTACAGAGCTCTGGACTCCTGCAACATCGCCCAGTGTTCCAAGCCTCTGAACTAATCCTTTGCTGTTGCTTCTGCCTCCTACCTCCCCTGCTTACCCCGCCATTGAGATGCCTCTTGCACAGCATGTGATCCCTGCTGCTAGTGTGAGATGAGAGAGACATGCTGGGGACAGTGTGTGACTTCTCTCATCAGTCATGCAGGAGCTGCTGTCTGTGAGGTTGCCATTTGCTCCCCACCAGTGAAGGCTAGTGGCTCCAATGTCAGGAAGGGTGTGTATCCATTCTGGATTTTACTCTGAACTTCAAAGGAGATGTCCGTGGTGCCAAACCCTATCACCAGACTGACTCCTGCTTATCTCTGGAACGGAGTAAGGACAGCTTGCTTCCAGCCTCAGATCAGTAATAAGAGTGAAGCAGCAGATGAAGCCAAATTACTTGATGGAACAGCTTCTGCAGGACAACCTGCTTTTGCAGGTAACAACTCTTGGCTGCTGTCCAGGCCTTGCAGGCCCAACAGGCTGCAGCTGCAGCTGCAGCTGCTGCCTGAGCCCATAAATTACTCAGAGATAAGCAGACACAGTCCCAAGGTTTAGAAGCCAAAATATCCATCCAAAATCAAAGGAACATGAACTAGTAGAGCACGCTGAAGAGTACTCAAAGTTGATCTGGGGTCAAAATACATGAATCTATGTATGTTTGTTGCTGTTTGAGATAGTTGGGATTTTTTCTTTCTCTTGATGGGGGTGTGTTTTCTGCTAACTCCCTTCTAATGCATTTAAAAACAACAATCCAAAATCCCTGCAGAATAATCCCAATCATTACTGTAGAGAGCTTTCTCCATTGCACTTCAGCATGTGTTAGAAAAAGGCTTTCACATGGGGTACACTGGTAGAGCCAAGTAAAATTTACCACTGCTCTGAAAACAGAGTAACAGTGCAATCCTATGCATGTGTACTCAGAAGTCCTATTAAGTTCAATGGGACTTACTCACAGGAAAGTGTGTATTAAAGCAATCTACAAAACTGACCACATCTTGTGGCTGCAAATTGAATACAGTAATACCTTGGATTGCAAGTAACTTGGTTTGAGAGTGGTTTGCAAGACAAGCAAATTTTTAAATATTTTTTTGGGATTTCGTTTTGATATAAGTGTTTTGGATTACAAGCACGTTTCGGAACGAATTATGCTCTCAATCCAAGGCATGACTGCATTGTGTGAAGAAGTATCATGTAATTAAGGGATAATTGTAAAATGCTGCACCTTGCTAGAAGAAGAGGTAGCAGCAGCAGCGCCAGTGATAGGATGACTTTTCAAGAATTATTTTATTATCTAATATCTCATATATTATAATTATTACATTATTATATATTTTATAATTTTTTATAAGTGGCTTTTGTAATTTTTTAAACCTTACTTAATCCCTTAATTGTTGATATCTGGTGTTTTTCAGGGGTGTGTGTCAGTGCTTACAGGGCAATCTCTTTTAGTTTTAAAATGGTCAGGATTGGCACAAATTCAACAGGTGAAGCTTTCCCACCCATCCCACACCCCCAAACACGGAGCTTCAGAGAGAAGAGGAAGTTTCTTGCATTTCCTTCTGACACTGTAACCTCACCTGTTAAAGGCACAGAGTCAGCTCTGTTAGGAAATAAAAATCTTTGGCAATATAAAGATAGGAATCATGTGATAAATCCCCTCATTCACCTCTTCCTCGGTCCAGGCCAGTGGGTGCAGCCTCCACCTCCTTTTCACCCAGACCCAGCTAATTCTTTCCTCACAGCAGTGCACACACACACACACACCCTCGCCTGGCCCTCACAGCTTAGCAGCCTCTGTTCCCTCCCTGCTTACCGTCTCTCCATGGAGACCCTGCTGCTGTTTGAGCCTAAGCAGAGCTACTCTTAAAGGGGCCATGGGCAAAATTGCACCTAAGCTAAAACTGCAAGCTTAGCTGCAATTTTTCCCATGGCCCCTTTAAGAGCAGCTTAAAGTAGTTTGCAGTTGGGGGAGGCAGGGGAATTCGGGACTCTGCATGCCAAAGTGAGAAGTTGATGGCTTAAGGATTTTCATGACCGGTCCTGGCATTTTTGTGGTAACTGGAGACTATGGTGTGTGTGTGTGTGTCTTTGGACAGCCATTCCTTTATTAGTATAAAAAGCAAAGCAATTCTGTATGTATAAATCATTTTTAGTTAATCCTCTGGATACTCTGTCTTGTGTTAATATGCCCTCAAGTGTTCTTTGCCAAATACGTGCAGACCATCCACCAACTGTATAACCTGCAGAGGTTTCCCACCCCTTTGATATTTCTGTTCTAGCTGCCCTCAGTAGTTAACTCATAAGGGAACAGTTTACTACGCCAGCAGGTATTGCAGCCCAAGGTGGGTTAAATAAGCGATGGTGGGCTGTTCCATCATGCAAACCAGCCCATTGGCAGGCTGGTCAGCTGGGCACGTGCATAATTACACGTGCTCATTTTATTCTTTTTAATTTGAAAAGATAGCCTTTTCTAAAAACAACAAAATGGTGCTTATTTCTAAATGAATATATTTAGCATCAGGACAGCAGAAGGAAACTCCATTTTATTGAGAGCCAGTGTGGCGTAGTGGTTAGAGTGTTGGACTGGGACTCAGGAGATCCGGGTTCTAGTCCCCGCTCAGCATTGAAGCTCACTGGGTGGCTTTGGGCCGGTCACTGACTCTCAGCCTAACCTACCTCACAGGGTTGTTGTGAGGCTAAAATGGAGAGGAGGAGGATCATGTAAGCCGCCTTGGGTTCCTTTCAGGAAAAAAGAGGGGGTATAAATATAATAAGTAAATAAAATAAAAATTCCTGTAGTCATGAAAGGGTTATGATTGAACTGAGATGAAAATGCAAAACTGCACATGCTCAGAGTATTTATTGTTATATTTAATTATTAGGATTGGCAAACTGGTGTCTTGTTTTTTGTTCTAATATGAAGGATGCAGAAGCAGTTCTGAAGCATGGAAGGGCAGGGAGGGGACAGGGCGATGTTGGGTGCAATCCTATGTATGTTTTAGACAGGAAAAGGGGAAATGCTGAGAGTTGTAGGACTTCCCCCCCCATTTAAGCATGCATAGGATTGCCCCCTAAAGTAACACCCATGATGGCTGTCTCACACGGACCGCCATTAGTAGTACCGCTCAGATCCAGCTACTGTAAAAATCCAAGAGTGGTATCTGGTTTAAAAAGGGGTGTGTGTGTGGGGGGGTGCGCGCGTGTGTGATATTGTCCCAATCATGGGAGGATGGGCGGGTCTGAGCCAAAGGGAACAAAAAGCGCGGGCTTTTTAATCAGTTGAAGACCTGCTGAATGAAAGACCAGCATCAGGTAACCCCCCTTTTTCTTTTGTTTGAAAAAAGCGATGGGTCTTTAGGACCCAAGATGAACAAATTCATTTAGCACGAAGAGTTTAGCCCGGAAGAAGGTGCGGTGTAGGAGAGAGAGAAAAGGAAAACAGGAGTGGGGAGGGGGCTCTTTGGAAAGACACGCCGCCCCCGGTTCGTCTGTCCGATCTGAACGCGAAGCACTTCTCTTTGCCTTGGCGGGGGGGGAGCATTTCGGAGGTTTACAGTGTTGGAAGAAGTTGAATGATGGCCATAAGAATAAAATAGCCCCGAAAGGCAGGAAACTCCTGGAGTGAATGCGTAGGGAAAGCTTTCAGCTCCGGGATAGACTAGATCGCGGGTCAGGCATGGTCGGATCCGGCTCTAGCGTAGAATACAGATTGGGCAATGGCGTTTACCCTCCGAGGACATCCAAAGTGTGTGTGTGTGTGTGTGTGAGAGAGAGAGAGAGAGAGAGAGAGAGAGAGGTCGCCCTATCTGGGTGGTGTTGGTGTTGTGACAATAGCCATGTTTTACCCTTAAAGGTGGCCTAAAAATGATTTGAATCCTTCCAAATCTATGAAATTATGAAATCTATGAAAATTACTCGCAGAGCTCAAACCAGTTAAGGCTAAAGGTATGAAGCACTCTGCAAAAGTATTTAGATATCTTACGTACTTTCAGTAAATCAGTTGAATTATGCAGGGAAGGCTGGTGAGTCCTATTTCGGTGATGCTCCTTTTCCATTGCAGGTTTTGCAGCTTTCATTTGGAGCTATCCATCGTGGTGGACCTATTTTGGGAATGGAGTTCAGCACCATGGATAGTGCCTATGACGCTCCAAATAAAAGCTGTATAACCTGCAACGGAAAAGGAGCCTCACCGAAATAGGAGTCACCAGCCTCCCCTGGAATTATGCTACTCTGATGAACAAGCTTAAAAAGGGCTTACAGTACAATCCTATGCATGTTGATTCAGTGAGTAAGTCCCACTGAGTTCAATGGGGCTTACTCCCAAGTAAGTGTGTATAGGATTTTAGCCTAAGATGGATGGTCCCCCAGCTGAGATTAACGTGGGTTCGCTAGGATTGTAGTAAAAAAATGGCAGTCCTTCCTAAATGTCCCCCCCCCCCCAAGCTCTGCTGATGTTTACTAGATTAACTGGGAGAAACTGTTACTCAAAGTTATTTGGGATAAGAACCTGTGTTAAACTTTCAGTCTTGTAAACCCCACTTTAAGGGGTGGTTTAGCTTTTCCTTGTCTATAGTCCTACTATCAAGTAATACAAACTTTATGAATTAAATGTTGGCTTTTATTTATTTATTTATACCCCACCTTTTTTCCTGCAAGGAACCCAGAACAGTTTACATAAACTTCTTCTCCATTTTATCCTCACAACCACCCTGTGAGGTACGTTATGCGGAGAGTCAGTGACTGGCCCAAAGTCACCCAGAGAGCTTCATGGCCAAGTGGGGACTAGAACACGGATCTCCCGAGTCCCAGCCCAACACACTAACCACTACGCCACACTGACTTTCTAAATGTTAACACAAATTTTGAGTATTTGCTGAAATAAGAACCTGGATGCCTTACCTTGGATTAAACGGGGGGGGGGGGGATCTGAAGAAATAATTATGGGAAGAAATGCTATGTTTTGGGTCAACTTGGCATTTTGAGATGCCAAATATTTTATAATTATTTTAATATTTTCTTGGTGTGTATGTCTGAAAATCTGATGAGAGCGCTGTGTAACCTTTGAGCAATTTGAGATATTTAAAGACTCCATACCACTGAAGACCAAAAACAGTTGTGCAGTGATTGCTGTAAAAAAAAATTATATGATCACAAATGATAGTAAATTGCTGGGGGGATCGCTAAATTCATCCATTTTACTTCAGTTTGTACTTTTGTTTTGCCTCTGTAGCTATATGTAAGAAACAGTGGCAAGAAATAACTGGTATTTATATACACAACCGTTGGTTTTTCTTTCCAGAATGAAGCCACACATAAAATGACTGAACCAGAGCAAACTGCCTTGTACCAGGTCAGAGTGTTTGTCCATCTACCTCAGGACTGCCGACTCTTGACCAGCAGTGGCTCTCCAGGGTCTCTGACAGAATTTTCCTGTCAAATATTATCTCATATAGATCATAGAGTTGGAAGGAGCCTACAAGGCTATCGAGTCCAACCCCCTGCTCAATGCAGGAAACTAGAGGAGGGGTCTCCCATCCAAGTAATAACCAGGCTTGACCCTGCTTAGCTTTCCACACTCAGACAAGCTGAGCCAGCATGAGCCACAGGCCTCAGGGGTGCAGAACCATTTTAAGGCGGCTGGGGGGGGGGGAATTGCTCCCTCAGGCCCACCATGTGCTGGATGATGTCAGTTGGTGTGGCCATGACCACTGATGTCATTGCCCCCCCCCCCCATCCATTGCTGGGAGATGCACAGTATTCTGCGCCTCTCCCAGCCCGGAGAAAGAGACTTGGCTGGCACCGGGAAAAGCAGCTGCTCTTCCAGGCTCCAGCCATGTCCCTGGCTTCACATGGCTCCCCTGTGGATACCGCACAAAACTCAGTTGGAGCCAGGAAGGGCAGCCACTCTTTCCGTCATGGGCTGAATCCTTGGTTTCACCCAGCATCCTTGTGCACAATGTGCAGTGTGCAACGCTACTCTGCCGGCACCAGGAAGAGCAGCCCCCTACAAGACACCTTTACATTATGTCCAGCCAAATGCTTCATATTTGCAAAAGACATTGCTGGGCCCATACCAGTAATTGCCAATGTACATGTCAACAAGGAGCTGAGGCTGTAATCCCCCCCATAAGCTTTTGGCTACTCCAAAACATGTGTTAAGATGAGATATAGTTCTGATGGCTACACTGCCAAAAGGAAGTCCACAGCCCTCATAAGAAGCGTTGGGTAAGCAAGGGTTCAAGAGAAAAGAAGCAGCCTGCCCACCTCCCCAGCAGGGCAGAAGGCAAAAGGTCATGACTGAAGGCTTGAATGGAAGAGTGAGTGAAGCCTAGAGGCATGCATAGGCAAATGAGTGGCAGGCTTGCATTGATTAAGACCTGAATATTGCATATCGCCTAAAACACAAGAAGATTTCTCCTGAAAAGATATGGCTCGCCCCTCCACTGGGCGAATACCACCAGAAGCTTACTCCAAAAACAGTCCCATCAGCAGGAAGACCCAAACCTTTGTACACCCATCAAGAGCTATCAAAATACAAAGAGTAAGGTAGTTAGCAGGGTTAGAAGACATCTGTGGGGCAAAGACCACCCCCACTGCTCTCATTCCCTCCAAAAAAGCGGGAAAGAGACTATAAGAACCAAGAGGTTTTAGCAAAGTGGGTCAGGAGAAAGAGCTGAAGGGGCACCTTAGAACGTGAACTGCAGGGCTACAGCTAGAACCTCATCACAGCAGACAGGTAGTAGCTGGGACTTTGCTTTTCTATCCTTCTAGGCGGGAATCTCTCTCCCCCCCCCCTTTCCTATTTAGGCTTGTCAGGGCAAAAGGGACTCTTTCTCCTCTCCAGAATACAGGGTGTGTTTGAACCATAGCGTAAGGATATTTTGCTGCCTGACATCACTAGGTTTGCTTTACCAACAAGTAAGACGCTGTACCTACTCTGTATTCTTCAATAAAACCACCCTTTTGTTTCTAGAGTCTGTGTGTGTGTGTAGGTTTGTTTAAGTATAAAAGGAGCAAAGCGCACACTTTCCACCCCAGCAGCGCAGGTTTTACCCCAGCCAAAGATCCTAAACCTTTCGTAAGAGTGTGGGGTTAGAGGGAATCTAGCGCCCAGAATTATCTGTCGTAACACATTGGTGGAGAAAGCGGGGCAGCAAGGTGGTGGATTTTTTAAGATCAGGCAGCAAAGTGCGGGTCCTTAAGATCCTCATTGGGGAGTGTGTAGCAGTTGTGGTGGGGAGTGTGTCAGGAGCTTTCCCTTTCTATTTCTAAGCTCGGGAGGCAACTTTGGGTTGAGGGCGAGGGGCCAAAACATCCAAAAGTTGGGATTCTGTTCTGGGGTACGAGCGTGGGCTGACCCAGAGTGCAGTGCTTAGCTTGTTTGTTCTGGGGTACGAGCGTGGGCTGACCCAGAGCGCAGTGCTTAGCTTGTGTTTGTTCTGGGGTACGAGCGTGGGCTGACCCAGGGATTGTGTCTGTTCTAGGTGGAGGGCGAGGGCCAAAACCTGGGCAGGGATTTGTGATTGTATTGTGTGTTTTGGGTGGAGGGCGCGTAGTCAAAACCCAGGCACTTGTTCTTGGTTGCTGGAAAAGGAACAATTGGGAGCGTGTCTCTTGATCACTGGAAGAACAGTGAGTTGAGGGAAATCCAAGTGTGCACAGGAGAGAAAAGAAGTAGTGGGAAACAGCACTCACAAGTGGCAGCAGGGTCTTCTGGGAAACGGGAAGCGGCCAACCCGTGATCCCAGGAAACCAGCAGCCAGTTCATAGAGCTAAGAAACGTAGGAGGTGTTTGAGAGAATTAGGAACATCACATTGTGGGACTTGGTAAGTCGCAGCAACACGCGCAGAGTTCCTGAGCATAAGCAAAGTGCAAGTGCCTTTTGGAAGGTGATTTGGAGCAGCTGCGGGTTGCAGGGCAAGGGATCGCCCCTGATCAAGGCGTATCCACTCCTGAGACCTGGGCCGGACCAAAGCACCCCCCAAAAAGAGTTCTTCTTCCCTAGGGGTAACCACAAAGGGAAAAGTAATGGCAGCTACTTCAATAGCCTCCCCCATGAGTGGAGCCAGGAGATTTCTCAAGAAGGGAGGAGAATTGACAGAATTAGAGGCATACATTGCCAAAAGAGGAACGTGTGTGGGGAGATGATTGTTTTAAAACAAGCAATCCTTTTAAAACACTCAATGAAGCTTTAGAAGAGTATTTTAAAGAAAGCAAGCCTTCCAAATCACAGAGAAAGGCAGCCATTCTATGGGGAATGCATAATGTGTGTGGCAGCTACCAAAAAATGGTAGAGGCAATGCAGGAGGAGTTAGACCAGCAAAAACAGTTTGTAGAAGGGTAGAAGTTAGAATGCCAACAGTTAATCAGAGAGAAGGAAGAGATACAAGCAGACAAGGTGCGTTGGGCTTCAGCTCTCAGGCAGATGGAGCGGGAAAGAGACCAGGCTGTGCATCAGGCACAAAGGGCAAGTGGTGAAGTAGAAGAAGCCACGAAAAATCTAAGCCAGGCTAGGGCAGCCACTGAGGTGTTAATAGGGAAGTTGCAAAAACAAAGGCATGTGGTCACACATGACCACTGCAAGAAGCAAATCCAGGAACTTCAAAGGCAGCTAGAAGCTCAGCTAGGGCTCAATGTCGCCATCCAAAGCGTCTTGCCAGATGCGGAGGTTAGCGAGTTGAGGGCATTTATCCACCACACGCCAAGCCCAGAGCCAGATCCTCCGGCTCAGCGCCTGGGGAGCCCCGAAGGAAGAGAGCTAGAGGCTAAGGGAGAAATGCCAGTAGCTCCAATAATAAGCAAGACAGTGACTACAATTGGCTCTGGGAATAATAGAACTAGAGTAGAAGAAGTACAGGACACAGTGAGGTGGTCCCCATCTCAGGCAAAAGCTTTGGCTGAGGTGTTGGGTCCACTCAATAAAGCAACGGTACTGGCATGGCTTGCTCGAATCAGTACTATGCACCCCACTGCTGACATCTTTGATGTAGGCCAAGTGGCACGGTACTGCGCCTCTGAGAATGACATCACGTGTATCGAGGCAGGAGTAGGATTGATCACTGGTCCCAATCTCAGTGATTAGATGAAGGTGGCCATAAGGACTTTCTTTCCAGGCACGCCATGCCTCAGACTGTATTTAATGGACTCTCAGGCACCCCATGAGGGACCAGAGGTCTATTTAAACAGAAAGAAAATGCTAGCCAGACTAGCAAATGGAGTTTTCAGAGCACAGGGGCAATGGGATTACAACACTAGGGAGTTTGTTGAGGCAGCCTACACTGGGCTAAACACCCAAACAAGGAGGGCGATAGAAAGAATAGACGCCCAACAGATTACATGGGCCGAGCTGCAGGAGGCAGTCCAGCAAGTCTCGGAGTGGATAAGGGAAACCGCGCCCCCCCAGAAAGAGGGAACCCCCAAAAAGAAAGGGCTTCCAGAGCCAATCCAGGCATTGACCTACACAAACCAAGGACCTCATTCTTCAGTAGTCCCTGGGGCAGACAAAGGCATGCCCAGGCAACAGAATAGACCTAAATGGGGCCGAGGCCAAGGGAAAGGGCAAAATGGGGTTGGAAGAGGCTGCCTGCCAGGAAAGGTGCCTATTTACCCAGGTGAGGCTGCAGTGGCAAATGCCAGGCTGCAGCTAGAGCAGATATTGCAGAGGGACAAAAGAGATGGCTACACAGAACCAGTCCTAAGAAACCAAGGGGATGGACCCAGAGACCGAGAAAACTCTCCACGGGGAGTTCTGTGGAGACTGCTAAAAAGCTTTGGGGGAGACATGAGGCAGTTTGACCAACAGCCAACCAGCATGTTAAAAGAAGCTGTCCGGCAAAAATTGGGGAGTAACCTTAGTGGGTGGGAGGAAGCCACAGCTCCAGTCGTGCCCTCCGCCCCAGCGTATCCAGAGCCTGCCAATGGGGTAGCCCCCACAGCAGCAATCCATGCCCGGACAGCAGAGCAGCAAGAAGCCATTCAGGCACTGCATGAGATCCAGTGGGATCTCTGCTAGGGAGGCCCGGTTCCCCTGGCCCCTCCTAGTCTCATCTGCAGGCTAACGCCTGACCAGTGGGGGAGGCCAACAGTTCGGGCTGTAATTGGGGAACCGGGAACTGTAGCCCAATGTTTAGTAGACACAGGTGCATCAGTCAATGTGCTGGATCCAGTCTGGGTGAACCAAGGGACCAACACCAAAGTTGTAATTAGCATCAAGAGATATGGCGGCGCCTTGCAAGAAGTTACAGTCTGGCAAGACATCCCCATAGCTTTAGGACCATTTAAAGGGACAGTAACAGGAGCTTTGCACCGGGGAGAAGGCATTCTAGGAATTCCATTCCTGCATGCACACACTATGGTAGTAGATTTGGCAAATAGTGTTTTGTAGCAAATTGAGGGAGGCCCCAAGGAGGTCTCTGCTGTACACCGGTGTGCAGCTATCAAGGCACCCCAGCCTCTGGCAGCCTTGGTAGATGACCCGTGGGCAGAGGAGCTTCCAGAAGTTTGGGCTAAAAACAAAATAGAGTGTGGGCGCGTGAATGAAAGCATGCTGATTAAAGAGGCAAAGTCCAATCATCCCATAGCTGCACTCACAACCAGGGGACAAGCACGAAGAGCAAGTGTAACCACTCTAGACCTAGCAGAGCTGCAGAAGGGAGACAAGGAAGTAGAAGCATTAGCAGCAGCAGGCCGAAGTTCCAAGGGAAAATACCAAATCCGGCAGGAAGACAGATTGTGGTGGGCCATTAGGTCAGACCAAGTTCGCCACTGGATAGTCCCAGGGTGTGTACGGGGGGACTTGCTTCAGTTCATTCATGAGCAAGGGCAAAAGTGGGAAGGGCCAGCCTTAATTGTAGACAGAGCCAGTCCGGCAGTCTACCAGGTTGAGATCCCAGCAGGTAAGAAGGGCAAGGCATAGAAGAAATACTTTCACTGCTCCCAGTTAAAAGAATGGAAAGGAAAGCCTCCAGATGCAGGTGCAGTGGATCTGAGCACAGCAACTGAGCAGTAAATGGGCATTCTCTCTCCTGGTGTTCACAGAATGACCCAAGCCTCAGATTGCAAGTGCACAGAGGAGAAAACCACAAAAAGATCTGGGCAGGAAGTCTATGTGTGTCTGTCTTGTATGTTGTGTGTGATTAGAAATAATTGGGCATCGCCAAACTAGGCGGGTGGGGGAGGGTTAGGACTTCACAGTTTCTCTCTCTTTACCCTATCCAGCCAACATGTGGAAGACCCTAGTTCTGTGGGGAATCGTGTGAGGAGTCATAGGCGATTGGGAAGTCACCAATGGGTGGAGGTGCCATGAGGTGGCGCGGCCAGAAATTGACATGGCATGCACTCTGACTGACCTGATCCGGGAACAAGTCCCAAGAAAGGCATTAAAATCCTCCTTCCGGGTGAATGTGCAGCATGATGCAGCTTGAGAGGCAGAACACGGGATTCCTTGCACACGCAGTGAGACGGAGATCCAAACCAGCTTCTGCTTTACTGGCAACCACAAGAGCTCCAAGGCACAGTTGCAATGTGCACCCCTTTTCAATGCCAGCCAAGGAGTGGATGTTTCCAGAGAGCCTGTCTGTCACATCATCTTAGTCACTGTGGTCACTTGGGCAGTAGGTTCACCAGTCCACTTCCAAATCATGGTGGTCAGCGAAAAGGAGAGGCAGAAAGGCGAAGAAATCCTGCTCACTCTAACGGCCTCCACTGGGCAAGTTTACCGGAGATCTTTCCAGAACTGGAAGCATTTTAAAGGCCATGTGTCTGTAGAGAAGCTGAAAAGCCAAGGCATTTTGGACTGGGGTTTGATGTTAGATGAGAGGCATTGTAGAACTAACAGGGAACATATTCCATTTAGCTTGGTGAGTTATGACGCTGTTATTGACTTCCAAAGTGCCCCGGGCCCTTACACCCTCAGGGTTGGGCAGAAGGTTCTAGCAATAGATCCCCTAATAAAAAATGTGACAATGTTGTCCAAGTTAGAATACCCTATAATCGGGTCACACGTGCTAAAAATGAATCAATTCCAAGAAGTGATTTGGCAACCAAAAAGATCCTTGAAACAGGTCATTATACCACTCCATAAATTGAATATCTCCCAGGAGTTTCCACAATGCGCACCATACCTGACCACGAGTCAGCAGGGATGGGGAAAATGGGAAGACTTATGGCAAGGGAGGTTTGGGAGAACCAGGAACACCAGGAGTGTCGGAGAAGCATTAAGCTTAGGCGTAGGCTTCTTAGATGCAGGAGACATTGAGATTGTAGACAATAAACTGATGTATGCCACCGAGCGAATTGAAGAACTGGCAGAGCCCATCACTAGGGCACTGGCACACACTGTGGAAGTGCCTCAGGTCATTTCTGCAATCCTCCCATTGTGGGAAAGGGTGATAGAAAAGGACAATTTTAAGATTGTAAATACTGTCATGTCTTTGCAACAAAATGTCTCTTTAGCAATGTCATGCATGCAGGCTCAGGGACTAGCTAGCCCATCAGCTAACAATGTCTCTAATTCACATGGCCATTAACCAGGTACTCCCCCAAGAGGTCAAAAATGTAATTGCTCCCTACATGTCCAAAGGAGAGCAAGAGCTAGACAAATGGTGGGAGCTAAAGAATGCCACTTATGACAGAGAAGGCGAGGAACTCACACTGTTCCTAGCCACTGTAGAAGCCAGGGAAACCATGAGAGTTTTTCCAGTTGTTCCCTTGGGTATCCCAATCAGTAAAGGTATGGTCATGTATGCGCAAGAAGAACAACACTGGGCACGCCTCAGGGCGGGAGTTTAGGAGACCATAAATGTCAGAGGGTGTCAGCATCACCCAGGGTTAGGTTTTGTGTGAGAGGACCAAACCTTTGAGACTCCACGCAAATGCTTTTCCTATGGGGCAAGAAATACATCCTACTGTTCATTTATGCTCAAGAAAGAGTCTAGTTCAGCTGTCATATACACCGGACAAGAGTGTGTGTCTATCAGGACAAGTTGTGCATATGTGATAATCAACAAGCAGTTCATTCAACCAATGGTTAGATATGTAAATAAGTGTTTTTGTAGTATAAGTACAATAGTAGGTTGTGATTTTGAATTTAGTGTGGCAGTATGGACAGTGCAAATGATTAAGGAACGGGTAGGGCTTTACCCTACCCTCACACCCATTTCCTTAGGTTATGGCTTGCAAGACCTACAGGGATTGCTAGCCCACCCAACACTGCAAAAAGAACTAGACATGGTTAAGGAACTAGGAGAGCAAGCAGTTCTAGAAGTTCACCATGACAATCAGGAAATCAAGAAAATTGCAGCCTCAGTGAGGCAAGCAGGAGCAAAGAGCTGGTGGAGTTCACTAGAGGAGTGGTCCCCAAATTTAGCAGGAGTGTGGGCAATCTTGCTCCACCCAATCGTAATCATGGCCATAGTGCAAAGCTGTCTTTTCATTGCAACCCTAGGTATGCTTGTATAGATGAAAAGGTTGACACGAAAGTTCCAGAGGCTGGAGCAGCGAATGAATGCCCGGTGCCAATTAAAGAGGTGGTAGCTTCATATTCTCCGAATACCAAGCTACCAACGGGGGGACTGTTAAGATGAGATATAGTTCTGATGGCTACACTGCCAAAAGGAAGTCCACAGCCCTCATAAGAAGCGTTGGGTAAGCAAGGGTTCAAGAGAAAAGAAGCAGCCTGCCCACCTCCCCAGCAGGGCAGAAGGCAAAAGGTCATGACTGAAGGCTTGAATGGAAGAGTGAGTGAAGCCTAGAGGCATGCATAGGCAAATGAGTGGCAGGCTTGCATTGATTAAGACCTGAATATTGCATATCGCCTAAAACACAAGATTTCTCCTGAAAAGATATGGCTCGCCCCCCCACTGGGCGAATACCACCAGAAGCTTACTCCAAAAACAGTCCCATCAGCAGGAAGACCCAAACCTTTGTACACCCATCAAGAGCTATCAAAATACAAAGAGTAAGGTAGTTAGCAGGGTTAGAAGACATCTGTGGGGCAAAGACCACCCCCACTGCTCTCATTCCCTCCAAAAAAGCGGGAAAGAGACTATAAGAACCAAGAGGTTTTAGCAAAGTGGGTCGGGAGAAAGAGCTGAAGGGGTCACCTTAAAACGTGAACTGCAGGGCTACAGCTAGAACCTCATCACAGCAGACAGGTAGTAGCTGGGACTTTGCTTTTCTATCCTTCTAGGCGGGAATCTCTCCCCCCCCCCTTCCTATTTAGGCTTGTCAGGGCAAAAGGGACTCTTTCTCCTCTCCAGAATACAGGGAGTGTTTGAACCATAGCGTAAGGATATTTTGCTGCCTGACATCACTAGGTTTGCTTTACCAACAAGTAAGACGCTGTACCTACTCTGTATTCTTCTTCAATAAAACCACCCTTTTGTTTCTAGAGTCTGTGTGTGTGTGTAGGTTTGTTTAAGTATAAAAAGAGCAAAGCGCACACTTTCCACCCCAGCAGCGCAGGTTTTACCCCAGCCAAAGATCCTAAACCTTTCGTAAGAGTGTGGGGTTAGAGGGAATGTAGCGCCCAGAATTATCTGTCGTAACACATGCACCCACATGACCAGGAGACTTTCACTTTTGAGACATCCTAGCATTGTGTCAGGCCAGTGCTTTGTATTTGTGCAAGTTACTATCAAGTGTTCTGCCCCTCCATGAATAATGGTCCTTACATGGACAAAGGAGTAAGGAGCTAGGGAGTGCATCCTCAAATAAGCCTTGGGCCACCCCAAATAACAGAGGGTGCCTTTTAAAGAACCATCTCCTGCTGGTGTAGGTGTGTCCCTTGCCGAATACCGAAGCCTGTTGTGAGGTGCACACTCCCAGCTTCTTATTCATTTAGACCTATCTTGGCAATTACTGGCATGGGCACAGCATACTTGGCATAGCCTTGTCTCAACATGAATCATTAGGCCGGACATGATGCTAAGGTGCCTCAAAGGGGTTAAACTCCTAGTGATGTAGATGTGTCATTTAGGGTGGCCCCAAGATTATGGTAGGGTACACTCCCCCCCCAGTTCCTTATTCATGTACATATATATTGGCAATTACTAGCATTGGCAGAGTGCTTGACTATCTTCCAGCAAAATGCAGCATTGGGCCAGACATGATTCTAGGGCATCTCAACGGTGATAGTCCCCCAGCCATGGCAGTGTTTGATTTGTGGTGATCCAAAAACTTACTTTGGTGTGCACTCCCCTAGTTCCCTTTCATTTACACTTATATTGGCAGTTATTAACATGGGGGCACCACACTTGGGAATGACTTGCACCAAAACAAAGCATTGGGCCAGATACGATGCTGGGGCGTCTTGCAATTAGTTGACTGTGAAGACCATCAGAATGAACTTCGCTCACTGATGCTTGAGTGAATGTGATTAGGACCCACTTTAGCAAGTGCTTCTTGTTTCTCACTTTTCAATATATAGCTGTTGCTGACACAGATCACTGGTAGGGCATGTGCTTTGCATGTAGAAGTTTGCAGGTTAATCCATGGTTTCTCCAGTTAATAATGACCTTATAATGGATGATGGGGAAAGAGCTCTGCCTGAGATTTGGAGTCACTGCAAGTCAGAATAGGTAACACTGGACTAGGTGGACAGACAGTCTGACCTGCTATAAGGCAGCTTCCTATGGCTTCAGCCATTTTAGGCACAATCCTAAGAAGATTCCAGAGCTGTGAACAATGAAAAGACAAAAACAGATAAACAAGAACAATATATTGAAAACAAACTAAAATTACATTGGTGGTTGAAGAGCAGAGAAGGCTTCCCAGAACAATTCTTCTCTAAGCATGCATAAGATTGCACCCATAATGTGTTGCTTCAGTCTGAAAAGAAAAACTTTAAAAAAACCCAGTATTTGTCACATGGTTTGCATGATCAAAATAAGCCACCATGGCTTATTTAAATCATGGTATGTGCGGTTACAATTTCTGTAATCACCAGCTGGACTCAGCTTGTCATGTTGTCTGAACCTGGGCACCATGGCTTGTTGGAGGGGGAAACAACTCTCCAACAGTCCATGGGTTATTGGAGGGTTGTTTCCCCCTCCCAACCAGCTATGCCACCTGGGTTGGATGTCACAACAAGCCGCACCTGGGCTATGACTATGCGTAAGTGGAGAATCCAGCTAAAGTTATGTTCACACAACTGATTGTGCATCATGCTTACACAAGCATAATGTGCAACCGAAAGATTTAACGCAACAGAAAGGTTTTGCAGAGCTCTGCTAGGTGCTTATGACCCTGCTGATTTCCTTCTGTCCTCCAGATTCCATTGCACAAGCCGTAGATCCCACCAATTCTGTTGCATAAGCAGGAGACCCACTGCTTATGAAAGGGGAAGTGTCAAAACGAGTGGAAATGCTCATATCTGGAAGGAGGCAGTTTGGCAGAACTACCTTATATGAGCTCCTCCAACCTGCCTTCTTCCAGAAACGAGTGTTTTGCTCATTTTGGGCAGCCCCAGAAGCACCAAATTGCCATTGCACAAGTGGTGGGGGGCACTTGCCCAACAGAATTGGTGGGGTGGAAGAAAATTGGCAGGGGTGGAAGTGTCCTGTTGGATATTCATGCCCTATGACTATGTTTGATATGATTTAGCAGAGGCATAAAATGTTTCAAATTAATATTTTTTGTGTTGGACATGTACAGCCTAAATGCAGATTTGTTTCATGTTGCATTGCCTTAAAATTTTAAAATGTTAGTGGCTGGTGATTAAGTCAGTCTCAGATAACAGGTAAGAATTTGACTCTGGATGCTGTAATAATCCTTCCAAACCTCCCTCAAAATAATGACAATGTGGATATTATTTGGCTTCTTTAAAGCTCCCACCCTCAAAGGAACTCGGACAAAAACCTGGAGAAAGCCCCAGCTCCTCACAACAACCCTGCGAATTGGGTTGGGCCAGTGACTATTTCTGAGCCTAAAGTCATCCAGTTAATTTCACGTCTGTGCACGTGAACCTGGGTCTTCATCATCTAACCATGTTCCTGAAAAACAGAAACCCACTGCCTTTTTCTTCTGGGCTTTTAAAACAAAATCTCCATAAGTTCATTTCATTAAGTGATTTTTACTTTATTTTATCCCAGGGTATTTAGTGTTAAAATCCTCGACTGCCCATGCCTTGCCTCCAGGGAAACAGCGGCTCCCTTTTCGGTTGTGATGTTGCTGTATCTTCTCATGGAGATTCTCCACTTGCAGAGTCCGTAACTGCCTCTCCTAACTCTGTCCTGAGACTGAAGAGCAGCCCTGCTTTTATGGCAAAAGCTCCCACCCCCTTCCAGTAGCGGGCTGGCGCTAGGAGCCGGAAAGCACCCACAACTGTGGATTGTGTTGTGTACTTTGTTTGCGATTGCCTTTAGTAAGAAGGTCTGCCCCTTTATACCCGGAACTCCAGAGCGCAGACTAGAGTGATTAAATCCCTCCTCAAACCCCACCTATTCTGTGAAGCCTTTGTCTTCTTAACCCTTTCCTGTCTCCTGAAACTAAGCCAAAATACTTGTGAGACTGAACTTGAGTAGATTCTTTCCTGCTTGTATCTCCCTTCTCTCTGTTGGCTCCGCCACTGTTGAAATTTAGATTGTAAGCTCCTTGGGGCAGAGAGTTGTCTTTTTGATTACGTTATTCTGTAATATATGTACACTGGTGGTGATGCTATATACATAGTCAGTAATAACGTTATAAAGCCTCATGCACTCTGCCTCACGGATGAAGACCTTGAAGAGTAATTTTCAAGGAGAAAAGTTTGGAAGAGATTTATGATGGCTTTTATCACCGGAAACAAAATGAGGAGCTGGGAATCAAATGAGGAGCTGGGAATCAACCATCATCAGCTGAGTTAATCAGTAAACACAGAACAGCATAAAAGCCCCTTTATAAATAAAATGGAAAAAATATAAAATACGGAATGGAACAAACTTTTTATTTATCCCCCCCCCAAAAAAAACCCTATGGGATGTGCTAAACATTCATGAGAACAATATTTTACAATTGAAATCAAGGCATTATTAAAACATTTTTTTAACCCAAAAGCACATTTTAAATAAAAAATAGATTGAAATGGCTGTTTCTAAGGCTTCAAGCCTAGCCAAGTTCACGCGCCGCAAAGCAGTAATTTGGCTTTGTCTGAAGCCTTAGACTAGAGACTTGCATTCTGATCCACTTTTGTTTAAAATGTGATTTGGTTGGGAATGGTTTAATAACATTTTAATAATGCCTAGATTTCATTTCAATAATATCCTTGTATTCTAAAGTTGTTCGTATCCCTTTTATTTTTAAAGGGTACCGTCCAGTGGATTCCGTTCCGGCTTTTACAGTCCTTTCCTGCCCTCTGCTGCGTTGTCTGTTATAGCTTCCAGGCAAGGAAAGTTTACTTTGGTGTGGCAGCCTGACCTGCTGCTGCAAATCCTTTCTTTATAGTGTTCTGGGTGTGGCTCCTGCTGGGAGAGCAACTGGTCTGCGGAGGTAAATCCTCTCTTTATCTTTATAGTGTTCTTCTCATCTTTTCCCCTTAAGTTGTGGATGAGTCACAGGCATGGAGAGTTGCTTGCAAAAAACCCCGTGAAGGCGGTAATGGTGGGCTGAACGGTCACAGTGCTACTAATCAGCTAAGGCTCTACCTGCACATTAACTGTGCCCTTTGGTTAATTGGTGTGTCTGACAACAATGAAAGAGTGGAAGACCGACAACCTGGTCTTCTGTGTGGGTTCAATGCTAAGGGGGTAGCGAGTCCTGGGGCGGCCTTCTCCGAGATCCCCAGCGACTATCACCCTTAGCCCAGAACAAAGGGATAACTTATAGCCACAGAAGTATCTTTTAGAAAACAAGTTTATTTACAACATTACCTTCACAAACCCAGACACACGCCAGCAATACAGCTTATCAGTACGGTACAAAGTAGCAAGCAAGAAGTCTTAAGGACACCGTGATTTCAGGGCTCTCAGCAAGTTAGTTCAGCTCGGGTCCCGGCAGAGGCCCGGTCAACCGCACGCTGCTAGCTGGGTTCCCGGCGGAGGCCCGGTCTACCCAAGCGGCTTGTGAGTGATTTCAGCTTGGTTTCCCGGGGGTCCGGTCAACCCAAGCGACCAGTGATTTCAGCTAGCTGGAGCGTGCCGGGTGCTGCTACCCGGGGTTGCCGATCCTTCGTTCCCTTACCCCAGGCATGGGGCAAGATTGCTGATCAGGTCCAACAACCCAGTTCCCTTGCACAGGGTGTTTTATCCCTTGGTGTTTCAGGTAGCCCCTCCCTCTGTGATCAGGTGGGTTGACACCCTCCCTGAGGGGCGGCCTTTTGGGTCAGGTGGGGTGACGCCCTCCCCCCGTGGGATGGGGTCCCTTTGAAGCCACTTGCTTAATGGTCCCATCCTATGGTGTTGAGTGGCCATTTCTTAGGGGTGCCGAAGTGTCTGCTCTGGAGAGGTATTCAAGTCTTATGTAGATGGGGCTGATATGCGAGAGCATTGACAAACCTGGGGATGCTTCCTGCCTTCCACCCTGGGGTGATTCTATGCAGATGTTGTTTGTCCCTTTTGTCATCTGTGGAGACTGGCTGTCTCCCCCCCCCCCCCCCGGGTCTCCTTCCCCCCACCTTGGTGAGTGTGTGTGTGTCAGGCAGGGGGCTTAGGTTGGCTTTCTCCACAGAAAGCCTTCTGGGGTGCTGCATTTTTTAATTGTCCTGATGTTACTCTTATGCGTCACTGGTCCTGTTTACACAATCACGGGGTGGGGGTGGGGAGCCATTGTGCCTTCTTTCTCTGCCCCAGCACATGCCGGTCGTATGCTGCGTGATTTATTTATTTTTATTTATTTAATATATGTCTACACTGCCCATCAGCCAAAAGACTCCCTGGGCGGTTTACAAGAAAAGACAGAAAAACACATACCAATAATCTTAAAACCAAATGTGTCATTAATATAAAACTACAAACCCAATATAATACAATAAAACAAAAGGAGCCAAATAAATCAGTCCGGAGGTACAATCGTGATAATTAAAAAAGGAATAAAAATCTAGCCATTACAATATTGGGAGAATAAAAAGGTTTTCACCTGGCACCTTAAAGAATAGAGGGTGGGCGCCCGGTGCATCTCTTTGGGGAGCTGATTCCACAAATGGGGAGCTACAACTGAGAAGGCCCTTCTGGTCGCCACCCTCCTAGCTTCCTTTAGAGGGGGCTCTCTGAGAAGGACCTCCAAAGAAGATCTCAGGGTTCGGGTGGCCACTGTGTGAATAGAACAGTGGACTAGATGGACCCTTAGTCTATCTGGCATGGCTCTTTTTATCTATTTATGGAAGTTCCCCTTGAGAGGAGGGTCTGCAGGCTGTGTTGATGAGGATTTCACATCAGAGGAAGGACATCTAGTTCTTCAGCACCTGAGCACTTGCCTTGTTGAATTAGATCAAAGCTCTGCCCATACAGGTTTGCATCTATAGCATGTGTGGGCAACTTGTGGCCCTCCAGATGTTTTGGATACAACTGCCATCATCCGTCACCATTGGCTATGCTGGATAGGGTTGGTGGGAGTTTTTCATAGATAGGGTTGTAAGGAGCCTACAAGGCTATCGAGTCCAACCCCCTGCTCAATGCAGGGAACTAGAGGAGGGGTCTCCCATCCAAGTAATAACCAGTCTTGACCCTGCTTAGCTTTCCACATTCAGTTGTAGGCCAAAACACCTGGCAGGTCAGAAGTTGTCCACCCTTGATCTACAGTGACAGGCAGTCAGATGCTCCTCACAAGCTAGATGAGCTGGAGCAATCCATCCCCTAATGTTCCTCTCCAGCATCTGGTTGCCTCTGAAATAGAGGGTTTCCACTTCACTATGGCAGATCTACCTCCTTATGCTGTTCCTTTTGTACCTGGACAGCAATGCGAAAGGAGAAATGGTAAGCAGAGATGATGCTACCGGAGAGAGACTGAATGAGGAGACATCTGAATCGATAATAGGCTTTTGATGAAGAGCAGCTAAAGAGAAGAGAAGGACTTTGTAGTTACAGAATAAAGGGAGGTAAGTTGGAAAGGGTGTGCAGAGCCTTGGCAACAGGCTATGACTTGGACACAGTATATATTTATTTATTTACTTACAAACAATCCTTATATACTGCTCCATATCTACACAGACTCTGGAACGGTGAACAATAGAAGACAAAAAAAGATAAAAAGAATAAAACACAATGTTAAAAACAGAATATCAATGAAAACAGTGGCTGATCGACCAAGGAAAGCTTCCTGAAATAAAGATGTTTTCAGGAGGCACTGGAAACAACCCAGTGTCGGAGCATGCCTGACCTCCAGAGGCAGGGAGTTCCAGAGAAATGGAGCACCACACTAAAGGCTTTTCTCCAGCTCTAGTCTGCAGGGCCATTGTATTTTTTACCTAGGATTTACCCCTCCACTCCCCAAGCCCCACCACCTGGAGGCTACTAAAGACTTGGGGAGGGGAATCTCCCAATTCGGATGGTAGTGGTGCTTTGCCCATCCCTTCACAAGGGAAAGGGGAGGCATGGGGCAAGTGAAGCCACTCCAGCCAAGGTGCAGGGTGCAGGATCACTCTTCCACCTTGTGTGTCAGTTGGCATGGCTTTGCCAGGAAAAGTGCATGCACAGTGAAGCTGGGTCTCTAGCTGAAGTGCCAGCAGGAGCTTTGGCTGGGGACTGGGTGACGTCAGGAGTGTGGTGGAGGGCCAGGTGCATGTGGATGGGGTTAATTAAGCCCCCAAGCCTGAAAAGGTTCCCCACCCCTGGTATATTGGGTCTACTGAGATGGGACATAAATATTGGATCTCCCCAGATGGGACACACATCTTGTGTCCTGCATTTATCAGTTTAGATTAGAATATCTAACATACACAGAATCTGGACTTCCACTAAATGATCACTCCCTCGCATATCAGGCTCAGCTGGTGAGTGCTCACAGGATTGTAGTGAAAAAGGCCACTGAGGAACAAGTGTTATAAATAAGGTCCTTATCTGAAAAAGGCTACACGCTGGGCGGAAATCACAAGATGGCGCCCAGAGGAAGTCTCCTAGAAAGTCCCTTAGAAGACAACTATAGAGAGCTTGCCTCGCAACAGGCAGATAAGCCAATCAAGATAAGTGCACGTACACATTCTATAATCATGCGCACGCAGCATCCTGTATTGAAAGCTTGTTTTGATCATGGTATATAAGTGTGTGTGTGACGCTTAAGCAGGGCTGTCTCTTCTTGCACAGAGAGTCAGACCAGCGCTGCAATAAACTTTGAAGACCCATCCCAGTTGTCTTGCTATTCTTATTGGAGTCCAGGTCCGGTTGGACAGCCTAAATTAACTCTAACTAAATAGAGCTTACAACACAAGAGGGAGGTATTGGCATGCTCAGGGGAACCACAAGTTATGCAGAAGTACAACAACTCCCCCACCTCGAGGGAGCCAAAAATCCCCAAACCTAAACAGCCCAGCGAGAAATGAATATGCTCAGTGGCCACAAGATGCCGAGTGTCTGCTGGAGAAAATAAATTAAATACCATGGGGGAGTGGGAAGGGGGGGCTTTCTGGAAGAGAGCATGGCTGGCTGGAACCCTAACTGGAGCATTCCATGCTACAACATTTTGTTTCCGGTCCCACTTGTGTGTGGTAGAATCTCTACTTTATTCCTGTAAGTAGGCATTGAAGAGGCTAAAAAAACTACCCTTCCCTCTCTCCTCTCCCCCCACCCACTGCCCCCAGACACTTTCTGTGATCTTGACTGTATGTCCACAGACAGACATGGCAGTTAAGAAGTGATGTGGGAGAGATGGGTCACACAGGTGTGACATGCTGCTCTAAGCACCATGCATACGCTGCTGCAGGTGGCAAGTCGTTTGTGTGAAGTGGTTTCCCACATAGTTCTAGCAGTGTTTGCCAAACCGTTATAAACCCTGTTAGGGAGGGTTGCAAGTGTGAAGTGGATATTACCTCCAGCAAAGCATAATTTTGAAATATTGTCCCTTTCATTAGTAGATCAGGATTGCATAATACATATCCAACCTTAGTGGTCTTCCCTGTGCTACAGGTCACTCTCTGTCTCTCCAGCTTCCATTTTTTGAAACCCCCATATTTGCATATTTCCAGGAACTATTATAAGCATCCCAGGCCACTCTTATTTGCCTTTCAATTTCATTTTGTCTTTCTGGAATAGCTGCCTTCTAAAGCAAACAAACAAACAAACAAACACAACTTCCAGAACTATTGTATCTGAGACAAAACTATGAAAAAAAATCTCCAGTGTTGCTTGAAGGAGCCATTTGAAGACAAATACCACCCCGTGTGATGTGTCAAATTCAGAGCGTGCAGACGTGGCATGCTTAGAAATAGGTAAGCCTGTTGCCTGTGTTCAAACAATATGCTAAATCTACTAGGGTTTTCTTAACCCTACTGCAAACAAGGGCTTAGCAGGGTGGTTTATAAGGCACACCAGTTTGCTTTATAAACCACCATGCAGCATTCAGACAACACGCTAAACCACTCTGCCTTTTAACCTACTGAGGTTTAGTGTGCTGTGTGAACCCAGCCATTGCACGTCACTTTAAACTCACCGAGGTTCTGGAACCTCTGTGGGTTTAAAGTGGCCCCAGGACCTGGATGTGCCTGAGCACAGAGGGTCCGGAAGCTCTGCCTCTCCCCTCGTCTTCCCTCAGTCCTGTCTGGTATCCCAGGGGCACCACATGGGAGCACTGAGGGCTGCAAGAGGGATGTCAATTGCAAAACGTGCCCAAGCGGCACTTTCGCCAGCTGTCATGGGCCTTGGTGGGGCTGCGGAGTTGTGGCCCTTCTGAGCAATGGCAATGAGCCCCATGGCGTTGCATTTCCTTGAGAGTGAACACAGCGCCACGAGGCTCGTCCCTGGGCCTTTCTCAGCATGGCCACCGCAGCCTGCAACTCCAAAAAAGGTCCCTCCCCATCCTGCCTCCCCCCGTTGACTTACCTTATTCTCTGGCAGCTTGGCGGTGGCTTGGCATCGAGCCTCGGCGGGGTGAAGAAGGGGCGTGTGGTGGGAGCAGGCTCTGCTGGACACCCCCTCCCCATGCAGGAGGAGATGTGGTGGCAGACCTCCCCCTTGCCTCCCTCCTACCGCTGACTGAGCCAGTGATAGCATGGGGGAAACACGCTTAGGCCGATTGACTGCGCTAGCTGCCAGTCAGCCAAAGCGCCACCCTCCAACATCGCCAGTGTTAGTGACATTGGGAGGTGCATTTAGGCTGATTGGCCACATGCATTGCCAATCGGCCTAAGCACCGCCCCCTGATATCACTGACACTAGCCATGCCCAGGGTGGTGTTTAGACCAAATGGCAGCACACTGCCACCAGAGAATAATGTAAGTCGGGGGGAAATGCTTGCATGGGTGGGGGGGCTGGGCCTGGATCCCCTGCACCGTGGCCCATGCCGGGATAGTGGGATTGCTTGGCCAGCTGTCATCGGCCAGAGCCCCATGCCCAGAGTGACAGGGCTCTATGCCCCTTTTGACTTGCGGTAGGGCTAGCGTTTTGTCCAGATTCAGACGACACGTTAAACCTACTAGGGTTAGCATAACCCTACCACAAACCATGGTTTCACAGGGTGGTTTAGAAGCCACACCAGGTTGACTTCTAAAGCACCCCACGCGGGTCAGACAACACGCTAAACCTCAGTAGGGATTAACCTACTGAGGTTTACTGTATTGTGCGAACCTAGTCATTGTTTACTTGGACTTCCAAAAGGTTTTTGACGAAGTCCCTCACCAAAGACTCTTGAACAAACTTAGCAGTCATGGAACAATAGGAGAGGTCCTCTTATGGATCAGTAACTGGTTAACAGAAAGCAGAGAGTAGGAATAAATGGTAAATTCTCCCAGTGGAGGGATGGAAACAGTGGGGTTCCACAAGCATCTGAATTGGGACCAATGCTTTTCAATTTATTAATAAATGATCTGGAATTAGGAGTGAGCAGTGAGGTGGCCCAGTTTCCTGATGACACCAAATTCTTTAGGGTGGCTAAAACAAAACTGACCAAGAGATCTTGGCAAAAGGCAAATAGCTGGGGAATCATGAGAGAGGTGTACAAATTATGCATGGTGTGGAAAAAGTGGATAGGGAGACATTTTTCTCCCTCTTTCATAATACTAGAACCCGGGGTCATACCATGAAGCTGATTGGTTAGAAATTTAGGAGAGATTTCATAGATTTCATAGATCATAGAGTTGGAAGGAGCCTACAAGGCTATCGAGTCCAACCCCCTGCTCAATGCAGGAAACTAGAGGAGGGGTCTCCCATCCAAGTAATAACTAGGCTTGACCCTGCTTAGCTTTCCACACTCAGACAAGCTGAGCCAGCATAATCCAAAAGAAGGACTTCTTCACACAGCACATAGTTAACCTATGAAATTCACAACCACAAGATCGTAATGATGGCCACCAATTTGGATGGCTTTAAAAATTCATGATTACATGAATTCATGGAGGATAGTGCTATAAATGGCTACTAGTCCTGATGGCTATATGCTTCCTCCAGTATCAGAGGCAGTATACCGGTACCTATTTATACTAGTTGCTGGGGAACACAACCCGGAGCGTCCTATTGCACTCATGTCCTACTTCTGGGTTTCCTGTGGGCAGCTGGTTGGGCATTGTGTGAACAGAATGGTGGACTAGATGGACCTTTGATCTGATCCAGCATGGCTCTTTTTATCTTTTGGGAGTTCCTCTTGAGAGGAGGAGCTAAAGGCTCTGTTGATGAGGATTTCACATCAGAGGAAGGACCTTTAGTACTCAAGCACCCAAGCACTTGCCTTGTTGAATTAGATCAAAGCTCTGCCTGTACCAAGTTTGCATCTGCAGCATGTGTGGGCAACATCTGGCCCTCCAGATGTTTTGGCCTACACCTGTACAACTGCCATTATCTTTCTCCATTGACTATGCTGGATAGGGCTGATGGGAGTTGTAGGCCGAAACATCTGGAGGGCCAGAAGTTGTCCACTCCTGGTCTACAGTGACAACCAGTCAGATGCTCCTCACAAGCTAGACTAGCTGGAGCAATCCATTCCCTGACGTTCCGCTCCAGCATCTGGTTTTCAGAGGCATACTTTCTCTGAAACAGAGTTTCCACTTCACTGTGGCAGATCTGCCTCCTTTTATGCTGTGCCTTTTGTCTCTGGACAGCAATGCAAAAGGAGAAATGGTAAGCGAAGAAGATGCTACTGAAGAGACCCTGAATGAGGAGTCAGCTGGAGCGATAAGTTCTTCTGATGAAAGGCACCCAAAGGGAAGAAAAAAGCTTTGTTTTTGCACAGGAAAGGGAGGTAAGTCGGGAAGGGCATACAGGGTCTTGGCAATAAGCTGTGACTTGGAGACACTATATAATCTGCAAGGCAGTTGTATTTTTTACCCAGGATTTACCCTTCCACTCCCCAAGCCTCACCACCTGGAGGCTACCAAAGACTTGTGGAGGGGAATCTCCCAATTGGGATGGGTAGTGGTGCACTAAGTGTTTTGCCCTTACTTTCCCATGGGAAGGGGGAGGTGCGGGGCAAGTGAAGCCACTACAACCAAAGTGTGGTGTGGAGGATCGCTCTTAACACCTTGTACCTTAGTTGGGGTGGCTTTCCTGAGAAAAGCCCACACACAGTGAAGCTGGATCTCCAGCTGAAGCAACAACAGGAGCTTTGGCTGGGGACCGCTTGATGTCAGGAGTGTGCACAGGTGGTGGTGGTCATTCAGCCCCCAAGCCTGAAAAAGTTTCCCACCCCGGTATATTGGGTCTACTGAGATGGGACATGAATATTGGATCTCCTGAGATGGGAGACACAAATAAGATTCCTGTGTCCTGCATTTATCAATTTGGAATATTGAATATACACAGATTCTGAACTTCCAGTGAATAATCATTCTCTCTCACAGCAGGCTCAGCTGGTGAGTGCTGACAAGATTGATCTCTTTTCCTTCTAAGCATGCATAGGGTTACAGGTTTATTATCTCTCCATCCTTTTCTCCTCCCCACTTTTTGGGGGTGAATTTCACCAAGATAAAACAAAATCTAAATGGAGCCCCCCCAAACCCTAAACACATACCCCCCCATCCAAATTAACAATTGTATCAATTATACATAAACTTCAGCAAAGGCACACCAAATATCTGTCTACATGACCATTCGAGAGTGGCGTCTAGCTCTCCATCCTAACTCAACCCCCTCTCTCCCTAACTGCACTTTTACCACCAATGCCCCAGTTCCTATCCCTAACAAACCTTACGCCAATTCCCCTATCAAACTCCATCCCAGTTAAGTCACAGGTCTAACATGAGGGCATGAAAGGCAGTCTTTCTGGTTGGATTTGACTTCCACCTGGATTCTTGAAAGCTGTTCACTAGGCTTCTCCTGAAGTCTTCATTCTGGTCCAGCAGCTACTCTGTCTTCAGACCGTCAACACCAGATGACACTCCAAAGACTGCTGCAGGAGTCTTCCTCTCCTCTCTTGCAGATCTTTTTCAGCTTCTGCCTCGCATGCACTCTGCTCAGTCTCGTGGTATAGCTACTGCTCCTCCTGGCTGATGTCTCTAGCATCTCACAAAGAGACATCCTCAGGTCACTCTCCAGTCAGACTCCTCCTGCCAGACTCCTCTGTCAGACTAAGACTCCCCACATAAGACTTGTGAACAAAAACAGACCCTTCTCCACCACACACGTGTAAACAAGTGTAATCCCAGCTGGAGGCTGGGAACCTCCTGCAAATGTACATAGTTCCTGTGAAGGCTGGGAACCTCATGCAAATGTACATAGTTCCTCTGATGGCTCTGGGCCTCAGAATCTCTTAGGCAGGGCTTTTTTTCTGGTGGAACTCACCGGAACTGAGTTCCAGCACCTTTTCTTCTATTAATTGCATTACAATTTAATCGCCATCTACTCCGAGGAAATGTAATCCAAGAGTTCCGGTACCCTTTTCTCCAGGAAAAAAAGCACTGCTCTTAGGTATTCACATGCAAATGCTCCCCAAGCACTCTAGTCATGATCAGGAGCCACCCCTCCCCTGCCTAGCCCAGATGAAGTTCATCCTGATTGGCCAAGGACAGCCAAGCTACCGAAAGGAGGGGTGGGGGGGAAATTGATACTGGGAGCTGTGGCTTCTGGTTTGAGTTGTTGTCTGGATGCTAAGGAGCGCGGAGTAGGGCTTTTGCTGAGGCAGCCCTAAGAAGACCAACCCCCCCAGGCAAAGAGTAAGTGCCTGGGTGTTTATATAGTAAAGGAACTAGTTTTGTTGTTTTGTAGCTCTACTTGTGTATACCAAAGTATACCAAAGTCTCCCCACCTTTCATTGTAATCGGTTTACCTTAAATAAACTTTCCTGGTTTTACCCCACACGGTGTGTGTGGTTCCTCTGTGGTTCAGTGCTAAATCCAGTGTATAGACTAAGGGTAAAGCCCTGAGAGAATCAGTGTCAAGACTGCAGAGCCAAGGCTGGCAGTTTTGCACCTTTGATATTTCGTCTTGAGGAAAGGACCGGTTGGCACTCCTTCACAAGACTCCACAGCTACTTATATTCGTCTAGTCAAAACGTTCCAGCCAGTCAGCTTTGGGGTAGCCAACATTCCATCACCCTATCTCTGTGTAAACTTTGGGCCAGTGGGCAACTTTAGAATGTTCAGTTATTACCCAATCAGATGGTACCAATTTCAATCCTACCATCATTTTCACTGCCTCATGGTAACACTAACTGCCAATTGGCCAGCATCCAATATTAACTACCCTTAGGCACAAGCCTCAAGTAAAACACAGACATTTTTCTTCTGCTTTTAACCCCTTCAGACCTTCAGTGGTTGAAATAAAACATAACAGTTAAACATTTACCTTAGTTTTATCTCAGTTTCTTCATAAAAGATATAAATATTTTAATAACTGCAGCATGGCCACCATGGCAGGCTGCTAGGCATAAGAGCCTGGGAGACATTCCACCCCAGTATTTTTTTTTATATTGCTTGGTGTTGCCTCAAGAGGCTTCAGTCTTGTCCCATGCAAAGGACATGCGTGGAACATTTGCAGTTCCAGTTGAAATGTGTGAGGAGGTTAAGCAAGTGATTGGCGTATGGGCCGTGAACTGGCAGCGCCCCAGAAGCTACAGCCCAGCCTATCCAGCTCTGAGACAGTCACACATGATCATGGCCTAATTTCTGAAGCATGACAGCCCTTGAATTAGACATTGAGCATGCTCTTTAAGCTAACTTCCTCACTGTTGAGCCCTGTGCATGGAGTGATATGGTCTTCATTTGGTCTTCTGCCCCATGTTTAGTGTGCATAGGATTGTCTTTGCATACGAACTTATTTGTTCCTTATGGGAGTTCGGACAGTAATATCACGGACTAAATGCCTATTATAAATAGGCCAATTCATAAAGTGCTCATTGTGTACATTCTGATTCTTGTGTGATAAACCTCCTCAGAAATAGAGTTTGTGTACATGTGTATCATGGGACGAATCTGCTAAGACACACTGCTGCCGAGGCTAAAATATTCCTTTCTACATATGGATCGTGTGTAGACCTAACCAAGTATCTGGAAAGGAGGGACATTAACAGCTGGACTGTCTGTATTCCCTGCTTCTGCTGCCATACCACATGAGTGCAATATTTGGCATTAGGTATTACAGCACTTGGCACCCTGAGAATTCTAGCTCTGTCATTAAAGGTCAGTTTCAAGCCCCTCTGGCTGTGAAGATAAACTGGAAAATGTGTGGGAAATTGCCTAAACCCAGTGAATAGTTAGACATGGTTAAGCCCATTGATTTCAATGGGCATAAACATGCGTAATGCTGTTGCATTTAGGCCAGTGCTTGATAAAATCTCAGAAGCCACATGAGGGCTGAGCTGGACTTCAATGTTATGCTTAACTCCTTGTCCCTCCCTATGGAGAAGCGGAATACATCGTGAAAATTATACAAACAGGATTTGCACATTTGCTTAAACTGCATAATGTATTACAGCTGCAGGATCTTGATTCTTCTGTTCTTGATACAGAATGCACAGCTCTGGCATTTGAAACCCAAATAATTGTTATGCAGGTTTTAGTTTAATATGCTTACTCATGTGGCCAGAGGAGAAACACCCGTTCCAGGTGGGATAGATAAACATTCTTCCTGGCACCTTCTAGGCATTGTCAGCAGCATCATTTGTGTGTCTTATTTCCTTTCAGGGAGTCACCATAATTATTTCTTTATAAAAACTCTCTGTGTTATCATTGCCATCTTAACAGTATCCATCATCATCATCACTATTTCGTGGGCAGGTGAGTTTTCTGACATTAGTCTTCCTCCTTGCTTCTTGGTCTGTCACAGCGATGACTCCTCTCTGGCTTCAGCAGTTTGGCTTCTACGGCCCGATTCACACTTAGGAGTAGTGGTGGGACAGCTTCTTCCCGCTGCACTCTGATATGCATCTGAATTCAAGAATCATATGGGTGGAGGAAGCTGCTTGGTTCCCTCCCACCTAATCATTGCCCTCCCTCCCAGCCAGTGATTGGAATGGGAAGAAACCACATGACTGGCCCCACCAAATGGTTTCTGAAGCAGCATAGTGAGAAGCCATGGGAAAGCACGTCTCATGGCACTATTGGTAAATATAAATTGGGTCTGTGTCTGTGAATGGAACTAAAAGGCAAGATGGGGAGTAAGAGCTACTAGTTCCCTTCATTGGCTGTGCCACTGATGCTTTGTCTGACCTTGCTCAAGCCACAGCTTCCCTTTTCTCTGCTTCATCATTGGCCAAACTACCCATTACATGCAAACCCAAGTAACAAAATCCCTAATGGGTGCTTCATCTAAGAAAAAGGACTTGAATGGGTGCCACCTCCTGCCACTGGTCCTCCACTCCAAATCACCCCTCTCTGAAGCTACTGTTTTTTGGAGAAGTAGCCATCGGGGTTTGGCTACATGCATTGCCTCTATTGTGTAGTTTGGGCCACTGAGTGTCTGTGTGAGCTTTTGGTGGTGGCAATCTGACCTGCTTCTTCAATGCACATCTGCATTGGGCTGAACATCTGCACTTGCGATAGGGAGCAGGCTATTGTGGTTTCACTCCATGGGGAAGAGAGCTATATTATTGCATGGTACCCTGTGCCACTTCCCTGTATCTAAGGATGTTTTGATTTGGTACTAAAATGCCAAGACTGCAGGAAACCTCTGCACATTTTTGTTCTAGGCTGCTCAGTTCTACTGCCTACGTCAGTCTTCCCCAACCTGTTGTCCTCCAGATATGTTGGACTACAACTCCCAGAATCCCTCAACCAGAATCTGGCCCAATTCAGCAGCAGAATAAACAGTTGATTGATTTGTATTCCCTCTTACATTTTCAGTTTCACTAGCAAAGTCTAAGAAGACATGCTCCAATGCGAATGTCTCTGTTCCTTTGGTACCAGCATGCGCAACTGGGTGGATTGGCTATGAAGGGAAATGTTACTTTTTCTCAGAAGCAGAGAGAAATTGGACTTCTGGCCAGAACTTTTGCACTTCCTATGGCTCATCTCTGGCCACTATTGAGAGTGAACCAGAAAAGGTGAGACCTACAGGTATGTGTGAGAAGCTTTTAGGTGTGCATGAGAATTATTCCCTGCAGTTCTAAGAAAAGAGCAGTATCAGCCTCCCCCAACCTGATGTCCTTCAGATGTGTTGGACTACATCTCCCATCATCCCCAGCCAGCATGGCCATTGGGGGGTTGTAGTAGTACAGCATATCAGGAGGGCACCAGGTTGGGGAAGGTTGACCTATACTTGCACTGTCATAACTTGACATGAACCAATTTTCCATCTTGGCTGCTGGAGCACCAGTTTGTTTGACAGGTTTTGAAAAGAATTTAGTGATAGTGTTGAAATTCAGGATTTGGGGCAAGTGTGATTTGTGAGAAAGACTGGGATAGTATTAGGCTGTGCAGACATCTGGTGAGAAGACAGAGCTCCTGTGCCTTCAGTAGTTGTTCAGACGAGGGAGTTTTACCAGAGTAATTCATTTCATTTTCATTCATTCATTCATTCATTCATCTATTGCATTTCTTTCCCGCCCAATAGCCAAAGCTCTCTGGGCAGTTTACAAAGATTAAAAACCTTAAAAATACAATATTGTACATAATATAAATGTTGGAGTATGTGAAGAAAAGGTGTCAACTCTGCAGGGAGGGTGTTTTAAGTTTACTGCTCAGTAAAGGGTTAAGATAGACTGTTATAGTCTAGTTCAGGGCTCTCCAACCTTGGGTCCCCAGATGTTGCTGGCCTACAGCTCCCAGCATACCCAGCCAGCATGGCCAACATCTGGGGACCCAAGGTTGGAGAGCCCTGGTCTAGTTAAAGGGCAAAGGCAGAAACCAAGCTTTTCTGAGAAGTCGGGGGGCAGGATTTAGTGGAGCAAACAACTTAGTAGTATCAGGGGAGGGAATGCTGGACATTGCCTAGCAACAAGTTAAAAAAATCCATTCTATATCTCTCTGACAGTTAGGCCATTTTGACAGTTAACAGACTTGATTAATGCTTGCTTGGTTTTAAGCAAAGGAGACCATGTTCTGTGGTTTTCCTTACAGTGTGAGTAACATGAGAAACTGCACTTACTAGAAATCTGTAACCATTCAGCTTATAATACCTAAGAAATCCTATTTTACTGTTATTTACTTTAAAAGCATCTACTTTAGAAACAAGCCTCTGTGTGTTTGTGTGTGGGGGTGATCTCTGCTGCTGCTATTGTGCTCTGCCATCAATAAAAACCAATTACTCACAAACATATAAACAGACAACACACACACACAGATAATTATAGTAAACAACAAATAAATCCCAGGACCCAATTGAAAGCCAGATAGTAATTAGTCAGATAGTAATACCACAGGGATGAGAAGCTGCATCTAGGACAGCTCTGAGGGATATTGAAATTTTGACAGCCTTGACAGTCAAGCCAAAATTTCTGGTTGCCAGGACTCTGCCACTCTACTTCTGTACATGCTTGTGCATGTCTACTCAGAAGTAAGTCCCATAGTGATCAATGATGCTTATTCTTAGGTCAGCATGTAAGCACATCTAACCTGGAAGTTAAAGTCCCCCCTCAAAGTCCTAGGGGACTTTTGCAAAGTCCCCTAGAGTACTTATCAAATTTCAATACGTGTACCATTTTGCTTTACAGCAACCAAATATATTTGGTTGCTGCAATATATATATTCTATATACGGTATATATTCTAGTTTGTCAGTCCTCAGCTATAAAAATAAAATATGTGTGTCCATCTGTTCGTCAGCACCATAGCACCAAGTCTGTGTAGCCTATACACCTGAAACAGGTCATGCATACTAAGAGGTGTGCACCTTGGGGGTTATTTTGTTTGTAAAATGCATTAATTTTAATTACTGGTAAGTTAAATGCGTCTGTGCGGTTGAAGCCTGCAATAACATCTTTAGTCATCAGGGGCAGACTTCCCTAAATAGTACTTAACTTTGCAGTCCTTACAGTTTGAAGGCGGGGGAAATTAGTAGGCAGAGAGACACCTGCCCCTTCCCCCCTGGTGTGAGGCAACTTCCCCTCAGGGGAATAGAGTGAAGAGACCACTCTCTCAGGAGGCTATAGGGGTACAGCATGGCAGGGGTCGTGCCAAAGGGTGCCAGTGAGTGTGCCTTCAGTCAGACAGGAAGGACAAAATGTCTCCACGTCTGACAGCTGCATAAGTTTGCTTGCAGACTTCACTGTATCAAATTAAGGACTATTCCTTCTCATGCAAAGCTGGGTCCATTTGCTAGTACAAACATTTTTAGAACGTTATCCTAGGAGAGCTCTCATTCAGCATGATCTCTTCCTTCTGCCATGCTGTTCCTGTACTCTTCATCCTGCCATTTTCTTGACCTTTTAACCTTCTTCCTCCTCTTCAGCAAAGCTTTCCCTTTACCATCTTAGCTTCACCTTTTTTTTCAATCTCCATTCCCACCAACAATTCCCTATGCCATCCTTGGGGCTTAACTGACAGCCCTTGTCCTCCCCTTCCTCCATCTAATATAAATTTTGCAAGTTACTTCTAGCATTTCGGGTATAGGACACTCCTCTGAAGACACTGTTCTAAATTGTTTTTGTGTGTGCGTCTAAGGTGTTCATGCTGCGGTACAAAGGCAAGGCTGATCACTGGATAGGCCTCTGGAAGGACACAGGCCAACCTTGGAAATGGGCAGATGGGACCGAATTCCGCAACACGTGAGTCCTTGTTCTTCTCAGTGCCAGGGCTCTGTGCGGGGATTGCAAAGTAGGAAGAGTTTGACAATTTATCCATTTGAGGCAGATTGTGGGAGAAGGCCAAACTCCCTGATATTGCCTGAGGGAGCAAACAGGAACCAGTGACTGGGTTCACACACCACGCCATGGTGTCTTTGAAGCCACAATGGCTTAGCGTGTCATCTGAACCCAGCCCCCTCTCCCCATGCTGGCTTCAGGGTTGCTACGATGCCACCCCAAGAAGCCATGGCTTGTTCTAGGGTTTAGTAAACTGTAGTAGGCTTAGCGTGTCATCCAAATCCGGATGACAGGCTAAGCCACAGTCAAGCCAAATGGGCTATAGAGCCCCATGGCAAGAGTGTAAAAAAAGGTTGCTGCTCTGGCCAATGCCAGCCACTGAAGTGCCCAAGTGACACTTGGCCAGCTGTCATTGGCTTCCCCCCTGCATTCCTGCTGATGCTGGGAGACTGGGATTCCTCACGAGCAATCCCATTCTCCCGACATTGGCAGGAGCCTGGGGAGGAGCCACCAGGGTCTGCCGCATGCTGCCCTCTCAACCCCCACTCGGCGGTTGGGTAGGCAGAGCACACCGGGGGTCCTCCCTGCAGCCTGGATCCTGCCCGCAGCCTCTGCCGGAAGGACTGCGCCACCAGCATCACAGTCCTTTTGGCTGAGGCAGCGGCTGCGGGTGGGTTTGAGGGGGGGTGTCCTCCTGGGTCTAACGTGGGAGTAGGCCCAGGAGAATGCACCTCCTTGTGCCTGCCTGCCACACTGATCTTTGCCTTCAGCGACGTATAGAAAGTTGGACTAAATCTGAATTTGTAACCAAAAATTGTTTCAGAGACTGTTGACTTCAGGAAACCAGAACTGAACCCAAACCTAAAATCTCATGGTTGCTTTGAACTGGAAACGAACCTTCTCAGAACAAAAATAAATAAATATGGTAACTAGTTAAAAATAAGTACCATAGTTCAATAAAGTGCACAGGAGATTCTTTTGAGAATGGTGGTGAGAATGGTTCTCTCTCTGCACCAACCTGGGTGGGAAAAGCAAAATGGATTATCTCTCTCAGGAAGTCCAGGAGCAGCCAGAGTTTTTTGGGTGGGGATTGATACTTTTCCTTCCTCCTGACTTTGACCCCAGATACAAAGTGCTTCTCTTAATTTTTCCCAAATTAAATGCTATGATCTGTGTTCACAGCAGTTACACTGCAAGCTTGTGACATTAATCTGCATGAAATGTATCTGAACCCATTCAGAGCAGATGAATTTGTAATGGAGCCATTGCATTCAGTTGACATACAGTTGATACGTTCTGGGCGCAATCCTATCGATTCCAACCTCAGTGATCAGAAGCCACTGTGTCAAAGGCCCAGTGCCAAAACTCGGAGGCATCTGATCATCCAATACACGGCGGGAGGAGCGGCGGAGGCAAGCTTTGCCTCCCCATCCTCCCGCCCTGCAGATTTTGCTGGATGGGCTTTTTAGCCCGCCTAGTGAGGGCACTTTGGAGGTGGAGGGATAAAGACTGGAAAAGGCGCAGGGTAACTTGTACCCTGGACTCTTCGGTCTCCTCCCCTCCCTGCCCACCAGAACGGCCCCTTTCCTCCTCTTCTGAGGTCACTTTTCTGACCTCTGAGGGCTGCCAGCAGACTTCTTTTTGTGCCAGCTGCGATGGAGCAGGGGAGGATGATCAGATCTCTGACTCCCCTTTCCGAGGTTGGAGCACTGTGTCCGACCTCGGAAGGGGGAACCCGGACAATCCTCTGGCCCCTGGGACACTCGCATTGTTTGTTTAATAGGAGAATATTTAAACATGGAATCCCCCCCCCCCCCCCCCGCTGCCAGTTTGTGTTACCTGCAGCCTGAGATTGTACCATCCAGGAAACCCTTTGCCATTTGATTCTGCTGAATTTGTTAACTTTGGCTGCAATCCTTCACACACTTACCTGGGAGTAAGTCCCGTTGAACTCAGTGGGGCTTACTTTTGAGTAGGGATTTATGAGATCGCACTGTAAGTGTCTGAAGGTGAGGGTTACGTGATACTGATGATATGGAAATAGACGCCAGTTTCTCATGGTTCAGCTCTTTGGCTACAGAGTTTGGAGTGCCTGCCCCTGGCCATGGAAGAGAGAACCGCTTGGCTTGACTGTTGCACCTTTGCTTCTTGTCTTGCAGGGTGGTGGTGGGAGGAGGAGGAGGAGGCTGTGCCTTTCTAAGCACTGACATTGCCATTGCCTCTCGTTGTTACATAACAAGAAATTGGATTTGCAACCACCCCGATGCTTATAGAAGGAATAAGAGCTCTACAATAAGACAATGTTAAGCCAAGAGGCATTATGTTACTTGTTCTAATCACATTTTTCCTAGAGTCCAGTTTATTATTAATTTGTTTTCATTGATCCTCAGATATTTTCTGCTTGTTAACCCTGGGTAATTGTCAATGGAACCCACCCTTAAAGGTTTTGAACACCTGTCCTGGGGCTGTATCCAGTGTGACTCTACCGCTAATGTAAATTATGTTGCGCTAGCGTGAGCATCCTCTAGCACAGGGTTCTCCAACCTTGGATTCCCAGATGTTGCTGGACTACAGCTCCCAGAATCCCTTGCCATTAGCCATACTGGCTGTGTTTGCTGGGAGCTGTATAGGCCAGCAACATCTGGGGACCCAAGGTTGGAGAGCCCTGCTCTAGTGCAACACCAATAGTGTTTGCAGGAGTGGTGGGTTTTCTGTGGGAACCTGCTGCACCAGCAAATGCTATTGGCCTTGCGCTAGAGCAGGGGTTCTCAATCAGTGGGGAATTCCCCCCAGGGGTGGAATTTTAGGGTTTCAGGGGGGGAATTGGGACCACAGACTCAAACTGTTGGAATACTGATCTTTCAACAAATTACAATTCTACGGATTGTACATAATCTACAGCACATCACACCTTATTGTATGGCACAGATTAAATTAAAAATAAAGATAAATATTTCCATTGTTATCTGAGGAAATATTCCATTTATGCTATAATGTATACGTACCAATATAGAAAAAATAAAATATTTTCAATATTATATGCATATTATTTGGAATGCAGCTTTTGAGTCAGACAATCTTGGAAAGGGGGGAATGACATTCTGACATATGGTGAAAAGGGTGCATGGGGCAAAAAAAGGTTGAGAACCACTGTGCTAGAGGTTTCTTGCAGCTGTAGTGTCGCATTGGATGCTGCCTATACTTGGCTGGAGAGTATAAAACATCTCTTTGCAAGCCAGTCCAACACAGCTTCTTAGATGAAGACTTTATTTAGTAAATCTGAACATACAATAAAATAAGTTGTAAAGAGGCACTTACATTCTTAGAAGTAGAAGTTCAGCTGAATGCAGTTGCATAATTAAAATCAATAGATAGAAGATGGTAAAAAAAAAAACTTTTGTCTTCCCAGAGTTACATAGCTTATTTCATGTTGAAAGGACAAAAAGAACTAAACTCCCAAGCAGCTAAATACAAAAGGGGGAAGGGAAACTAGCCAATCACAAGGGGCTGTGCCATATAACATGCAGCTAGAGCTAGTACAACTAGCCTGGTTAGAGCAACGTACTCTATTCTAAAAGGCAGGCTGTAAGTTTTACACACAAATCTACTGACTGACTTCTACGGAAGCAGCACACTGCCCCTGCTACTGTACTGACTACAGTGTTGTTAGCGTAAGAAGACTCTGACACCTTGAAACGGTTTCACCTAAAGAAAGAAAAGGCAACCTTTCAGAGTCATCAAACTCCCATGTCTCTTTAACATGGGGCACATCGAGTGTGTGCCGTACCAGAAAGGAAGTCACAGTCTCTTTGCTTCTATGAAACAAATGTGCCTATGTTGGACAGTCTTCAACACGACCGAGAGTGCTGAGACATTGGTCTTTCCTCACAGGTAAGGAAAAGAGATCTGAAATCATAGCTACACAAAATAAGAAACCTCCAAACCTTAAGGCAAAGATAAGCAGCACTGCGGGTAGCACCCTTGCCCACTTTTCCAGGCTGCCCAGCTACCAGCTGATGGCGGGGGAACAGATCGCTGTAACAGCAGTCTTGATTAGGATTCTGGGGTTGTGGTGGTGGGGATAGTTTTTACCCTCGCTCCCCCCCCCCCCGATCCTCGTGTATGCTAATGGCTCCAAGGAAAGAGCAATGTTAATCAGGATTGCTGGGGAGGGAAAGAGGCATTTATTTCCTGCCCCAGTGATTCCATCCTAGGTACAACATGCTCCACCCAATATAAAACGTGGGTGTGCGTGCGCGCGTGCATATACAGACACCAACCTGCTGCATATAGCTGCTTGTGGCTGTTGGGGGTAAAATGGTTGCCCACCCCTTTCTTAAGGGATAGCAATCTGATAGGACCAAATTTTTTTTTATAAGAAACACTAAGAACTGTATGCAGATTCTACAGGGCATACCTCAGAACAATCGGAGGGTTCCGCAGAGAGCTCCCTTCTGGAAACACTTCCAAGTGAGGCTGAGTATAAATTGATCATTCTAGACCCATAACCCCTGCCCCCCAGGCCATATCAGAAAATGCTTTTGTAACTCCAGTCTGTTTCTAAAGCAGTTTACCATGACATATTAGCTCTTTTCAGTGTGGTGTAGAGTGTTCGATTGGGACCCGGAATATCCGGGTTCTAGTCCCTGCTCAGCCATGAAACTCCCTGGGTGACTTTGGGCCAGTCACTGACTCTCAGCCTAACCTACCTCACAGGGTTGTTGTGAGGATAAAATGGAGTGGAGGAGGAGGAGGACTATGTAAGCCGCCTTGGGTTCCTTACAGGAAAAAAGGCAGGGTATAAGTATAATAAATAAATAATAAATTCCCTCCACGGGATTGTAATCATGTGGAGAGGGATGCTGGCCCCATCTACATGGAGGGGAAGATTTTGTAAAGGGCTGCCTGCTGTACCTGCATAGGCTCTTCAGGTGATTCGGAAGCCTGACTGCGCATGTGTACAGTGGGCTTCCCTTTACAGACATTTCCCCCAATGCAGGGCCAGCAGGGGACACAGGGCTGGGTCCAGCAGACATGACCCTCCAGTATCCACAATATTACGATTGTGTGAGGAAAATGCCTGGAAAAGGCACAGCATTGACTAGTTTTAGAAAGTCCAAATCCCACACCCCACCCCACATCCTACAAGCAGATGGTGTGCAGCATAGCACTACTTGCATGTGAATGAATGAATACATTTTTATTACAAGACAAAACAAAAACAAGCAAATAAAAGTACAATACAATAAAAGCAATAAAAACATCAGTTCCAACTGTTCATAATTAGTAAAACGTATCACTTCTTCTAGAGTAAAAATTGTCTCGAAGTTTAGTTGCTACTTGCATATGCTTTAGATTCTGGCTTGAGTATTATATTTCAGAACTAAAGAACTATAGTTCATTTTCATTCATTGGATGATTGTTAAGGGAAGAAGTAGACACATTTTCAATAATGAAAATTATTATGAGGGATAATTTGAAGGTGCAGGACTGGTGATGGAGAGACCGGCTCCCTCAGTTTCTCTGGACTTTTCATCCGAAATCCTCCATTGATCCTGGTGAGTTGAGATACTTTACAGCAGTGGTGGACAACCTGTGGCCATCCAGGTGTTGGATTCCAATTCCCATAAGCCCTAGCCAGCATGGACAGTGGACTTAGGGATGATGGAAACATAGTCTCACAACATCTGGAGGGCCACAGTTTCCCCATCTCTGCTTTACAGAATGGAGAACGAGCAGAGATACACATGTCTACAACAGTGAATGATAAAGTCCTAATGAGAAAAGTAATGCAAAAGTAACTTCCTTTGAATCATTGCACCGCAATACCTGTCAGAGCGCCTCTCCCAACCTAAATCTACCTAGACACTACACTCAACATCTGAGGCCTTCCTCCAAATGCCACCTCCAAGGGATGATTGGATGGTGGCAACAAGGGAGAGGGCCTTCTCAGTGGCAGCCCCCCAATTATTGAACACTCCCCACTGAGGCCTGCCTGGCGCCAACTCTTATCCTTTCGGCACCAGGTTAAGACTGCCCTCTGTTGACGCATTTAATGGCACCTAATGGCTTTTAATGGCATATGGGTGGGTGGTTTATGTCAGCGGTTTTTTTCTCTAAGCAGATCTAGTTTATTGAACTTGTTTTAATAGTTTATGTTGTTTTAACTTCTGTTTTAAATTTTGTATTGAAATTTTAGGCTGTTTGTATTGTATTTTATTGTTTTGAATGAACTGTTAACCGCCCAGAGAGCACTGGCTATTGAACGGTATAGAAATGAAAATAACATCAACAACTTCTATATGCCTGCACCTAGTATTCCATATATCTTATCATATCTTTATAAAAACCTAGCACACCTTCCCATTATTAGACAGCAGGGAAGCATACATTGGGAGAGAAATCAATCAAGACCCTTAAATATATTTGTGCAAATCATGTTACCATCTACTAATCAACTACTGTGTAGGCTATTTGACACTTGGCAGTTTATATACCATATACAAGAGGGACCTACTACAAGACGTTGGGTTGTATCGCCTCCCCCTAACAGAAATGCTGCTTTTCAGGGTGCCAACCAGCCATACCCTTCTCCAGGATAGTCCATTTCATCTCTTCCCCACCCCTGCTCTCCAATTTTCCATTATTCTTTTACAACTGAATTTGGGGTGTGTTTGCTCCCACTAGGTTTTTTGTGCTTTGCAAATTTAGGGTTACTCCCAAGCATGCTGGAAGCTCCCACTTGTGTCTCAGTGACCCCTTTTGGCTCAATTTCTCTTGACACTCAGCACCTCAGTTTGCAATTAGAAGAAGTGATTTGTGGGAAGAAACAAACAAATGTTCGAAATGGTATGGCTAGAAAGTGGCCCTTGTACACCTACCGTGGGACTGTGAAAGATATCTGAAGGATCATCTTGGCTAGCATCGATAAAACAGAAGCTGCTCAATTCTCAAAGATCATCTGGTAGGGAAGTCAATACTAGGCAATTTTGAGGCATATCAGATCTGCCCCCATTGTATTATATTTGTTGATAGCTGCTAGTCATTCTTGCTAGGGAACAGCTATCGACAGTGTGCAGTTTGTTTTTTAATGGAGGAACTAACTCCTTAACTGGCAACCGTTGGTCAAAGGAAGTCAGAAACTTTCTTGGCAGTCTAGTTTCCAATTATAACACACGATGTGGATGAATTGGATTCACAGATCCATACATCACTTAATTTCCCTTCTGTTTGTTAATAGAGTTGCTATGCTTCTTAGGTTCTTCCTTTTGTTCTGTACTATGAATCTATGATCCTGTTTGCTTTTCAGGAAATGTTTACTCATTTTGTTGCTTGTTACTTACGTATACCTAGTTAGGATCCAAGATTTCTGTTGTTTATTTTATATGATTGTTAAAAAAATTGTAAACTACATCCCACTTTTGTGTGTGGAAAAGAGGCATATAAATTGTGAAGGACCAGCACCCGGGTCCTATGCGTGAGTTCGGCGCTTAACGGGTTAACCGGCACTGAGTTACAGCCCGTACAAGCAAGTGAAACCGACTAGGAGGTTTGCGTACACAAGAGGAAACTAGAGCCCTTTAAATGACCAAATAAGGCTTCATTTATTTACACAAGATATGGAGCGGAACTAACAGCTTTCTAGGAATACTATAATGTCAACACAACCTGAGGTGACCTCTACGTTTATCAATGAAACAGGCTCTCAGGCTAGCGCAGTGGGATTAGTCAGTTACCTTAGACTAAAGACTAGTCAATTTCAGCCTGGCTCCGGGTCGGCCGATCCGGGGATGAGAACAGCTTACTCCAGCCGCCGCTTGGAGGATGAACCTTGTTCCAAAGCACCCTGTGTTCCCAACAACCCCTCACAGGGAGGGAGAGGGCTTTTCTACCCCTGAGTTTCCCACTCTCCCCACCCTCCAGGTCAGGTGGGGGCTTATGCCTGCCCCTTCGTATCAGGTGGAAGAAGGTGACGTACTGGGTACTTTACAGCTCTTTGAGACTGCCCTGATAGTTTGATGGTCTTGATGGTCTTTTCTTAGGTTTTGTGGAATTCAACAGAGACTCTCCATTGTTGGGGATGCCAGTCTGTCTGGCTGCTTCCCTGTAACTCAATCCCCCCTCCCCTGGACGGAGACTGTGTGTGTGTGTGTGTGTGTGTGCGCGCGCGTGCGTGCGTGCGCATGCATACTCGTGTCAGGCTTTCTCCACATAAATGTTAAAATAAATCAATCAATACACGTTCCTTAGGCCATCAGCAAACATGTGATAGCACTGATTGTCAGATAACTGTTCATTTGTCATGTTTATTTCATTTTATTGTACTTTGTGTATGATGAATGTCATCCACTTTTTACATTATTATACAACTATGCCTGAAAACACAGAAGACATAAAGTGTAGAATAAAGACATTTTCTTTCTGGCGTGTGTGTGTGTGTGTGTGTGTGTGTGTGTGTGTGGAGTGTTACTGGGGGGAAAGTAGTAGTCCTGACATAGAGTAATACCTGATAAATTCTCCCTTGCTTTTGTCTTTAGATGGTTTGATTACTTGCATAATATTACTGCTGTATTGCAGGTTAAATTGGAGGTAGGCAATTTGTGTCCCTCCAGATGTTTTGGCCTACAACTCCCATGCCTTAACCAGCACAGCCAGTGGTGAATGAAGATGGGAGTTGTAGGCCAAAACACCTGAAGGACCACAAGTTGCCCACCCCTGGGTAAAAGCAAGGGAGGTAAACTTATTTTAAGTGCTAAGCTGGTTTCCTTTCTCCTAGCACTCCAAAGGGCTGGATTTTGTAACAGTTGCCCATTTTTATGTAAAAGCATGCCCATTATGCATTATGTAAGATCAGAGCATGTGACAAGGCTTCATGACAAAAGGGGGTTAAAGATCATCCTGGAGGCAGTAGCTGGTTGTGGACTGTAGGTGATCTTGTGGGGTACAGGCTAAGTAAGTTGACAATTCCTTCTTCACACAGATGGTTGCTAACTTCCAATAGTGGACTCAGTGGCTGGTTTATATTGGGAAAGCCACCTTCATGCATAGCCAGTGAGCGACAGAAATGCAAGAGTCCGAATAAACCACACCACCCTTTCTCATCCGTCCACAGCTGTTCTCTTGAGCTGGGCCTGAAACAGAAAACCTGCAAAATAAGGGAAATTATTCATTAAAAAGAAACAAGGCTCTCCTTCAGTCTACCTCAGGGTACTGGTTTCATTCACACATCATTTGCTGTTTCTATTGAATTTTATTCTTTTAACTGTTTGCCTGCCCAGATAAGGTCTGTTTTTGGGGGGATTAAAATATACGTAGGGTGCAGTCCTACGCATGTTTAGTCAGAAAAAAGTCCTGTAACTCCCAGCTGAGGCATGCTGGGAGTTGTAGGGCTTTTTACTGTCCATGCATGCATAGGATTGTGCCGTTAACTAACTAACTAACCAACCAACCTTTCCCATTATGCAAGGGAGTGAGCTACTGATTCCCAGCTTAGAAGAACAATATCTTCAAATTCTGGTAATCAACCTCACAGATTTTTCTCTTACCTTGGCAGAGGTTAGTTTGGTTAGACCTGCCTGCTGAATGTACAGACATTAGCACACAATGACATATATGTAATCAAATACTGAATGTCTATGAATTTTGCTGCTGCCTTTCGATCTTTGCTTGAGCCCTATGCCCTCACCTGTTTTTGAAAGTACAATGAGAAAACTATTCTAATAAATACCTGGCCTGGAAACAAGAGGCAAAATCCTCCCACCATTCTATTGCCAGCGAAACCAACGTGCTCCACATTTATACAATTGCACACGGATAACTTGAGATTAATCCTGAGGAGTCTTGTATAAGATTCTGAGTTCCTGACCGGGAAGTAGCACCCCTTGCTTTAACAACTATATGGCAGTAAGACTGTATTCAGGAGCAATGACTCCTGTTGCAGTAATGTTGTGGCCCCACTGCTGTAAAGCTGTACTATAGACCTCCCAGGATCAGCGTGGAGGGTGGGGTGGGGCATGCGATGGGCTACTACCATGTCAGTGTGTGAGTCAGTGTTCCTGGATGAGGCCTCATTGCATGACAGCTCTTCAAACAACAGATCTTTGTTGTAAAAATTCAGTAACTAATGAGTTAAAACCAATGAAATGCTTCCCTCTACAACTTTCTGCTGTTTAGACTGACTATGAGACAGAGAACTGAAGAATGTTGCCTTCTTGCTTATCTTGCTTTGCTATTTTAGCCAAGGACAGGGGAGTAGAAAGCTGGAGAAGTCAGCGTGGCCTAGCTAACCTCGTTCCAGTAATGAAAGCTTAGTGAGCATGTCTAAAGATTTTGTTTCTCTCTCTCTACTGTATTTTTCCATTTCACAGCTAGAAACTTCTGTTAGTAAGACGCATGCGTGAGATTGCGTCAGAAGATACTGTATAAATTGATAAGATCTCAGTATCCATGTTGAGATGCGGCTTTGCAGTGCTACACTCCCGTGTCTCCATATTCTATAGAACAAAACTTGTTAGACCACTGCCAGACTTTTTCTCCTTCCTAATGTGCTTGATTTGAACTGGGTACATTAAGATCTAGCATATTTTTTGCCACATCTTGACTCTGCCTTTGGATACCAGTCCTACTCTAGCTCTTATTTCTCATGTACTTTTAAGATTCTGACCACTACTTAATTTGAACTTGGGCTCTTGCCTAAAACCTGTTTTCAGTTCCAAGGCTCTTCCCTGTAATTTCTGAAGTAACCAAAGAGAGGATGTCTCTGAACATAACACAGAGACCACAATTGCTTGAACTGGACCAACAACTGCTAGGTTAATAACTAGCAGTTATTAACTGCTATGTGGATCCATAGCATCCACATAGCTATGGATGTGGCTACCATCCACATATCAGAGGTCAAATGTTTGGGCCTCCAGGCAGTTTGAGCACCAGGATTAGCCACTGGTATTTATTAGCCACAAATAAATTGCACCACAGTTATTAACCTAGCAGTTGTTGGTCCAGTTCAAGCAATTGTGGTCTCTTAGACTTGCATGCTAATAGCTAGGCAGGAGGAATAGACCTGTTGATTTTCACAGAGATTACATTTATAATGTGCACATTTAGAAGTACTCACAGTTCTTCCTTTAAGGGGGATCCATCAACCCACTCCCAGGTCCACCATTTAAAGTGCTTGGCTAGGAGCCCCAACCAAAGCTCCATTTTTCTTGTTTTGTTTGTTATAAAGGCCTAGAATTGAACAAATGAGTATGTTGTAGTTTTCCCACTTCTGTGATTAGCCCACTGTCCGCTCCAATGGGTGTATCTGTATGAAGCACTTTGTTGCTCCTCACCCTGCTCCTCAACAATCTCCAACCATCTATCCAGTGGAGCACTGAACACTTGATGGCCAAGCAGCAGCCCTGCCTTCTCCTAGCTCATGTATATACCTTGCTTTCAGCTTGCACTGTCTCCAAGCGGTGCAGCTGATTGTTATAAGATCCCATTGTATTGAGGTTTTGTACTTTCAGCTGGTGTTTCTTTGGTGTCTCCTACCACCCACCAAAACAAACAGCCAGAGTAGGGCATCAGGCAACTTTTCATTGCTCTGTTGCTATAGCTCCCCCAAGTAATCAGAGCATGGGCATCGTCAAGCTCAAATTGCTTTTATTAGTGGCTGCCTCCTGACGTCCTCGCTGAACCAGCAATGAATCTCTGGTATGAGTGTTCCCTCCTTCAGAGACTAGATGGTCCTCAGCAGTTAACACAGCAGCCTCTGTATCCCCCATTTATGGAATTTATTACTGCAAAATTTACCAGATACAAGAATTTAGCATGTTTGAACAAGCTGCTCTTTTTAAAAACCAACTTTTAACTTCCAGTCATCAATGGAATCTGGGGTGGTTTGTATTGTTCTCTCCGGTGTTAAGGTTGCACTGCTCATTTGGTTTGTACTTTTCCTTTGCTGTTTTTATTTGTTGCTCCTCAGTTTGAAAACAGAACTTGAAAAGTGAATTTTTGTGGAGAAAGCCAACCTAAGCCCCCTGCCTGACACACACACACTCACCAAGGAGGGGGGAAGGAGACCCCGGGGGGGGGGAGACAGCCAGTCCCCACAGATGACAAAGGGGACAAACAACATCTGCATAGAATCACCCCAGGGGGGAAGGCAGGAAGCATCCCCAGGTTTGTCAATGCTCTCGCATATCAGCCCCATCTACATAAGACTTGAATACCTCTCCAGAGCAGACACTTCAGCACCCCTAAGAAATGGCCACTCAACACCATAGGATGGGACCATTAAGCAAGTGGCTTCAAAGGGACCCCATCCCACGGGGGGAGGGCGTTACCCCACCTGACCCAAAAGGCTGCCCCTCAGGGAGGGTGTCAACCCACCTGATCATGGAGGGAGGGGCTACCTGAAACACCAAGGTAGGGAACTGGGTTGTTGGACCTGATCAACAATCTTGCCCCATGCCTGGGGTAAGGGAACGAAGGATCGGCAACCCCGGGTAGCCACACCCGGCACGCTCCAGCTAGCTGAAATCACTGGTCGCTTGGGTTGACCGGACCCCCGGGAAACCAAACTGAAATCACTCGCAAGCCGCTTGGGTAGACCGGGCCTCCGCCGGGAACCCAGCTAGCCGCTTGGGTGGACCGGGCCTCCGCCGGGAACCCAGCTAGCCGCTTGGGTGGACCGGACCTCCGCCGGGAACCCAGCTAGCCGCTTGGGTAGACCGGGCCTCCGCCGGGAACCCAGCTAGCCGCTTGGGTAGACCGGGCCTCCGCCGGGAACCCAGCTAGCCGCTTGGGTAGACCGGGCCTCTGCCGGGAACCCAGCTAGCAGCGTGCGGTTGACCGGGACCCGAGCTGAACTAACTAGCTGAGAGCCCTGAAATCACGGTGTCCTTAAGACTTCTTGCTTGCTACTTTGTACCGTGCTGATAAGCTGTATTGCTGGCGTGTGTCTGGGTTTGTGAAGGTAATGTTGTAAATAAACTTGTTTTCTAAAAGATACTTCTGTGGCTATAAGTTATCCCTTTGTTCTGGGCTAAGGGTGATAGTCGCTGGGGATCTCGGAGAAGGCCGCCCCAGGACTCGCTACCCCCTTAGCATTGAACCCATGCAGAAGACCAGGTTGTCGGTCTTCCACTATTTTAAACCCTCAAATACATACACAGAAGCCACATTATCACTCCTTTTCTGCTTTGCAGTTCTCAAAGAAGCGTAATGACCACTTGATGTGGAAAGCCTTGGTTCTGGGGGCTGGCACCCCCTCCTTTTTTTTTAGAGGAAAGTATGATGTGAATCAGGCCAATGGGTGGAATATAGAAGAGAAGATTATCATAATTGTATTATATTGCAGATTAGTTTACATGTGCAATTGTGTGTGTGTGTGCGCGCGCGCATGAGAGAGAGCTAGCCAATAGTCTTTCATTTACAACTATTAAGGCTATAATAGTGTGTGTGTGTGTGTGCGTGTTCGCACGACACAACAAGCTATCGTAAGTTACCATGATTGGTGGTGACTTACAAGGATGGTTCTGATAGACGATCATTGTTTCTGGATCATTGTTTCTGGTTTGGTTCCCACCCAGTCCTACCTCCCCTCCAGGCATGCATCCCAGGGGCCATTGCTCCCTCTCTATGTAGGCAGCCTTTTCATGATTGGTCCACTGAGTGCTTCCCTCTCCCTCATCCTGCAGGAATCTTTAACCCTTTCTCCACCTCCCTGTAGCTGATTGATATCCCTTTTGTTGTCTGTTCCCATTGGAAAAAAAAAGATTCCTGTGTATGTTGCCCCGTGCGTGTCCGCCTGTCACTTTTCCTGGTTTTGCCTGGCTGTTTCCATCACTGCATAGAAGCATTCCCCACCCCATTCCTGGCACCTCTAGTATGAACTGCAGCTTGACTTTCTCCTAACCCAGCCACCACTCCCAACCTCGCCATCCATCACAAACACCTTTTACGCTCCGGTCGCTCCCCCTTCTCCCTAGTTCCGCCTTTGTTCCCACCTGGCCTACCATACAGGTGATTATTATTAGCACATTATACACCCTCCCCACCACTGCCTGGCGCCCCTTGTCCAAGCAACGACTTTTGATCCTTGCCTCCCTCTTTTCTCGGTGCTGCCTGGCACCGAAGCCACTCTTGCTCTCCCCTCTCCCTCCCGCCTTCGCTCCCATCTTGGCTAGGAGTCAGGTGAAGGTTATTTACACCTTCCCCCCCCTCCATGCCGAGCTCTGCTTAGCCCTGCACCTCTTTTACTTCTCCCCCACTCGCATCCATGCATGGCAGAGAATCAGCTATCTCTAGCAGTTCTCCCATCTATCCTGCCTCCCACCTGTGTAGCAAGTCTGAACTAGATCTTTTCCACACCTTCCCTACCCCAAAGCTTTTCTTGCTCCTGCAGCTGGAGTTTAGCTTCATTTGGCTTCATTTTTCCAGCCCTCTGCTTACTACCCAACTGCCCCCTCCCCTCCCCCCCACCACATACTTGTAAAGTTCTCCAATTGTAATCTGCTCTTCTTCTATTAAAAGCATACTTTATTTTGAAAGAAAAATACAGTTTTTGGAATTCTGCTTGTAAAAGTGAAAAACCTCCTACAATTAAAAGAGAAGCAAGCAGCAACCTGTATGTTGCTAGGCAGACATGGGAAATAGAGATCAGATGACTGGAGCAGCTGCTTGTTTTGCCACTCTTCTCATGCTGCTATGTAGAATTCTTGAACCACCAATGATAAAACAGCTCTCCTTGGTTCAGACAACACAAGAAACTATCATGGTAACAACAAACCCTACAACAAACTGTTGTTTCTTATCATGGTTTCCACAGTCAAAAACAAACCATTATGACTCACCACGACTGGGTTCGGATGACACGACAAGCAAACAATTGCTTATCCTGTTGTGTGAACCCAGTGTGTTTACCAGTAAGCAAGGGAGGCACTTCAGGTTCTAGAGGGGTTGGGCAAAGATGCTTTGAGACCAAGACAGGATTCATAGGAAGGTTCAAGGGCCTGCTCTTGGATTAATTCAAGATTAAATTGCAGAAAGAATAGCAGTTGTGATTATTTTTGTACCTCACTGTAGTGGCTATGAAACTGAACTACAAATCATGAAGTCCCGTGTTTGAATCTCACTTTGCCATGAAGACTCTAGGTGGCCTAGGCAAACTACCCTCTCTTTCAGTCCTCCCATTGGCAACATGGGAGATGATAATACTGACTGACCTTGCAGGGTTATTGTCAAAGTTTCAACTTGACAATGCATTTAGAGCTCCCTGAAAAACAGAATGTTCTGTACCAATGTTAAGTATTATTGTCATTAACCAGAGATGTATGTGCGGCTGAGGAATAATCACATGTGGACTGAAATACATGGGAGGGATTAGGGATTGCACCATCCCACCCTCCTTAAATGGTGACTACACATAATCATTAATCTTCATCAAGGTGTCCATTCAGTTCTTGTTGTGCTCAACTAATTGCACATAACAACTAGTGGAGCTTGGATATGCAGATGTACCCGGACACTTCAGTGGGGACTAGAAGAGCAGCATGATGTAAACATGACCCAGGACCACATCTATCCCTGCATCTGCTGCACATGGATAAATATGCTTCCATACACTGATCTCCCTTGCTGTTATTTTTATGGGAGCTAGACCTAAAGTCTCTTCTGGTTGTTGTTAATATCAGATGCCTGTTTTGCTAGACACCTCTCATGAGTTTTATTTTTACCATCTCCTCCTCGTTCTGAATCACAAGCAGCGTGGAGTTCTTTGCTCTGCAGTCATCTTGGCTCTGGGTCCAGCTTTTTCTTTCCTGAGATATCCAATAGCAACTATCTTTGTGCAATATCCAGTCTTCGGGGCATAATTTGCAGTCCTCGGTGTACTCTAGAGGAAGAAATGGGAAGAGAAGGAAACCAAAATCAGAATTTCTCTTCCCCCAACCACGCTTAGCTGTGGGTGGGGAGAATTTTGTGCATGGGGGAGGGATGGAGAGTGAGACCACTATCAGGTGATCTCACCCTCCAATGAGGCTTAAAGGGGTGGAGCACTAGGGTTGTTAATTAGACCTGGTTGCCTCCGCCCTCAGCCTCTTTCGTTTGCAGCTCCCTCCCTTCCTGTTAACAGTGAAGGCTCCTCTGGTCGCCTGTTCGGGGGCAGAGTAGGAATTTTGGTCTATTGCCTTGATTGGCTGGGGGCAATGGGCATGTTTCGCCTACTCTACACTCTGAGTCAGGATAGGGTTTTTTATTTTGGGTTATTTATTTGATTCGGTCGCATTTGCGGGAAGTGTGGGAATAAGCAGTGGGGTTAGGGTTTTGGTGAGCACCCAATGGCACCTTTTAGGTGACTGGCGACAACCCATTGCTGAGTTGTGCAGCTCAGTCTGTGGGAGGTAGAGACCGCCTTTGGGGTCAACCCTTCTTACCCACATTGGTTGTTTTGCAGCGCCATGTGGAGGTCACACTAGGAAGGCCCTCCAGCATCAAGTGGTGTAGAACTTGGGAATGGTGAGAGACAGTGCTGCCACTCCGGTTTGGATGTTTTTGCCCAGATATGCTCCACTGGCTGCTGGCCGGTTTTACTTAATACCTGCACTCCTCCCTTCACAGATCTTTGATATTAATACGTAAATGTGGCCCTGATTTGATACCATATTTCTGTGTCTCGACTCTTCATCTCCTCTTACACGTGCAAATACATACATGTATGTTTTTTATTTTCTTCCTCATTGGCAAATCTTGAGCGTTTATTACAAGAAATAAGCTGTCCCATTGCAAAAAGGAGCTGTATGCATATGATACCCCACCCCTGAGTAACATAGGTGGAGTTCCAGGTGCTCTCTCACATCCACATGCTAACCAACTTGAGAGATTATTATTTTCAGATGCAACCAGAGCGGAGGCTTCCAGTTAGTTCTTTTATAGCCACAGTGGAAGTTCAAGCTCTCCATGGAGGAGTGAGTTCCATCTATTAGAAGGAGATAATCTGTCTTACATTAAAAAGAACAAAGAGTTGTGGCACCTCAAAGACGTAACAATTTTTTCTGGCTTAAGTTTTCAGGGACAGTGGCCACCTCAGCCAATGAAGTGGATGCTGGTCCACTAAAGCTTATGCCAGACTAAATGTATTAGCCACAAGAATCTTTGCTGTTTTTGCTGCCACAGTCTAATACAGCCACTGTTCTGGAAGCTGCCATGCAGTAGTGCATTGGCATGGAGGTATGTGAGGGGCCAAAGGAGCAAGCTGTCTCTGCCACTGGTTGGCCCTTTCCATGCGCACCCTGAAGCACACTGGCCATTACTTAGAACGTGAGGCTTATGGGAACCTCCCAGTGGCACCTATCCTGCTCCTCCCCAGGGTCCCACAGGTTATTCATGCTTGAGCCTGCATGTTTCTTAGGCTCTCTTCACTTCAGTGGTATGAATCAAAAGGAAGTATGTGCAATAGAGAAAATCATTAAGGAAGAAACACCAGTGATCTCCCCATCCTTTCATGCAAGAAGTGGGGGGGCAGCAAAATTACTTTTTGTTTGATAGCAAAATAGCTTCACTGGCCCTGCTGGGGGGAGGAAGACAATGCATCTCTGAAGTTTGCATTTAAAAATTGTGCCTTCGTGTTTTGTAAAAGCAAAATTACACAGTTTTAGAATTGTGCCCTAAAGATTTGTAAAAGCAAAATTCAGAAAGCAGTTCATGCAGATCTAACTGGCTGACAGCCAGATCATGGTGGTACACATGCACGCATGTGCAAAGCAACACATGAGTCATGCATGAGTTACCTGCTGTCCTGTTTGGAGAGTTGCACAGAAAGTGTTTCAGCTGCAAGTGGAATTCAGGAAAAGGAAGGCAACTGGTTCCATTGGTGACATTGGATGTTTTGTTAGCCTGTAAAACTTTAAACCCCCACATCAGTGTTAATAAATGACAATTACTGTTCAAACCTGTATAACAGATCTAGAATCAAGAGATATTAAGGATAATTGGGATCAAGAGAAAGTAAAGTATATTATGTTTCCCCCGGAAAAGCATAGGTATGGTGGTGTGGGACATATGTAGGCTTGGCACCTTTTAACCTGGCAAATGATGGGCATTCCTGCCATTCAGTGTCTATGGGGCAAAATAAGCAGGACATCAAGAGGCTGAGATCACAGCATAGCTATCAAGATGCATCGTTATTTTAATTTCTAAATACAGAAATGGAATATGGGGCTAACTAGTACAAATGGAGATTGTGCAAAGTAAGAGAAATACATATTTGCATAATTTATTCAGGTCACGGAAGTCAGCTTTTCTTGATACAGAATATGGATTACCTGAGCATTCAGTTGCATTTCTTCCACGTACACAAACCTTTTCCCCATTTTTTTTTAGTGCCATGTATGCTAAAATAGCCCTATCTATAAATGGTCCAGTCCACAGGTTGGAAAGCCATGTCATTTGCTGTAGGTTCTTCTTAATCCTGAATTTTTGTTTGTTTTCAGTGGTGTAAAAAAAAAAAGAATAAAAAAGTGCTCTACACATGTTTAGGTGCACTTTTTAATTTTTAATTTACAGTTTTACTGGCTCCCTGCAGATAATCAAGTGCAGGTGAAACTAATATAATTAAAATATCATTTAAAAAGAAAATGGACAACAAATAAATGTAAATTTTTTCATAACACTTATATAGATACTACAAATATGCAAATGCTCATCACTGTGGTATGGTTTTTAAAGTCAGTATTTCATTCTATCAGCATGAGGCAATTTTTTAAAACATCTATTTTGTTATTGGTGATAATTGGAATATTTTAATATCTATGTAAGTGTTTCAAATGTTTAAAGATATTTGTTATCCTTTACCTTTTTAATGATATTTTCATGATACTAGTTTCATCCTTCTGTATCTATTGTATAATTGTTTTGACAGCCTTGTATTATATAAAAAGTTTGTTCTTGTAGTGGCCCTGAAGAAGAACTATATTTTGGAACACATTGGGCCAATAAAATCTTCATTTTTGTGCACCCAATATATGCTCTCCCCCCATTTTCCCTTGTTATTGGTGCCTTCCCTCCTTTGGTTTGTCTGAATCTCTTGCCATAATGACTAACTTTTGCTGGATTGTGCTCAGTAACTTCACCTGTATTCATACACTCAAGATGCAATCCTATATACTCAATTACCTGGGGGTAAGCCTAATTGAATGTGATGTTACTTACTCATGAGTAGGCATTTATAGGATTGCACTGTTAGGTTCCAATTCATTGCACACGTACCTGTGAATAAGTCCCACTTGATTCAATTCAATAGGACTTACTTCTGACTAGATGTGCATAGGATTGCTTTGCACATATAAAATTTATACACTTGGAGAAACTAATATTAAACACTGAGTTACTCACCCAAAATCATCAGTGTTATTACAGCTACAGTGAGGAGAAGAATCACAGCACAGGCGACTCCAAGAGCAGTCTGATGCCACTGTATGCACTCACGCAGGCCTGTAAGAATGAATGATTGGTAAGATTCCAGGAACATATAATGTAGGAAGAAATTGGTTGCTGTTGTGACATTTTTAATTCATGCCTATGGCTTTTTTGTCTGAGTAAAGTATCTCCTTTAATACTAAGGGATGGCTCCTAGCGCTTCCAATCAAAAGGAATTATGCAGCTATTGCATCTTTCTCTCCTTAACAGATTTTCTGTAGCAAGAGGAAAAGATGGACAGAGTGGTGTGAAAACACAGGAGGGTTACAAATGGAAGATGATAACATCTGGATCCCACATAAAATTCAATGAGTGAGGCAGGATGATTGGACAATAAAAGCTTCATCTGGTAGCATCCTAAGATAGAATAATAATAATGAATTAATAATAATAATAATAATAATAATAATAATAATAAGTATCCACAATTCTCCCTTCTAAGTATAGGCCTAAGCCATCACCGTAACATTAAGTTGAACATAGATTTCATAGATCATAGAGTTGGAAGGGGCCTACAAGGCCATCGAGTCCAACCCCCTGCTCAATGCAGGAAACTAGAGGAGGGGTCTCCCATCCAAGTAATAACCACGCCTGACCCTGCTTAGCTTTCCACACTCAAACAAGCTGAGCCAGTGTAAGCCACAGGCCTGTCTTCATAAAGAAATAGAAATAAAACTTGTTATGTACATTTAAGCCATTCTTTTTTGTACGATGAAGTTCTTAAAAATCACAGAGAGATGAAACTTGGTAAAATCTGAGGTAAAATATATTTCAAGGAGTAATTATGAGGAGAAATATTTCTGAGGCTCCAAAGAGAGTTCCCTGTTGTGCAGTTCAGGTGACAGTTGAAAAGAAATTGGGGAGGAAGCCTTGCCCCTGCCCTGAGCCTTGTAGGGGAAAGGGCTTCTGTGCTCAGGGGCAGGCTATGCTGACTGAGCAGGATAAGCTGCCAAAATGCTGCTCTGTGCAGACACAGATCCCAAAGGTGGGAGTGCACAGAGACGCTCACGCTGGCTCAGCTTGTCTGAGCGTGGAAAGCTAAGCAGGGTCAGGCCTGGTTATTACTTGGATGGGAGACCCCTCCTCTAGTTTCCTGCATTGAGCAGGGGGTTGGACTCGATAGCCTTGTAGGCTCCTTCCAACTCTATTAGACTATGAAATGAAATGAAACAAAAGGGTTGCAGCTGACCAATAATGAGGGGTAAGTAGTATGTCTATATGAAGCAAGATCTGTTAAATGATGGCATTTACTGGCTGCTGTTCATCAGGTCTGTTTTGCTTTATCTCATCTTTGCTGTGCCCTGCTAACTACACTTTCCCCAAAAGGTAGCAGGAGAAGGTCGTAAAAAGAAAATAATATTAATGTTTTAAACGTACTAATAACAAGAGCAGGACCATTGGCTTATAAACCACTTGGAAAGAGAGCCAGTGCGGCGTAGTGGTGAGAGTGTTGGACTGGGACTCAGGAGATCTGGGTTCTAGTCCCCGCTCAGCCATGAAACTCACTGGGTGACCTTGGGCCAGTCACTGCCTCTCAGCCTAACCTACCTCACAGGGTTGTTGTGAGGATAAAATGGAGGGAGGGAGGAGGAGGATTATGTAAGCCGCCTTGGGTTCCTTGCAGGAAAAAAGGTGGGGTATAAAAATAAATAAATAGATAAATAAATAAATAAAGCCAGACACACACAAGTGGCTTGAGGATGTGTGGGGCCTAAACACTACTTCACATAGACTGGGGGGGGGGGCAACTTATGGCCCTCTACAGATGTTGGTAGACTGCAACTCCCATCAGCTCTAGCCACCAGGCTTTGGCATCCCTGCCAACGTTTGTTGATGGTTCTATTGAAGAGCCACCAGGCTTTGCTAAATTTCCCTGCTTCATTTGTTGCACCTCAATCGGGCCTGCCCAACATAAAGCTTGTGGGCAGATTAGGTACTCCTCCTTCCCTATTTGTGACCCCTGGGCAGGGATGTTGAAGAGTCCTTGGTCTCGAGTCACGAGTCGAGTCACGAGTCTTTGGACCTGAGTCTCGAGTTCAAGTCCTTGGTCCAAAATGGTGACTCACGAGTCACGAGTCACTCCCAAAGCTGACTCCACGAGTCCCTATTAAAATCAATGGGTTTTTTCCCAACAAAATAAGGCTACTTCAGATGTGTGGCTTAAATAAATTCTAGGAACAAGTGTGCCTTTTTATTTCAAAACTCTGCAACTGATTTTGGCAAGAACAGACCAGGCAGACAAACCCAAAATAACCAGGCAGGCAGAGGAGGCAGGGAACCCCAGGCAGGCAGGCAGGCAGGCAGAGGCCTTTGTCTTGGACAATTCAAACTGTGGAACTGGTTAAGAAGAGACCAGGCAGGCTGCGCTCCTGGTAGCCGTCCATAGTGGCTGAGCAGCGGCGCACCTCACTTCCATGTGCTCTTCACCGGCGATCGCGCTCCTCTCCATTCCTTCTGGCACAGCCCAGGGATGTTGAAGAGTCCTTGGTCTCGAGTCCCGAGTCGAGTCTCGAGTCCCATTAAAAATATTGGGACTCGAGTGGGACTCGAGTCAGAGGGGGGACTCAGTCCGACTCACAAGTCGAGTCCTGGGGTGATTGCCCCTGGGATATTCCAATCCAAATACTCAGCATTTGTGGCCCTTTCACACCTCTTTGATAACATAGGAGGCCCATCAAAAGTAGGACAAGGGAGGGGCCTTAGCTCACTGGTGAAGTACCTGCTTTGCATGCAGGAGTAGGGCGTGTCATTTAGAGGGTTAAAAATTATTTTTCACACATTTGTGAAATAGGGGATCTAAAAATATGTATTTTGATGTCAGGAATTAAAATCTGCTATTATTTTTTTGATTGGACAACATTTAGCTCGGTAAATTGGCACTTGAACAAAACACATACCGTATTCACTGCTCTCGGAAAACAGTGTATAATGCTAAGAAGCATTCATTTTTTGTTGTGTAAAACATAGTTGCCATAAAACATATCTTTCTAAACAAAGAACAACAAAATATAATAACACCCCTTTAAAAATTATGCAATAAGTTTCATTAAGTCTTGTTTTGATTCATTCTTAGACATCAACTGCCAACTTGCTTCTTGACCTCTTATATATCCCTCACGTTTCTCAGCTGTATATACTTTGCCTGCTGTCTCTGTGACTTGTTTGACAATTCTTTCTACAGACTGAGCATGACAGGGCCACTTTGGAACTTGCATAGGTTCATTAATGAACTTCTTGACTTCTGATATCGACAGTCTGCATGTCAAAGGAGGTTCATATACATTTTCAGACCAGTCTATGAGTTCTAACAGGGAAGTAGCAGCAGGATTAATAGAAGGAGCCTTTCTGGGATGTTTTTTTAAAATTTTTATTTATTATATTTATACCCCGCCTTTTTTCCTGCAAGGAACCCAAGGCGTCTTACATAGTCCTCCTCCTCCTCTCCATTTTATCCTCACAACAACGCTGTGAGGTAGGTTAGGCTGAGAGTCAGTGACTGGCCCAAAGTCACCCAGTGAGTTTCATGGCCGAGCAGGGACTAGAACCCAGATCTCCCGAGTCCCAGTCCAACACTCTCACCACTACGCCGCACTGGCTACAGTGTGATCACGTACAGAAAGATCACCCAGGAAATCATCATTTCCACTCCTTAAGTCAACAATCTTCTGCACACCACCTTTTCTCTCATTACTGTCACTGGAGCACAAGGTCCCAGGTTCGATCCCCGGCATCACCAGGTAGGGCAGGAAAAACTACTGTCTGAAACCCTGGAAAGCCACTGCCAGCAGTCAACAATACTGGGCCAGATGGACCAATGGACTCAGTAAAAGGCTGCTTCTTATGTTCCTAAGTTCTGCATCAGCCCCGTGCGGATGATGCGGATGTACAACTTCTATACATTTAGGCTCTATTCAGAAGCCCCAGTCATTGTGTGCTCAGGAGCCATTGGCCTGATCCCACTCGCCCTCCACATGCTGATGACCCCTGACATTAAGGGAATCTGCACATATCTTTTGTTTGCACTGATCCTCCTCTTCCCTAGATTCAGAGGCGTGTAATGGAGAGTTGCAGACTGTTGCAAGCAACAGTGCATACCCCTCTCTGCCATGTCAGAAACTTCTTCACCAGGCGAATTACTTAGGGCGGTGGTTTTCAACCTTTTTTTTTTTTTTTGCTGAGGAACCTCTGGAACATGTTGTGATATCCTGTGTAACCATAACAATTACAAAAGTGCACGCACACACACACACACACACACACACCAAAGTAAAATTGGCAACAAGTAATTTATTTAACAATCCAGGTGCCTTCTCTGAGGGAGGCTCGGAGGGTGGCAACAAGGGAGAGGTGCCCCCCCAATTATGGAACAATCTCCCCATTGAGATCTGCCTGGTGCCAACATTGTTATCTTTCTAGCACCAGGTTAAGACCTTCTCCTACTATCAGGCATTTGGCAGCATATGGTAAGGTTTTTATTTGCATCCTGGGATTTCTTATTGCTTTGTTAAATCTATTTAGATATATGTACATACCGTACCTGATTTTCATATTATGTACAATATTGTATTTTAAAGTTTTTTTAATCTTTGTAAACCACCCAGAGAGCTTTGGCTATTGGGTATTATAGAAATGTAATGAATGAATGAATTACAGAATTTCACAAAATCCCCAGGAGATGCTTATGATGGAACCCAAAGGTTCCACAGCAGCCTGGCTGAAAAAGACTAGCTTACAGAGTGAAAACTTTAGGCTGTTGCAACTGAATTCAGCTTTCAGCAAAGAAGAGTAAAGATGAAGGAGGAGAGGGACAAAACATAAAAACAAAAATCTAACAAAAAGCAGGACAGAATGAAGAAGGGGGGGGACTGAGAGTTGGATGGAGTAACACATAGGAGTGCAGAGAAACAGCACTATAGGATAAGAACATAAGAAGAGCCATGCTGGATCAAACCAAGGGTCCATCTAGTCCAGCATTCTGTTCACACAGTGGCCAATCAGCTGCCCACAGGATCCCACAAGCAGGACACGAGTGCGGCAGCACCCTCCTGCCCATATTCCCCAGCAGCTGGTGTACATAGGCATACTTTCTCTGATGTAGAAAGAGATGTGTCCTATGGATTGCAGAGAGAACTATAGGGTGGGGGAAATGAGAAAAGGGAGTAACAGAGGTTGTTTCTACACTAGGACCCTTTCATGCTGCTCAGGCATTTCTTTTATACAATCAACTGGAACCAGAATCAAAACAGTGGTTCCACATGGCATTTAATATTGCACTGTATACTGACAATGCCTAGCCCCATGGCCAAGATCCTTCTGTAATATCTTCCCGGAAATAAGGCCCATTCAGCAAAGATCCCCTGCAGCATTAATTAGAAGTTTCTTCCTTGTGGCTTTTGATTCTAATATTTTCCTGTTTGAGGCAACACAGCATTACTGATGAATTACTCATGAATTGTCCCATAATTTGCATATTCCTGTTCCTCAGAGGAAGAGCTTTAAGTACTCAGTTCCTCTAATTATTATTACATTTTCTCCTTTTTTCTATTGTGAGATGACACTATTTCACTATAAAAGAAAAGGGAAGTTAAACATCATCACCACCACACTGCAGCAGGGAACAGAAACTGACTGATTATGGAGCAGTTTAAGAGAAAAGACATCAGTTATTCAGCAGTAATACTTGCCACACTGAGCAGGAAGCAATTTTAGGCAAAGAAAGCTATTCCTTCCAGAGGAAGAACCTTCTAATTAATAGCACAGTAGCACTGAAAAGCCTCCATAGCACGTTGCCAGAGGACACTGGACAGGCTATGCTGCAATTGTGTTTTACATGAAAAAAAAATATCACCACAAATCATGTGTGAAAAACAAACAAACAGAAGGACAACACAGTAACCACTGGTCCGCAACATGCTGGCAATGCCTTCTGGAGCCTCTGCAAAGAGTGAGTGAATGAAGAATGCTGGTTGTTCCAGACTAAACATCTAAGCCCCCCTCACATGTTACTCATATGCAAGGGGCAACATGCGATCACTGGTGAGTGGGACCATGCTTCTGGCCCCACCTCAACAACCACACGAATGCATGGATGTCTGGAGGTGGGGCCGGGCAGCATGTTGATGCTGTGGGAAAGGCCAGGAGCAAGGACCCACTCCCCAGTAATCAAGTGATGCTCCCTTCACATGAGTAATGTGTGAAGTGGGCTTTTGTGTGGAAAGAACCAGAGATGGGGACACAAGGAGACACTGTACGGCAGAGGGAGAGGAGACTTCTATGGGTTACAGAGGAAAATAGGGGGATGGAATACAGACCTATGGCGGTAGAGAGTATAGCCCATGAGCTATGTCGTTGAGAGAGATCACTCATTGCAGTAGAGATAGAAAAGGAAGGAGGGTTTATAGAGAGAGGGGCTCAGAGAGAGCTGTGATGGTACGTACAAAGAGAGAAGAGAGCTTGCTGTGGACCACAGAAAAAAGTGGAACTGGAAGGGGTTGAACGTAATGGGCTTAAAAGAAACCAGAGTTAAAACTGTAATTAAAATGCTGTTCCACTGTTAATGTAGTGATCTGGCCCTAACTGTAGAAGGATGACCAGATCCAAATGTATCATAATAAGCAGTGTAAATCATCAATGCAACAAATGGAGGCACATTAACAGGCACTGCATCTATGCACACAATTCTGTTATCACCTCTGAGTGGGTGGAGAGAGTACAGTACTGTTTGTGTCCCTTTGCAGGCACACGCCCAAGGAAATGATATGTTACACAGGAAGTTCTGAAAAACCTAATTTTAACTGAATAAATAAGTTTCTGGCATGTAAAGGTCAGTACAGCTTCCCTCAACCTGTCACCCTCTAGATGTGTTGGACTACTTCCATAATCCCCCAGCCCGCTCTGAACGGCACCAGGTTGGGGAAGGCTGATTTAGCACAAATTCAGACGTATGTAAAATACAAATGCAACTTTTGAGCAGTGAACCGGACTTACATTTTCCTCTGAGCACAAAGCGGAAAAGAATTGAGAGATGGAACCAGAGAAATGTAAGCCATCTTATTCTGCTGGGTCTTTAAGCTGGATTTGGGTGAGAGACTTCCTCAGATTCAAACACAGAAATGTTTCATTAAAATGTTGTGAGGATGCGGCCATAGCCAAATATGCAGGAGAACCGAATGTGTTCAAGGGAGCATTCTGACAGGTTTCGGGGACCAAGGGGTTCCTTGCAAGAGGGGGAAAGGCAGGATATAAATGTAATAATAAAATAAAATGAATAAAATAAAAGAGAAAGGAAAACTGGACACAAGGCAGCAAACTTAAGAACCATGTGTGGCCCAGGCAGGAGGCAGAAACTGTGGCAAGCTTCAAGTGCCTCTTGCAAACATATTTATTTACACAGGCTTTCCCTGACTTGTAATGGATTATGGCATTGCTGTTTTATTGTTGGTTTTGCTGTAATAGTTTCAATAATTTATTATTTTACATTGCTTTTATCTTTCATTTTGTTTCATGTATCAGATTTCTATACTGCCCCATAGGCAAAGCTGTTTGGGCAATTTATAAAGATCAAAACCCTGGGCAGTGCAATCCAATGAGGCTGCCCACAACTCTCCAAACCCGAACTTGGAGGATTTTTTTTGTGGGCATCCTATCCAGGGTGAGAGGAGCATGGAGGATAGGATACAATCCATGCTCTTTCTACCCTGGAAAACATGTAGACAGCCAATTTCAACCATCTAGATGTTTCTCCCCTCCTCCTGAGTGGGGGGAGGCTGAGGTGCTGCCTGGATTCTTCTAAGTCAGCGGCACCTCGCCCCTTCCCTCCCTGCCCCAGGAATGCCCCCCCAACGGAGAACTGAGCACAGTCTTCCATGCTCAGTTCTCTTCCATCACAGAGGAAACCACGCCAGCTATGAGGTGGGGGTGGGTGGGCACTCCACCACGCGGTGCCCTCGTAAGGGAGTTACGAGGGCACTGTACCATATAAGGGAATTTCTATGCCCCTTCAGAAGTCAGAGGGGCATAGATTGCACCCTAAAATACATTATAAAAACCATATACATACGAACGTATAAACATACAACACAGACACACACACACACACATATATCTAAAAACAATTTTGAATTTCATAGATTTCATAGATCATAGAGTTGGAAGGAGCCTAGAAGGCTATCGAGTCCAACCCCCTGCTCAATGCAGGAAACTAGAGAAGGGGTCTCCCATCCAAATAATAACCAGGCCTGACCCTGCTTAGCTTTCCACACTCAGACAAGCTGAGCCAGCATAAGCCACATTATCAACAAGAAAAATTCAAGACCTGATTAAAACCTCATTGTATGCTGCCAAATGACTGAGAGAAGAGGAAGGTCTTAACCTGGTGCCAAAAAGATAACAATGTTGGCTTGAAGTGGGCCTCATCAGTGAGATCATTCCATAATTGGGGGGGCACCACTGAGAAGGCCCTCTCCCTCATTGCTGCCTTCCGAACCTCCCCTGGAGGCAGCACACAGAGGAGGGTGGGTGTATAATACAACATACACATATATTGTATTATATGTGCATTTTAGTGTGAATTGCTTAGAGATTTTATTATATTAAGTGGTATAGAAGTATTAGAAATCAATAATTATATTATAAATAAATAAATACAGTCAGCACCATTGCATTACAGATTGGAGAGGTTTGTTTTATATTTGTTCCCAGTAACAATTTGTAAAAGTAAAAACCCTCCACTCTTAAAAGTAAGTGAACTGTAGCCAGTAAGTCTAGACAACTCAAGTTGATGAATAGATGTGGCTTGGATAGCCCTCTGGAAGGGAGATTGTGATCATAACTATGGTTTTTAACTGTTGTAAACCGCCCAGAGAGCTTCTGCTATTGGGCGGTATAAAAATGTATTAAATAAATAAATAACTACACTACACACTTATATTGAGTTTATATCAGTTTAACTATCATTGGGCTTTCCCCAAAGAATCACAGGAATTGTAGTTTGGCAAGAATGCTAAGAATGATCTGATAGAGGTCCCCTACCTCTTAATAGCACTATAGTTCCCAGGAATCCCTGGTCAGTCTGACTCTGATACTGGTGAAGATCCTAGAGCAGGTTATAAAGAGGTCCATTTGAAAGCATCTTCATAACAATGTGGTGATTAGTAGGAGCCAGCATGGATTTGTCAATAATAAATCCTTCCAGGTGAATGTCTCTCTTTTTTTATTGGATTACTAGTTTAGAGGATTGTGGGAATGCTGTGGATGTAATTTATCTTGATCTCAGCAAAACACTTGACAAAATCCCCCATGGTAGTTTGGTCAGCAAACTTCTTAAATGCAGGTTAAATGATAGAATTGTCAAGTGGATTCACAGTTGATTGGAAAACTATACTCGGAGTGCTAGTCAACAGGTGCTCATCAAACTAGAGTAGGGCTCTCCAACCTTGGGTCCCCAAATGTTGCTGGCCTACAGCTCCCAGCATACCCAGTCAGCATGGCTAATGGCAAGGGATTCTGGGAGCTGTAGTCCAGCAACATCTGAGGACCCAAGGTTGGAGAGCCCTGAACTAGAGGGAGGTTTTGAGTGGGGTGCTTCAGGGCTCTGTACTGGGCCCTGTACTCTTCAGCATTTTTATCAGTGAGTTAGATGAGAAACCCCATCAAATGTGCAGATTACACAAAACTTGGAGGGATAGCTAACACATCAGAAAACAGGGACAACATTCCAAATTGTGAAGGAGAAGGGGGGCTGGCTGACCCGCCACAACCCACCCTTACCTACCCAAAAGACCCAAGACCCCCAGAGATCTCAAGGTGCCAGACTGCCAGCCTCAGCTCTGCAATCCTACTTGAATCTCTGTTCAGGGACTTGCCTTTGTCTATACCCTGGATTTAGAGCTGAACCAAGCAGAGCAACCACAAACACCATGTGGGGTAAAAACCAAGAAGGTTTATTCAGGTAGCATATTACAACAAAAATTGGGAAATGAGGGAAGGACACAAAAATAGAGAGACACTTTGGTACATACCCAGTAGAGCTACAAAACAATAAAAGCTGATTCTTTATATCTCTCAGGCACACACTAGTTACCTGGGGGCCGGTTCCCTTCAGGGTTGGTTTCAGCACAGCCCTGCCACCCGAGGAGACTACCACACCCACCCTAAGGTCTGAGATGGGTAGCCCTCCTCCAGGCTTGCCTTTGCCACAGCCCTCATTCAGCTAATTTCACCAGGAGCCACCTGGGGCCGGATCCTGAGGCCAGCCCGAAGGCTTGGACCTCTGCGTAGCTTGCTGCCATGATTCACAGCAACCTTGGCAATATACCTTTCCCCCTCCCCTCCTCCTTTCTGTAGCTCTGCTGACTCTAGCCAACCAGGATGAACTTCACCTGGCCAGGCAGGGGAGGGATGACTCATGACTTACCGGGCCTGAACCACATTTGCATATGAAAGCCGGGTCACTGTAGACTAGACCAGCTTTTCAGGACTTTCAGGCGCCATGCTTTATCAGATACTTTATGCACATTTCGCCTCCTCCCAGCCTCCAGCCGGGACCACCTGGTTTACACATGAGGAGGTGTGTGTGTGTGTGTGTGTGTGTGTGTGTGAGTGTGTGTGTAGGAACCCCCAGAGGCTCTTTTCTCCACACAAATGATCTTGACAAAATGAAAAACAGGGCTGAAACTAACAAAATAAAATTCAAGAGAGACAAATACAAAGTTGTGCATTTAGGCAAAAAGAAAAAACCCACACCTCTCAAATACACAAGTACAGGATGGGGGATATGGGGCTTGGCAATGGTACATGTGAAAAACATTTTGGGATTATAGTTGGTCGAAAGCTAAACACAAGTGTGATGTGGCTGCAAAAAAAAAAAAAAAGCTAATGCAATGTTAGGCTGCATTAATAGAATGATGCTTTCCAAGTTATGGGAACCAATAGTTCCACTTTATTTTGCATTAGTTAGGCATCATCTGAAGTACAGGGTCTAGTTCTGGGTGCCAGACTTTAAGAAGGATATAGACACTCTGGAACAGGTTCAGAGGAGGCAGGCAACAAAGGATGGTAGAAGACAAGTCTTATGAGGGAAAGTTGAAGGAAATGGGTATCCTTAGCCTGGAAAAGAGGAGGCTGGTTTGCAGGAGGGCATAATAGCGCTCTTCAAATACCTGAAGGGCTGTCACATAGCAGAAAGCAAAGACTTGCTCTGTCTGCATGTGGTCTTCCCTGGATCAGATGTCAATGCTAAGGCATGGATGGCAAAGGCAGAGGTGCAGCCCTGCAGCTCCTTTCTACCAAGGGTGCCTCTTCATGCAAGCAACGCGTGAAGGGGACTTATTTCTCCTTTACATCTGATTCAGGTAAGGCAGTCAATGTGCTGAACCAGTTCCTGGAATCAGTAATCGGCTAGATGAAGGTGAATAAACTGAAGCTCAATCCAGACAAGGCAGAAGTACTTCCTCTAACCTGGAAAGTGGAGTTCAATCTATTCTGGATGAGGTTGCACCATGCACCATGCCCCCCCTCCGCAAAGGATCAGGTACACAGTCTGGGGGGTGCTTCTAGATCCAGGCCCAAGTGGCATTAGTTGCTCAGAGCACCTTTTAGCACCTGAGACAGGTACACCAGCTGTGGCCCTTCCTAGGTAGAGATAGCCTGGCCCCAGTTCTTCATACTCTGATAGCCTCCGGATTAGACTAATGGGATGCATTGGATGTAGGGTTGTCTTTGAAGACTGTTCACAAACGTAGCTAGTTCAGAACATGGTTCCAAATCTCTTGACTGATCAATGGGAACATATGCCAGCAATTTTTAAACACCTTCACAGGTTACCTGTCTGTATCTGAGCACAAGTCAAAGTGCTGTTGCTTACCTTTAAAGCCATATATGTTTTGGGATCAGGATGCCTGAAGTAATGCCTATCCGCCTGCCCAAGATAGGCATTGGAAGAACCTCTTCTAGATGCTGCCACCATCAGAAGTGGGTTGGATCACAACTGTGTAGAGCAGTGGTTCTCAAACTTTTTTGCCCCATGCACCCCTTTCACCATATGCCAGAATGTCATTCCCCCCTTTCCAAGATTGTCTGACAATCTGTGCCATACAATAAAGTGTGATGTCCTGTAGATTATGTACAACCTGTAGAATTGTGATTTGTAGAAAGATCAGTATTCCAACAGTTTGTGTCTGTGGTCCCAATTCCCCGCCCCTGAAACCCTAAAATCCCCCCCCCCCCGGGTGGGGATTCCCTCCTGGTTGAGAACCCCTGGTGTAGAGGCCCTTCTCAGCGGTGGCACCCATTGCTGGAACTCTCTCCTCAAAAAGTTTGCTGCCTTTTTGGTGCCAGGTAAAGACCTTCTTGTTCTCCAGGACCTTTAATTTTTAACTGTGATGAGATTTTTTTGGCCACTAGTTCTACAAAGTGTTCTGATCTTTTTGTAATATTCATGTTTTATTGTTGTAAGCTGTCCTGAGAATAGTTATATTGAAGGTTGCCATAAAAAAATTAAAATAAAATAAATTGCACATTCCATAATTGTTTGAAGTACTTCCGTTCGTCCTGAATCTACTATCAATTCATTTCCATGGGTGACTCCCAGTTCTAATATTATGAGAGGGGGAGAAAAATATCACTGTCTGCTCTCTCCATACCATTCATATTTTATAAACCTCTAACATGTGCCCGCTTCATAATCTGCCTTGTAAATTAAAAGAGGGCTAGATTTGTTAGCAAAGGAAGATTTAGCAGGCCTGCAAGGTAATCTGGAAAACTCCAGTTCTAGGATCCCACTATGAATCAGTTGCCCTGCACAACAAAGATACAAAACATGAATAAGTGAGACACTTACTGGAGTTTTGACAAGGACGTGCCTCTGGTAACCTCGAAAATGAAGATATTTCCTGAATGTTTAAATCTGCATATGCTATTTCCCCAGCCATGACATCTTCAGAGAAAGCTGAACACACACTGAAAGAAGCTGAGCGGCAGCAGGAGGTGCAGAAGAGAACCTTCTCAACTCTGAGCCACAGCAATGAGTGCATTCAGCATCACACAGTCCAAGTGGTCTCTGTCAGAGGTTTTTTAACTTCCTTTCTCATAAGAATCCATTTGTGTGTGTGTTTGAAGAACACACACACACACACACACACACACACAGTATTTTTTAGCCAAAGCTCTCTGGGCGGTTTACAACAGTTAAAACCAGAAAATACAATATAAAATAAATACAAAATTTAAAACCACAGATTAAAAACAAACAGCAGAGCTAGCAGCAGCAGTTACAATAACAGAGTTAAAAACAACTAAAAGATTAAAATGATTAAGATGATTAAAATGATTAAAATGCCTGGGAGAATAGAAAGGTCTTCACCTGGCACAGGAAAAGAGTACAATGTAGGCGCCAGGCGAGCCTCTTTGGGGAGCTCATTCCATAACCTGGGTGCCACAGCAAAAAGGCCCTCCTCCTGGTAGCCACCTGCCTCACTTCCTTTGGCAGGGGCTCTCGGAGAAGGACCGCTGATGCAGATCTTAGTGTCCGGGCAGGTAGATATGGGAGGAGATAATCCTTCAGATACCCTGGCCCCAAGCCGTTTAAGGCTTTGAATGTTAGTACCAGTACTTTGAATCAGGCCCGGAAACAGACTGGCAGCCAGTGCAGATGAGAAAGCACTGGCATAATATGTTCACGTCGGCCAGTCCCCATTAATAATCTATGATTAATTCACAGCTGCAGCAGTTAATTTGCAAGGCATCCCTGCCAACCTTATTCTGTGTGGGCATGTGGAAAGCTGCTTCTACACCAGTGAATGCGTTAGGTGGCACCTTGTAATCTCTTTGGGTTATGGGATTTGGTATCTGGCATTCATGAGGACCAGTAACTCGTTTTTTAGTTGATTATTCATCTGCCTTTTAACTGATTGGATCAATTTAAAATAAATTATCTGTTACTGAAATCTCAGTACTGCTGGGCACCTTTTTGAGATATTGAAGTAAACGTGAAAACTGGCAGTTTACAAGTTACCACTCTGTCTTAGAATGAAACATGACAGATACTTTGTATTACATGTCCCATTATAGCAGGGGTAGGCAATGTGGTGTCCATGGGCACCAATATGCACCTGAGACACCTTCCTTGGTGCCCATCGAGACAGCCTAGTCCTCCCAATTTTTATTTAAAAATATGTTTATGTTTACTTGCTGGCAGCTGGGATTGCTTCAAAGCCAAATGGGCGCCTCCAGCAGCTGCCATCTTAATTTCCCATGAATACATCTGGGCAGGTTACTTGCCCTTTGTGACTAGCCATGCCCACCCACGGTAGCCATTTTATGGTTGTGTCCAGGACAGTTTCTCAACTTTCTAAATGTGCCCGCAGGCTCAAAAGGCTGCCTATCCCTGCATTATAGGGTCTCTCAACGTTAACAAAATAGTTTCAAAAAAGGAACAAGTGTGCACTTAACTCTCAGTTTCACTGAGTAACATGGTTACCTAGAATGGTTAATATTGGCCCCAATGCAAAAAAGGGGAGAGAGAACAAGTTCTCAGGATGCAAATTCTTTATGATTTGTTTTCAGGTGGAGGAGCCCGACGTGTTTTGGCCTATGCTTTTTTTTTTAAAGGCCTTCCTCAGTGGGCTGTAAATATTTAAAATACATACAGTAAATACATATTGTAAAACATGGTGGGGACAACACATAATAGAAATGCGTTCTCATTATACACTAATAACTCTGTACTATTTACATATAGAAATTGTTTTAAAACTTTTTCTTAAAAATGGTGAGAGTCAAGTTTTTCTATTTCAAACATGCACACTTGTTTTCTTACACAAATTTATAAAATATCTTACTTGCAGGGCCGGTGCAAGGCAGTTTGGTGCCCTAGGCAAGATCAAATATTTAGCGCCCCCCCCCGCTAATCGCCCATCTGGCCGGTCACCCAGCCAGATTTATACACATGACTGCCCTGCCCACCCAAAAGGGTCAATTATTATTTATTTATACACAGAAAGGAGTGGGCCGGTGAGAGGAGCCCAACACCCTCTGCCCTCTGTGCTCCCTCGCTTCATGTAGGGGGGGCGTGGCTCATGGGTACAACAGTGTGGAAGTAGAGAGGATGGAGTGCTAAAGTGTGAGAATATACAGAAATGTTTGATTGCAAATAATCAGAAGCCTAATTCAAATCTTCTTAGTTACAATAATATTTAACAAGTGCATGACATCTTTCCACTTGAAGCACCAGAAAAAATATGGAGGGAGGCAAAGAAGGGTCAAAGTGCATTTCAGTGGGGGTGGGGGGGAGAGGAGAGAGAGCATGTGATTATGAGAAGAGCCTTTTCCTCAAATAAATAACTATGGGGCTCCAGCAATGTACATGTGGGGGGCAAGCACTCCCCTTCTCTGGGGAGTGCTTGCCCTCCACACTTCCTCTGGTGCTGCCTCTACATTTTTCTCTAACTTCTCTAAGCACATCACATATATTATCTCAGTCATCATCACACAGCAACCTTGAAAACCAGGCCAGTATTACTGTTGCCAACCATATGAAAAACTGGTAGTTTGTCTAGACCACCCAGAGAGTTCATAGGTGGACTGAGAATTGAACTGATAATTTCTGACAGAGGGCTCATGCTCTTAACCACTACGCTACACCAGCACATCCTTGAGTACTTTGCTTGCAGACAAAGAGACGCAAAGTACAGAGGCAATAGGTGATGTCTCTTACTGTATAGTGTATGCATTTTACACCATGAGAAATGCTGGCGTGAATTCATTTAGTCCTATATAAGAACTGGAGATGCCTGGAAGAAGAGATAGGTCAGTAGTAGAGCCCATGTGTTGCATGCATGAAATGCCAGGTTCAACCCCTAGCACATCCTGTAAAGAAAAAGAAAAAAGGAAAGGAAAGAATGAATCAGGTGATGTGGAAACCCCCTTCCTGAGATCCAGGAGAGCAGCTGCCATTCAGAGTAGGCAATACTGGTTAGATGGACAAATAGTCTGATTGGTATAAGGCAGCTTCTTGCGTTCCCTGTGGATATTAGAGTGGTAGCTCTGGGAAATGATTAGCCTTCTCACTCTATCCAACTGTCAGCAGCTGTACAAAAGTGACATGCACTATTAGACCACTCTCTTTGGAAGATTCCAAGGTTTTGAGCTTTAGAACAATATTTTCACACATCAGGTTCATGGGCTTTATATTTTACTAACAAAAGCAGACCTAATAAGAGCACTTTGTATCTCATAGCCTACAACTTCTCATCTGTCACATAGCAAAGAGGCCTCAGTTCCTAACAATGTATAAACCTGTGTTGATGTGAATTATATCCCAGCATTCAATCTGAAACTACCTGTGGAAATGATAAATTCTTGAGCTCATAAATAAAGAGGATATAGGAAGGGGATTAAATGGTAAATGACACAATACTTTAAAAGGGATCTAGATTTAAGCACTGTTATTGTAAGAGATCAAATTTTAACATCAACTATAAAAGCAGGAGCAGAGAGAAATCATACAGTTTCAATAGAATTTGGAATACTCATACCTGGACCCCAAGCAACTTACATGGAAATGAGTTCCATTGAAATAAAATGGGACTAAGGTCTGTTTTCATGCATGAAATAAAAAAATATTTACTTACAGCAGCCTGCCCCAAACCAGTGCTCTCTGAATATGTTGGACTAGTACAAACCAAATCATTCCTAGCCAGCACAGCCTAGGGATGATGGGAGTTGTAGCACAGAGGTCGCTGCAGCCCTGTGCACCAAAGAGCGCTGTGCAGTCTTGTTAGCAAACTTTGCAAGAAGCAACAGGCTTCCTCTCTACATACACACACACAGCTCTTTTTCTTTTCTGGAGCTTGCAGGGTGCTGCAAACAATTCATTCGTTTAACCGCTATTCATTGCTTCTTGGAGGGACATTTCAGAACCAGGAAGTGCAATGGTGTGTGTGTGTGTGTGTGAGAGAGAGAGAGAGATACGAAGGAGATGAAGATATCCTGAACTGTTTTCATTGTGTCTATTGCTGGGCTCTGAGGGTTCAGCTCTTCTTCTTTTCCCATTTCCTTTGCAAATCCCTGAAGACAGTCCCTGAAATCTGCTCTGCTTGGCGATGCCCTTTGGAAAGCAGCAAAAAAGAAAGAAAGGGAAGGCAGAAAAGGGAGGATCCAGAAGTTTAGTAGAGCAAAGAAGACCACTTGGGAACATTAGTTCTCAGGGGGGCAGAACTGCTCTTGCCAAAGAGTGCCCAGGACTCGCCAACGCCGTGCCTTTTCGCCCACCCCTCCTCTTTATCTTTCTTCTGAAGTTTCCCCAGTTGCCTGGAGTACAAGAGCAACGCTTTCTTCAGCTGAGCCGGCAGCCCTTTCCAAAAGGTGTGGGGAGGGAGCCCTGAGCCCGGGGAGGCGGCACTGGGGGCTGGGGTGGTAGGGGGCACGCGCAGCGGTTTGTCCCAACTCCCCGCTGTCCCGCCGCCTTGTTAGTGCCTCAGTAGTGCATTTTATTGCCGCCGCCCCCCGTCACACACACACTGGCGGACTCCGGCCCTCGCAGCGCGGCGCTTCTGATTGGCGCCCCCTGTAGCCAGGGCCGGATTAAGAGCATTATGGGCCTGGTGCTGAGGAGGGCATGCGGCTGAAGAGGGCGCAGAAACGCTGCGCTCCTCTTCGCTGCCGCTGCGCCGCCCCCGCCAGGCCTCTGCCTCCGCTGCGCCGCCCCCGCCAGACCTCCACCTCCCCACCCTCCCTCCCTCCCGCCGCCGCGCCCTCCGCGTCGTGTCGCTTCCGGAGCCCCGCCCGCATTGTTTTGGCGGGAGGAACCAGGGCAACAGGGCTTAAACAGCCCTGTTGCCATGGTTTCCCCGGCAAAAAACAGCGCGGGGGTCCCGTCGTGTCACTTCCTTCTCCTCGGTGGTGGCGGCGGCAGCAGCAGCAGCAGCCAGGGCAGGGGGAAGGTAGGTTGGTGGTGGCGGCGCAGGGTTTTTTTTTTTGCAGAGCAGGGCTGCTTTGGAGGGGGGGGCGCTAAATATTATTTCGCCTGGGGCGCCAAACTGCCCTGCACCGGTCCTGATTGTGGGCCTATTTTCTGGTAGGGGCCTGGAGCTGCAGCTCCAATAGCCCCTATCTTAATCCGGCCCTGCCTGTAGCCCTGCGCCCTAGGCAGCGGCCTAGTTTGCCTAATGGTAGAACCGGCCCTGCTTACTTGTTATTTACAGCCCCCCGAGGAAGGCCTTAAAAAAAAAAAAACATAGGCCCAAACGTGTGGGGCTCCTCCACCTGAAAACAAATCATAAAGAATTTGCATCCTGAGGACTTGTTCTCTCTCCCCTTTTTTGCATTGTTATTGGATGCTGATCTCCTCCTGTTTTTGCCTTTAATATTGGCCCCACCCACCAGCCAACAAAAGCTCTAGCGGATTGATGTACTGAGGAAACTGGTTAAATCCTGCACTGCCTTGGTACTCATGTTTTCAAGGTAATGCACATGTTTATGGTTGCTATGCTGCATCAATGCAAGCTGTAGTTGAGGGTCTGATCCTGTTTCCATAAAAATAGCTGTGGTGAGCATTACCAATTCCCCATTCTAGTATCTGCCTTACACCCCCTCTCTATCTCATTGGTGTAAAACCTTGCACAGGCACTTGAGCATGACCCGGTCACTTTTGAGTTCTGTTAAAGAGATTTAAGCACAGGCTAAATTCTTCCTTTATTGAAAACAGTCAGACTTACAAGTGATTAACAGTGACTGGATAACACATAAGGACGTGTTTACCTTTATATTGGTGACAGCCAAGCAAGTTCTAACCAATGTTAGAGACGTAAGAGAAATCCACAATGGATTCAAATGAGTTTGGATTTCTATGAATTCAACCTGTGGACTCGCATTTACTAATTTATGCACACTAGTGCATTTACGCAAGTGTGCATTAGCATAAGTAGAATGAAATTCTGGTAAAAAAAATAATTCCAATTTCCTCAATGAGTTGACACTGGAACAAAAGACACCTGTGTCCTGCTCCCAGGCCTGCAAGTGCCTGGTCATGGCTTGGATAGTTTGAGGAATAACAAAGAGAGCAACCAGGTCAGTCCAGAGTCTTACACGAGCGTTCCAGTATACTTAGAAGGAGAAAGCAGAGGTGAGGACAAGGCGTTCCAGAGTTCAGTTCACAGGAGCCAGTTGTATCAAGCATCAAGGCCAGTCAGGGGGTGTCCAAAAGCATAGTCCAAAGGAGCAGCCAAGAGTCTAGGAATCTGTCCGGTCTGATGTAACAAGGCAAAGCACAAAGGTTAGAACACTGTTGTCTGCAGTGACAGGCTGACCTCGGCTGGGCCAATTTATTGCTGGTCCTAAATCAGCACAGCTCGTCAATTACCGTAGGTCACTGTGTTGCATTTAAGGAAGGCCCCATGCTGGAGTTTCCCTTTGTTCTTTTGCTGCTTATGTCTGAGTCTGTACGCCAGTGTGGCGTAGTGGTGAGAGTGTTGGACTGGGACTCAGGAGATCCGGGTTCTAGTCCCCGCTTGGCCATGAAACCCACTGGGTGACTTTGGGCCAGTCACTGCCTCTCAGCCTAACCTACCTCACGGGGTTGTTGTGAGGATAAAATGGAGGGGAGGAGGAGGAGGATTATGTAAGCCGCCTTGGGTTCCTTGCAGGAAAAAAGGTGGGGTATAAATATTATATATATATATATATATATATATATTTAAAAACACAAAATCTTTGACTGGATTATGTCCCTTATTATTAATTGCTCCTTCATACTTGCAATCTGGGAGGTTCAATAATGGTAAAATGTTGGGATTTTCCAGTGGTACAATCCTATATATCTCTACTCAGAAGTAAGTCCCATTGAGTTCCATGGTACTTACTCCTAGCCCTAGGTAAGTGCATGGATAGGATTGCAGCCCAACTCTGTTACTGACTATCTATATTGCAGGTAAAAACAGCTCTGGTTTGTTGTGCTATTATTGGTGGTTGCTGGTCCATGCATACCATTGCAGTTCAAGGTCTACAGGAACCATTTCAGGGTTCCCTTGTACCCTTTAAAATATATTCACAGTAACTGCATAGTAGCACAAACAAAGAAATGCGGTGGAACATAAGAAATTGGGAAGGTGGTTTGTGGCATTGGGCTTTACTTCACCTCTCTCCCATCACAGTGATGGCAACGTTGGCCTTGAAGAGACTCAGCTGATGGAGTGTTGCCAACATTTCAGCCTGCTTCTGCAGCTATGTCTTAACTGTAGCTTCATCTGCAGCAATTAGTAGGTAAAAATGTTTGTCCCCAGGCAGTAAAAAGCCTGACTTATTATTTCTTACCTATTAAACTATTGTTAAAGGAACACCTCCTCCCACATAAATCTGCTTCGCACATGACGGAAAGTCCTGCTCCATGCCCCACAGCCATCTAAGATGCAGCTGGTGGGGATACAGGACCTTCTCAGTGGTGGCATCCAGGCTGTGGAATTCACCATCTTGGGAAACCAGACTGAGATTCACTGTTCTTGCTTTCTGAAAGCAGGTTTAAAAAAAACCCATGCTTTTTTGGATGTGCTTTTGCAACTGAAATTTGCTGTTCTTGGTATTGTTGTTTCTGCTGATGGCTCCTGAGTGACTTTTGCTTTGTTTTATTGCTGCTCTTTTTTCTTTTTTAAAAAAAATTTTTTAATTGAATTTTCCAAAACAACATTTGGCTTCCGCCTCATTGTCTGACAAACATTACCAATCCTTATCCAATCTAAGTTTCCTCTATTTTCACAGAAAAAAATTCTATCACCTTACCAATATTCAGAAATCAAAACCCAAAGTTATTAAGTCACTTTCCCTCCTCCCCAAGAAGTCCACCAGAGGTTTCCAGTCTTTCTTGAATGAAGTTAGATTTTTTTCTCTAATTAAACAAGTCAATTTTGCCATCTCTGCTAAGTCCAACATTTTCAACAGCCAGTCTTCTATAGTTGGTATTGTTGCTTCTTTCCATTTTTGAGCATAGATTATTCTTGCTGCCATCATCATATATTGTAATAATGTTCCATAGTCTTTCTCAAGTTGTAAGTCCATTATACCCAATAAAAACATTTCTGGTTTCAGTTTAATATTCATTTTTAAAATCTTTGGTATCCATGTGTGTATTTGTACCCAATATGTTTTCACTTTTTTACATGTCCACCAAACATGATAAAATGTTCCTTCATGATTTTGACATTTCCAACATACATTTGACACATTATTATACATCTTAGCCAATTTCACAGGAGTTAGGTACCAACGATACATGCATCATCTTGTAAAAATTCTCTCTAAGATCAGAACACAATGTAAATTTTATACCTTTAGTCCACATGCGTTCCCATTGTTCCATCATTATATTATATCCAAAGTTCCTTGCCCATTTAACCATACAGTCCTTAACTTGTTCTTCTTCTGTCCCAAACTTCAACAAAAATTTATACATTTTTGCAATTTGCAATTTTATTGCTGCTCTTAATGGCTATGATACTATGGGTTGGAAACCACCTTCACGGCCCCTTAAACAGAAAAGAAAGTGAGGTGTAGAGATTTTAATAATAAAGCACAGGAGCAAGCCAAGCAAAAACATTTTCTAGTAAGATGGCAACCTGAAGCTGAAAGTGGAGTGTGAGGCAAACAGTGGTGCTGATAGGGGCAGACGTCCAGACAGTGGGGGCTGGTGGGGCTCCTACTCCATTGCAGGTTTTATTTGGAGCTTTATAGAAGCTATCCATGGTGCTGAACTCCATCCCCCAAATAGGTTCACCACCATGGAGCACCATGGACAACCCCTATAAAGCGCCAAATAAAACCTGCAATGGAATAGGAGCCCCACTGAAATAGGAGTCACGGTCACCCCCTACTGCGTCCAGGGATTGACTCAGCAGAATGAGGAGGAGCCCCTCCCCACAATGCAGCAGAGCTGGCTTACCACCTGTCATCTAAAGAGGCCACCCCCATAAGACCATTAAATCCAGAGTCTAAAATTACGTCACTGTGCCACCGGAGGCAAAGAGCAAACCAAGGCCTTGTCTCCTCCATGCAAAGATGTATTGGACTCTGTGTTATACTGTAATTGCATTGATGGCAATATAAACAACAGACTGAACACAGTACAGTAGCAAGAAGGAGATTTAAATAATAGTCAAACAAACTGAGCTTTGAACACAGCACAGCATCAGAAATTACACCAGTTCTTCAGAAAATAAGTGGGAGGCAAACATTCATGGTTAACCAAGAGGCAGTATGATTACAGAAAGTGTGGTTGCTAGTTTGCAGGAATCGTATCACTGCGTGCCGATCAAACAAAAACTGTGGTTTTCATCAGTAGAATCCTACCACTTTCCAGTTATATTAAACAATAATCAGAGAGAGGAGGAGCTCAAACTGTTGCTTCTTTGAATACGCCTGTATTGCTTAAACCCTCCATCACGTTCTCAGGACAGATTCAGTGGAACTTCTGTCCACTTGATGGACACAAGCAAAAGAGAATATTTATTTATTTATTATATTTTTAAATCGCCCATCTGGCCAGTCACCCAGCCACCCTGGGCGATGTACAATCAGGATAAAATACAATAAAACACCATTAAAACACAATTAAAACAATTTTTTTTAAAAAATCCTAACCCACCCCATATTCCCGCCTGAAAAGCCATGTTTTTAAAGCCCGGCCGAAGTTCATCAAGGAGGGGGCATGGCAAAGGTCACTGGGGTGGGAATTCCATAGCTTGGGGGCTGCCACAGAAAAGGCCCTCTTCCTAGTCCCCACCAGCCTGGCTGCTCTGGCTGATGGGACAAGGAGAAGGCCGTCCGTGGCCGGGTATGGCTCCTGTATGATCAAACAAATGTATGTTCACATTCAGACAAGGGGCCCCATTTATACCAATGCAAACAACACTTTTAGTATCATTTCTAAATATTATTATTCATTTTTAATTATTTTTTAATTTATTACATTTCTGTAACACCCAACAGCTGAAGTTCTCTGGGCCGTTCACAAATGAGTCTTCCTCACTTCTCTAATTGTGGAATATACAACTGCTTTATTATTTACTTATTTGTTTAATATGTTTCTTAGCCACTTCTCAAGATTCTGTGTGTGTGTGTGTGTGTGTGTGTGTAGCAATGACAGCTGACTAGGTGCTGACCTTATTTTTATATAAGTTTATCTCAAGGAGCGCCTCCAGCAACATCAAGTAGGCTGCTCAAGAAGATCTGCCGCAGACGGCCTTCTCCCTGCCCCATCAGCCAGAGAAACCAGGCTGGTGGGGACTAGGAGGAGGGCCTTTTCTGTGGCAGCCCCCAATTTATGGAACTCTCTCCCCAGTGACCTCCACCATGCCCCTTCTTTGATTAGCTTCCGCCGTGCATTAAAAACGTGGCTTTTCAGATGGGATATGGGGTGGGTTAGGATTTTTAAGTTCTGTACTGTTTTTAATTGTGTTTTATACTCTGTGTCCCCCCCCCCCCCCCGTATTTTACTGGATTTAAATACGGCCAGATGGGCGATTAAAAAATATAATAAATAAATAATAAAATAAATAAATAAATAAATATGTTGGGACTGTATATTACAAAAGCCACTTATAAAATATTATAAAATAATGTATAATATAATAATGTAATAATTAGAATATAGAAGATATTAGATAATAATATAATTGTGGAAAAATCAACCTAGCACTGGCGCTGCTGCTGCTACCTCTACTTCTAGCAAGGAGCAGCATTTCACAATTATCCCTCAATTACACGATACTTCTTCACACAATGCATAATCAATTTGCTGCCACAAGATGTGATGGTCAGTGCTGTAGATTGCTTTAGAACATGGAGCTTCGGTGTTTAATACTGGATATATGTGCTCAAATGCAAGATAGATGAAGAAGGAAAAATATTTATTAACCTCTAACCATGAATTTTTTAAAAAAAGAATAAAGGTTGAAATATCTTGTCCCAGAATACATTTACATTTAAGGCATACCTTTTCTCTATAATAATAATAATAAAAAAAACCTGTTAGGCGTTCTGAGTCTTTTAACAAAGCATAGTCAATACTGGTGGCCCGCCTTGACAACTTATTATTGAATTTACCTAAATCTAATAGAGATCCAGTAATATTGCTGTGTCCCTTGTTTTGATTGTTCTTGGATATTGAAAGCTCTGATGTGGTAGATGTGAGAAGGAAGGAAGAAGGGGAAAGGGCATAGGGAAGAGTGAAAAAAAATGAGATGGGCATCCGGACGGAGCTTGCCACTTTCTTTCCTGGTGGCCAAAATATTTCTTCGGGTTGAAAGCTTCGGTGGAGCCACATGACATGTTGGAGCAGTCAAACTTTTCCTGCTCAGTTGAGGGTGTTTTCCCTAGAGACCCCCCTACAGGTTTAAAACAATGCAAACAGCATAAGGGGAGGCTGATAATTGGCAGGCAGCAGGCATGGAGGGTTTTTTAACCTCCCCTCCCAAAGTTATATGGGTGTGTGTGTGTTCTATGACTATGAGCCCCTGCCCCAAGCAAATAACAAATTCAGAGAAGGGGTTTTTCTCAGAAAAGCCACTTAAAATATTATAAAATAATGTATAATAAAATAATGTAATAATTAGAATATAGAAGATATTAGATAATAATATAATTGTGGAAAAGTCAACCTAGCACTGGCGCTGCTGCTGCTACCTCTACCTCTAGCAAGGAGCAGCATTTCACAATTATCCCTTAATTACACGATACTTCTTCACACAATGCATAATCAATTTGCTGCCACAAGATGTGATGGTCAGTGCTGTAGATTGCTTTAGAACATGGAGCTTCGGTGTTTAATACTGGATATATGTGCTCAAATGCAAGATAGATGAAGAAGGAAAAATATTTATTAACCTCTAACCATGAATTTTTTAAAAAAAGAATAAAGGTTGAAATATCTTGTCCCAGAATACATTTACATTTAAGGCATACCTTTTCTCTATAATAATAATAATAAAAACCTGTTAGGCGTTCTGAGTCTTTTAACAAAGCATAGTCAATACTGGTGGCCCGCCTTGACAACCTGTTAGGCATTCTGAGTCTTTTAACAAAGCATAGTCAATACTGGTGGCCCGCCTTGACAACTTATTATTGAATTTACCTAAATCTAATAGAGATCCTGTAATATTGCTGTGTCCCTTGTGGGGGGGCAGGTTAACCCTCCCCCCTCCATGCCTGCTGAGATCCTGATAATTATCACCCCCCAGCTGATCAAGGCTGACCTAAGACATTTTGCTGCCTGAGGCAAAGGACAAAAGGCAGTGGACTCCTACTTCAGCAGGAGTGGCTGGTCAGATGGGCGATTAATAAATATAAGAAATAAATAAATAAACACTGGCAGTGGAACAGAATCCTCCACTGCAACTGAAGGCAGCAGGCCAGCTTGAGGGGTTGGGGGGTGGCAAGACAGGCTGCGTGGCGCAAATGGCTCGGTCTTCCATCACCTCGCCACCCTCCAGCATCCGCCTTGTGAGGCAGTTGCCTCAGTCTGCCTAACGGTAAGGCCTAAGGCTGTCCCTGCAGCTGATGCTATTTGTGTGTTTTTTTAAAAAAAACAACCCCCCCCCCTGCATTTTCAATGCAAAGATGCATTTAACAGTCACGTGTAGTTTAGCTGTCAGCCCTCCTGCTTCTTGGTTCAGACTGGGAATTTTACCTTAGAATGTAATTCCTTCAGAGTTTTCTCTCAGTCACCCCATTCCTGGGATGAAACTAGGGGTAGCCATAGTCCCACCGCCCCCTTCACCTTTTCAGCTGGCCCTGCTGCTGTGCCTGTGCCTTTAACTGAACTTTAGCCAGTAAAACCTTCCCACCACTTCTATGCCAGGAAAAGCTTCACTTGCTATATTTCTGTTTGTTGAGCCGCCTGGAAAAGCTTCACTTGCTATATTTCTGTTTGTTGAGCCACACAGGAACCTTGGCTTCTGCAGGTCAGCAACCTTGGCTTCAAGGGAATGGACTTGATCCCTGAGAGCCAGGAGCTCATTACGCCAAGCACACACCCAGGACTTCTGTCCTGCTGGCAGATAGTCATATATGTGGCACTGACTGAGTGCAATACACTGGACAGCCGCCACAGCCCTGTTGGCTTTCTACCTTCATAACTGTTTTTTTAATTGTTATTATTGGGTTTGTTTACCTGGAAAACTAAGTTGTTTACTAGGAGAATGTAGGGAATTTACAGTAATTTGTTTATATTTATTCTTATTTATTTCCAGTTACTTACTATGAGAAGAAGGGAGGGAAGAGTCGACTGCCCTGGCCTCCTTGCCCTGTTGCTAAACTTGCGTGGGTGCTTAACTCACTTGACACTGGGGCTGAGATGCTTTGTCCACTAGGTCTGGACTGCAGAAATTCTGGTCACACAGGCCCAAGTTTTGGCTACAGTTTCTAGGGCTGCTCCCAAATAAGTTTTTTATTGTGCAATTACCATGCATCATTCACAGAATTTTAGGGTTGGTGTGTCCAGATGTTGGTTCACACTTCATGCTAAGCCACCCTGAGAATGACCACCCATGAGAACCACCCATGGGTTGGTTGTTGCCTTGCTACCGATGATCGAGTGCTTTGTGCCTTGCCATGGCTTTTTGTTTGTTGGAGGATATGGAAAGGAGTCGGTCCTATACTGGTTAGGACGAAGCAGAGTTTTCCCCCTTATGCACAGCCTGGTTACTGAAACTGATTATCACCACGTGGGTTGTTAAACCCTGCTAAAAGGCTCTTAAAAGGAAATGGACTGTCCAAACAAGGTTTAAAACTAATGAAGACATTTATTGGTTTTACTTACAGTCTGTTTATTCATATATACAGGATGCATACAGGTAGATTAGAGTCTTTGGTGTTGAGTCTGCTCCATTGGAGGTCACTGGCTGGAAGCCAGCTCAGACGTGTGTCCATCAGGTTGGAGAGGTAGAGAGAGAGAGAGAGCTGGCCACAGAGTGGCCGGAAGTAGGGAAGAGGGGTTACAAAACATGCACTCTGGGGATTATTCAATTAACCCTTTCCTCCCACTCTAACTAGTGGTTACATTACCTCATTGATTTAAGCAGGCAACATTACAATTTCCATTGTTGTTTCCCACCCAGTCCTACCATCAGCTCCACCATGTATCCCAGATAACTTTGTGGCAGAACTCCTCATTTCCTTGGTCCCTGTGTCACTACCCTTTCTGTAATTGGTCCACTGGGGTTACCAGATCCTGAGAGAAATTCCTCCCCACTACATCAGATTGCAAAATGGAATTAATTTTTTGAGCTCTTATGAATGTGGTAACTCGTTCACACTTCCCCCCCCCCCCCATCAGAGCGCAAAGCTACCTGTCCAATATTTACCCCAGCATAGTGAAATCCCCCTCTAGTCAATGTTCTTGTCAATTTCATCCTCCATTTTGGGGCTTCCCTTGCTAGCAAACACTTTAAAAAAGAAAAAAAAAGGCTGCTTCACACTACATTGAAGTGAGAAATCAGCCCCTAAATCTCCTTTTCTTTTGCAGCTAACACCAGCTGCTTTCCGCTGCTCCCCCTGCATCAGATATTGCAAAAAGGAAATAATTTTCTGAGCTGTTACGAATGCGAAAACATGTTTGTAAGCCTTGGGGGGGGGGCTGCTCTCTTGCACAAGACCACCTCTCTGATATTTAACCAAGCATACCCGTATCCCTCTCTTGTCAATGTCGTCAGAGTAGACTCATCAGAATCAATGGGGCAAGTTAGTCATGACTAACTTGTCCCAGTGATTTCAATGGGTCCACTCTAAGCATGGCTAAGACTGGATCCAAGCCACAGTATTTATTTGGTTTGGGTTTTAAAAAAATATTTTATACATTTTTACTGGTTGTCCAATTAAACATTTACAAAGCCAATTATTAAAATGATATCACAACAAAAAATGGAATAAAACAACAGCAAAGACAGTAAAAAACAAAAACAAAAAAATTCCACACCAATAAAACCAGGTACAGTAACCCAGTCTACCTTCTACCCACTGCTGGCTAAGAGTCAAGAATCATACAGTTGAAAGGCATCCCATGAGGACATCCAGACCAACCTGTAAACGTCCAACAGTATATATAAATTGAGTATTGTTCCAAGTACAATTAAGGTTGCAATCCTATCCCTGGGAGTAAGCCCCATAGAACTCAGTGGGATTTACTTCTCAGTAAACATGAAAGGAGCAGGCTGAAAAGCACTGAGCTTGAAATGGAAACTTTTTTTTCTTAAACAAAGGCTGCTGTCGGTAGCCAAAAGTATAGGTGAAGCGCAGAGAGGTGGTCCAACTGTACAGAGGCCCCATTTCCTGTTTGTGTGTCTCTTCTTTGCCTCCAGAAAGTGGTCAGCAGCACTGCTTCTCATGCAGAGCTGAGTTTGGTTATCAGAAAAGCTCTCTCATCTGTGGAAAAATATCTTGTGAAATGGAGGCTGGAGGAGTCTATCTTAACTTCCAGCCAAGGAAATAACACAGAAAACACAACACTGTATTCTCAGGTGCAAGGTAAAGATTGGCATGTTTATATGAACCAGACGTTTCTAGGCTCTTACCATTTGAGATTTCAAACAATTTGTGGGGGAGGATCTGAACATATACAGGGTGGCCAGGTGCACACCCCAGTTCTCCAAGTAGTGAGAAATCCAGGGGTTTACCCAGGCTTTAGTTTCTTTGGAATGAGGACACTGGAAGCTTACGGCATTTGGTCTGACCCAGCAGGGCTCTTCTTATGTTCTTAGAAAATCCTTTCTCTATTGTCAACCATGGTCATCTTGTACGATTCAGGGGTAAACTCTCTGGGAAAAAAGAGGTACAGGTTTTGGCTAACATGGCTACAAAGCACTAGTAAACCGAGTTTGCATGAATGAGAGAGCTAGTGTGGCAGCAAAGGCCCAATTCACAAGTTATGTTGATAGCTTGGTTACTGCTGAGGAAACACTTAGGGTGCAGTCCTATGGCCGCTAGACGCTGTCTAGATGGCCACAGGATAGGTCAGAGTCCCAGCTCCCACCTTGGAAATGTGTTCTGAGGTCGGAAGCGGAGCTGGGATTCTGACCATGGAGTGCCCTCCCTCCGCCCTTGCAGCTGGCACAGTTCTTTTCATGCCGGCTGTGGCACCAAAACCGCAAGTGTGACTTCAGAGCTGGCACTGGTGGGGCATTCCAGGGGGCAGGGAGGGGAGGAGCGAGGCTCCACTGGGATATGATGTATCCCAGCAGGGCTTCAGCCCCTCCTCCTCATGAGCAGGGCCAAAAGACATGGACAGCCGAAATTGGCCATCTATCTCTTTTGCAGGGCAAGGGGAAGCGCGGATGCAATTCTTTCCTCCATGTTCCTTCCCTGCTCAGCTGAATGCCTATAATCCTCCGAGTTTGGAAGGTTACGGGAAGCCGCATTGGATGGTGCTGCTAATGGGGTTCACCACTCATGTGCTGAGTCTTTTGTGCAAAATGGTGCCCCGTGGGTTTGTCAAATTTTCAGTTGGCTTTGCTCACATAGTTAAACAGCGGAACTCACCTGATAACAAGAACAAAAGTGTGTTATTGTTGTTTTAAACAGCTGTAAAAGTCAAAATAAGACAAAAAAGAGACAGCTGCACCAATGTTTTGTAGTTCTGATGCGTTTCAAGAACACTTCTTTATCCTTATCCATTACCAACTAATGTTTGTCAGACAATGAGGCGGAAGCCAAATATGATTTGTTGTTGTTTTGGAAAATTTAATTAAAAAAAAAAAAAAGAACACTTCTTTATCAAGAGAAATTCTTGATTTCCTCCAAAACTTCCAAAAGATTGCTTAGACCTTCTTGCTGCTAACTCACTGCAGGAAGACTCACCTGATCCCTTTGCTACACAGGTTGCACAAAGCCCCCAAAACATTTGTCTTTCTCTCTCAATGCGATTAATGTAAGTTGTAAATGGGGTCAAGCATGAACTGGAAATTCACAGTCCAAATCTCAGCTTAGACATGGCTGCTGCAAGCCACTGTCTCTCAGTCTCCATCGCTTGTCAGCTGCATGAGGGTGGGGGTGGGGGTTCATAGATTTCATAGAGTATAGACTCCAACCCCCTGCTCAATGCAGGAAACTAGAGGAGGGGTCTCCCATCCAAGTAATAACCAGGCCTGACCTTGCTTAGCTTTCCACACTCAGACAAGCTGAGCCAGCATAAGCCACAGGCCTGTGTGGATGGGGCAGGCAGGGATTCAGACTGAGCCCCTTTTCCTGTGTCTGCCTCTGCACAGAGACATGCCAAATGGACAGAGATGATGTCAGGAGAGGGGGTGGGGCCTGGGAGAGGGGGTGGGGCCTGGGAGACGGGTAGGGCCCACCAGTCAAATTTGTCTCACGGGTCAGAGGTTTTGTAAGCCTGCTTGCCAGAGTTCCTTGGTGAAAGGATAGGATATAAATGTGAAGGATAGAAACACATATAAATGAAGAATGCTACATAAATTCTAAATATTATTATATTCTACTAATATTTGAAAAAAACTATACATAGCAGCCATGACACCACCAGTGGAGGCTGGTCACTGGGGCGGAGTATTCATTCCGGGTTTCAGTCTGAACTTTTAAGCAATTCTATGCTGCTGAGTCTTCTCCTCAAACTAGGTTCAACACCATGGATAGCTCCTTTAAAGTTCATACTGAAACCTGGAGTGGATACACTGCCCCACTGGCTTGGAGCCAGCAGCAGCCACTGCTGGAGACCACCCTCCCATAATGACTTTCATAGGGCAGAGTCACACGCAGCCACTTCCTAGTCACACGCCGCCACTTGAAATGGGCAGATGGCAAGCAGGATATGCCACACTCAATGAAAGTTTAATTTTCTTGTGGCTAGGTCTATGTCCAGTGATGAAGCGGCCTAAAGAACAAGGGCATTAATTGATCAGATCTTGAACATGCATTCACAGATGAATTAATATTGTTCTCATGTATGTATGTATGTATGTAGACAGGAAATCTGTGGCAGAAATGATCATTGCACAAATAATGGACAAGCTGGTGACACATTTTCCAGATGTCACCATTGCATTTAGAATGTATCTTGCCATTTTTGGAACGAGTTGTGATGGGGAGTGCTCTTTTTCAAAGCTGAAATATATAAAGAACTGTCGTAAGTTAACCATGGGACAGAAAGGACTATCTTCACTTGCACTACTCTCAGTTGAGAATGAACTTTTGTAAAAACAACAACAACAACAACAACAACAATAATAATAATAAAAAATTGAAATTTGAAGATGTAATCTGTGATTTTGTAATAAAAAGAGCTGCAAAGTTAAGGTTGAATTTACATTTACTTAAGACATACTATACCTGTATGAGAGTAAACTGCTAAATCAAACAATAATTTGCTTAAATTAAAATGAATCTTTTTGTAGGCCCCAAACTTTTCCATAGGCCCTTGGGAGTTTCACAGGCCTCGGCCCTGTGCCCATTGTGCCCAATGGACAATACAGCTTTACTTACCAATATTGCAGTTGCACTACCATCACCACCACCACTTCCTTTTTGTAAATGCAGACTAGGGGCCGGATCTACACATGGGGCTTTTTACTGGCATTGTAATGCCTGACTCACTGGCATGTCACATGATGCTCACCCCAAACCAAACTCCTCACACTATTCTGCCATTATATCTCGGATTTCTTCAGACCAGTCATATCACAATGTTTTTATATGTTGCGTTTTTTCTGAGGTACATATTCCAGTGTGTGCTAAACTAGCGTGACTGTTCTGGGGGGAGGGGAGTGGGCTGTGGGGGAGCAGAGCTGCAAGAGAAAAGTGCCCTGTCGCACTTCCCCCCCCTTTTTTAGCAGTATTTGCCAATGTGCACATGCACTTGCAGAGGTGTGAATCTGTGAATAGCACAAACCTCTCACATTGCTTCAAGTGCTGTGTGAGGAAGGCTGCTGCTCCTGGCTGAGCTCAGCAGCGGGCAACCTTGACAAAACAGCAGCAACTCTGAGAAGGAGAGAGGTCAATCAGCCTTCCGGTTGCTTTCCGGCCTCCCTCACCGTCCCCCCTCCCCATGGCTCCTCCCTCTCTCTTTTACTTGCCCAGTGATCTGAAGAGTAAATGCAGTGCTGCTTCCTCACTCCCCTCCACTGTCCTTTGCGGAAAATAAAGATTGGAATGACTTTTCGAATGTCTCCTTTGTCCTCTTGCTTCAAGCTGAAAACATGTCTACCCATATTTGGGATGGGGTGGGGGGGTCAGCAAGGCATTTATTCTTAGGCCATACATACATACATACATACAGGGCTTTTTTTCTCAGAGAAAAGGTGGTGGAACTCACCCCCCCTCCCCTGGCCACGCCCCTACCCACCCCTAGGACCGCCCCCTAAAACCACCCCTTTAGAGAACAGGGATGCAAGTAAAATTTGGGGGGGGGGCTGTAAAAGTAAATGTATGGAATTAAATAAAAAGCAATGCAGTAAAATGTGCAAAAAAAATTGGAATACTTACCAAAAGTAAGCTCAGAGACATTTCCTTTTTGAAAGGTGTTTATTTATAAGTTTTGCAGTTACACATATTAATCACAGTTTAGTAAAGTGAATACATGAAAAGAAAGGGGGGGGATAACAGGGGACCAATTACACATTGCCTAAGCAAATATATTTGGGGGCCTTAGCGACCCAGTAAAATCAATGACATGTCTTAAAATATCTCCCTTTCACTGGCTTACTAATCACTTCAAGCATCTTGATCCTCTTCTCTCCCGTCCACTACAAATTCGGACCCAAGTGAGTCACGAACAGCAAGATCTTTTGTGTTTGCTTTTGTGTTTCTTAATTGACTTAATTGCTAACTCTGAGTCTGAAGAAAACCCCCACTGTACTTATGCTAATTGCTAAATTGTTTTGTAATGCAACATAGTTAATGGGGGATTACGAACTGCTGTTAACATCACAAGAATTTAATTATGCTGAGTGATAAAGCGAGCAGCGCTTTCTAATTGACTGAAAATAGGTGGCGGACGTTCCAGTGCGTTCCGCCAGAAAAAAAGCCCTGCATACATACATATTGCCCTCCCTTCCCCAAATGAATGGTCTTGCTTGCTCAAGCCATCTGGAGTTGTTTGCTTTACAGCTGACATTGTACAGTGCATTGGGTTGGCCTGTGGTTTGGGGTGATCTTTGGGATGGTTGGTGAGTGGGGGATCCTGCCTTTGGCCAGGGGGTTCAACATTATTAGAAGATGGCCCTGGTCCCTGTAAACAAAATGAAGCTATAACAGCTATTGTGGTTCTTTGGGGTAAATGATTTACAATATTCATAACAAGTAGTACATAAGAAGAGCCCTGCTGGATCAGACCAAGGGTCCATCCGGTCCAGCATTCTGTTTGCACAGTGGCCAACCAGTTACCCACAGGATCCCACAAGCAGGACATGAGTGCAACAGCACCTTCCCACCCATGTTCCCCGGCAGCTGGTGTACATAGGCAGACTGCCTCTGGTACTGGAGGTAGCATACAGCCATCTGGACTAGTAGCCATTGATAGCCTTCTCCTCCAGGAATTTGTCCAATAGTAGCATTGTGTCATAACTTTACATGCATTCGAGCATGGGGTAGGCAACCCTAATTGTCTTAGTTTATTCAAAAGGTTTCTTGGCGACAGAAAATTTTCTTGCAAATTTGCTTTACAGGCAGTCCCCAGGCTACGAATGAGTTCCATTCTTAAGAATGTCTTTACGTCGAATTTGTATGTAAGCTGGAACAGCATAGCGTTCAATACATTAAAATCCGCTATGTACTCTACGTAAATGACGTAGCACCGGAGAAACCAGAAGTCCACTCTTAAGTATGGGTTCTCTGTAAATCGGATGCTCTTAACTCGGGGACTGCCTGTATAGTAATAGTGGAGGAGGGCAGCAAGGGCAGCAAGGATGAGGAAGGAGTATGAATAAAGGACAAGGAATGTCAGACAACAGGTGTAGTAAAAAAAAAAAAAGGATACAAGGTATGAATAGCAATGAGTTGTAACCCTGATGGAACCCCATTACAACAGAGGAGAAAAACGGAATGGGATAAGACCAGAGTGAAGTTGTGGAGAATTTTAAAGGATACTGGGGAAGACGTGAGAAAAAGGAATACGTGTAAAACCCAAGACCTGTTAGAAGTGTAGCTACTGCACATTGGCAAATTTGCGCAAATCTCCCCAAAAGTGGAAAAAATAAAAACGTTAAATTTGCGTAATTCTCCCTGAAGGTGAGGGGGAGGTGTTGCTGTCTAGGGAGGTGATGAAGTGGAGGAGTAAGTTGACTAGCGTCATGTCAAGATGTAACAGAGAGGGGAGATTGTTAGGGAGATAGCGAGGAGTGACTGGGATTTTTGCCACTCTTGCCACACAGTTCTGTAGCCCTTTCCAGCAAGCCACGCACAAACCATCGTGCCAGGTTTGCACATCATGACAAGCAATTCTGAAAACAAGCCACCTTGAACAACCCGACCATTCTCAGGCTGGGTTGTGCATGGTTAACAAACAAACCATGCTGAGGAAACTGTGCCAGGTTTGGGCATCACAGCAAGCCACTTGAAAAAACTGACAACCCTCTGTGGGTTGTGTGTCATGTTGTGTAAACCAGGTCGAAGTGATGCAGCTACAAATAGCCATTCTAGTGGCAGCACTATTACAATATGCCTCAGCCCTACTGGATGAGAATAAGGAAAAATGATAGGGAGGTCCACTTTGGGCACAAGAATACCCCTCATGAGTGGCTGCCGAATATATTGGGATCCAAAGCAGTGGCCCTGGTGTTATGTGCAAAGCAGAAAAAAATGTAGCACCCTCCTTGATCCAGGAGCGTCAGTAAACGTATCTGAAGTTTTTCTGATTTACTCTATACAACAGGATAATGTGTAAATTGTTTCTTTTAATGGGGGAGAGGAACAAGCTCCCAAGTACTATACTATAAATCTAATAATAATTGAACAATGGGCATTTGATCTGAAGTATGTTTTGGTACATGGAAATGAAGTACCTCTTATTTTAGGAATTAATTGGTTGATGGAGCATTGTTAATACATTTTTATAGTAAAATTTTGTGAATGCACCAGGGGATGGCTAAAGAAAGAAAAGGTTTGAATGTCGGAGAGCTGAGGGCAAAGAATGGAACAAGCTGAGAAGTGTGAGGAAAGGGTTAAAAAAAGGGAAGTAGAGAAGTCTTGTGAAACGTTTGGGGACTTTGGGGGTGATATGGCCAAGCAATATGGCTATGAATCATAAAAGATGCTAAAGTAAGAGAAAAAAAGGCTAACATATGTTTATGTATGGTAGTGCCAGGGATGAGCAGGGTGGGATAATTATTCAATGGGGAAACAAACAAGGGGGCGCAATCCAATGGGAATGCCTCCAAGCCTCCACGCTCAGAGGATCATGGGCATCCTATGCAGGGCGGGAGGAGCTCAGAGGCGATCTTCGCCTCCATGCTCTTCCTGCTCTGCAAATCAGGTAGATGGCTGATTTCAGCCATCTAGCTGTGGCACTTCGGATGGGGAGGGAAGGAGGCTGGAGCACTGCCATGACACATCATATCCTGGTGGACCCAGTCTCCCCTCCCTGCCCCCCAGAATGCCCCCTTTATCCATTCTCCGAAGTTGCTCTTATGACCTCAGAGAAGCAGCTGGCAGTTCTTTCCACACCGGCTGTGGGGAGGGGGAGCTGAGCGCGGATCCTCAGCTCCAAGGTGAGAGCTCTTTTCTGTCCTTGGATCTGGGAATTCAAACGAACACTGCCTAGGGGCCATAGGGGATTTCTCTGTAAAACAATTATATAACGTTTCTTCCCGGATGGCTGAAGTACAAGCAATATTAAAGAGTGGGAAATGTATATTAAAGCAGATAAACAACAACAAAACAATTGGCTAAATAGACAAGTTGACTGGAAGGAAGATTGCTATAATGCAAACAAGAATTCTGACAAAAGTTAAGGCGAAGGGTATTTCAGGTCTGGCTAGAAGAGAAAATGTAAGTAAGCCATATTAGCATTATGAACTGTAGTTATTTAATTCTGTTTGTTTTCAGCTTGAAGAGGGAATAGGGAACACCAAACAAACAAGCTATAGCAAAGCTTTTAGGTCCTTTTGACTTTGAGAACCTTTTTGCTTGGTCAGTTGTTGTCCGGGCAGTCCAAAGCTATCTTGAGCCACAACATATAGTTGATTTAGGTTTTAGTTTGTGTACTAGGTGTGAGAACGAAATTAGAACAAGTTAAAAAAAAAGAAGTAAAAGAAATAATGACAACAACAACAACAACAACAGGCATAGTAAACATTTACCAGAAAGTAGGGATTTATTTCTTTACCCCAACACAATTAAGCAATTCATGGTGTGTGTGCAGCAGGAAAAGAAGTCAGCGGTAAAGTATATTTTTAAGTTCCAGGTTGCTGGCATAATAGCAGAGCACATTAGTTCTAAAAAGAATAAGCCAGATCTAAGTAATAAAAATGAAGAGTTGGGGTTTGATGGTTTAAAATCAGCTGTCTAGCTGCTTTGCAGGGTGGGAGGAGCATGGAGGTGAAGCTTGCCTCCACGCTCCTCCCGCCCTGAATAAGATGCCCTTAATCCCCTGAGTTCAGAGGGTTATGGGCATCCTCATAAGATTGGTCCCTTGACTGTTGTTGCATTTGTGTAATTGTGCCTGCTGGAGAAGTTCCAATTGAAATCGTGGTAGATATAAATGCTGCCACTCCCTACCCTTCCTCTATTTCCCCCTTAGGCATATCTTCCTAAAGTTTTCAATGTGTGTGTGTGTGTGTGTGTGTTTCCCAATCTAACTCTTTCAACTTTTGCACTCCCAGCTGCTTTTGCAGTTGCTTTATTTTCATTTCACACTGGCTATGATTTAGTTCTTTTGGTGCTCTCCCTTGTTCTAATGTAAAAAGTAGTACTAAGCACTTCCTTCCACCTGCCTTTCTGATTTGGTCCTTTTATCTGTAGGACTGAATCTAGCTTTGTTTTCAAATTGATATTTTGAGTTTGTGCCGCTAGATGGCACTGTTTCTCTAAGGACAGACTAATTTCCAATTCCTGAATTTTACTTTTCAGCCCATCATTTTCTAATTGGAGTTGCTGGAACTGTCAGTTTGCCCAGAATTAAGCAAATTGGCAGCAAATTTTGGGCATTATTTGCCAAGTCATTGGCAGGAATTTGGGTTAACCCCCTTTGTTAGTTTTGTTTGATGCTATTGATCTCTATATCACTTACATACAGAAATGACTGCTTATGAATTTATTTGCTGCAAAAATTCTTTGGGCCAAGTAGCGGAAGAGCGTTGTGTCCCCCTCAGTCTGGGAATTGTTCATTAAGTGTTTGGATATTGGAGAAATTGATAACAGAGTCTATATACAGAAACATGGGAAATTCAAATGCAATTAATACCACAGATAAATGGAATCATTTTATTTTTTACTGGAATTGTCATTGTGGTCATATAAATCTTGATATAACACTGTTCTTGATATAATTAGGATAGGATGTTTGCTCTGAATCATCTTCTGTTTGTATCAGATTTGATAGTTTTGTAATGGATTCTTTTTTACAATGAATTTAATAAATCAATTATTAAAAAATAAATAAACTCCAGTTTCCAATCGAATATTTTTATTAGTGATCCAAGCACAGAGGTTGAGAAATAATCCGTTGCTTTAAAAAAAATGAAAATGAAAATGAAAATGAAGCATCTAATGAGCTCACTAAAACTTCCCTATCAGAATCCTAAGATTAACTCACCAAAGCAGCTTCCAGGTGGGGGGAGGAGATTTCATAGATCATAGAGTTGGAAGGGGCCTACAAGGCCATCGAGTCCAACCCGCTGCTCAATGCAGGAAACTAGAGGAGGGGTCTCCCATCTAAGTAATAACCATTAAAAGTATTAAATAAATAAATAAATAAATAAATAAATGCCCTTTGGTTGCCTGGCCATATCCTTGGCCACACTCTCATGTTGCCTGGCCACGCCCTCTTGATCACACCTTCATGTTGCTTAACCATACCTCTTATGTGTGCCCCTATTTTCATCTGTGAAATGTTGGAGGGTATGTGACAGCCATTATGTGACAAGCCACATCCTCTATAGGAGCCATTTTGTGGTGGTGCCCACAGCAGTTTCTCAACTTCTAAAATGTGCCCACGGCTCCAAAAAGGTTGGGGACCTCTGCTCTGGATGATCTGGAATGATGAAAGGTTTTTGGATGATAGGCACATGCTAAGCTAAACCATGGCTTAGCATGTCATGCAAACCCAGTCAATGTCAGCCATGTCATGCAAACCCAGTCAATGTCAGCCTACGCTATGCCATCATTTCCCAGGTGTGAGCCTTACGCTGGCTCAGCTTGTCTGAGCGTGGAAAGCTAAGCAGGGTCAGGCCTGGTTATTACTTGGATGGGAGACCCCTCTTCTAGTTTCCTGCATTGAGCAGGGGGTTGGACTCGATGGCCTTGTAGGCCCTTTCCAACTCTATGATCTATGAATCTTCAATCATTACCAGGTTGGACCATGGAGGAGAAGGCTATCAATGGCTACTAGTCCTGATGGCTATACGCTACCTCCAGTATCAGAGGTATGTATGTACACCAGCTGCTGGGGAACTTGGGTGGGAGGGTGCTGTTGCACTCATGTCCTGCTTGTGGATTTCCCATGGTTGGCCACTGTGTGAAAAGAACACTGGACTAGATGGACCTTGGTCTGATCCAGCATGGCTATTCTTATGAACTGTTCTTTGGTGGCAGCATTCCAAGTCTTGTAATATCTAGTTCCAGCCTGTCTCTATATCAATAGTATGTACTACATAATTCAGAATAAGGCTGCACTTATATACTTAGTTGCCTGGAGGTAAGCCCCATCAAACACAATAGGACTTACTTTTGAGTATACATGTATATGATAGCACTGTAAATGACAGAATAGTGATTAACATTTGTAGTAATGCCCTTATGTTGCTTGCCTAAGACTGCCAATTTTTGATTTAAAAATCCTGACCTTCTGGGTTGGATGAGTGAGTGAAACTTGAGTTGGCATGGGCTGTCAGACACACAGAGAAACTTCAGGGTTTATATACTCTAACTTAGTTGGCCTGGCTTATGGTTTCAGTATTTTACCTTCATGCCCTTGGCAAAGAGCACTTAGAATTGATAGTGGAAAAGTCCACTACTTCTGATGAACAAGGTAATGCAAAGGTCCCCAATCTTTAGGGGTCAGTGGGCACATTTAGAATTCGGAGTGTGTGTTGTGGGCACTCTCAAAAAATGGCTGCCATGGGCCAGCTTGCCCATTCATAAAATGGCTATCATGATGGGTATGGCCAGTCACATAATGCTCCTTTCCCAGAAAGCAAACTGGTGAAACAAAAAGAAAAGTGACTTGCCCAAGAACTTAATACAAGGTGGAGTTGAGGTCTGAGCTCCAAAACACAAACCCGCTCTTTTGAACCCAAATAAATAAACATTGTGACTGTGGGCATATTGGTCACCATGTTGGAGACTGCAGGGATAATGTAGCTAGGTATTCTGGGTATTTCTCTTGCTCACATTCAGATCTCCTCTGGATAGAAATTGTCATTTTTTACTAATAAAGGCAAAGAATGAATGTTGTTCCCTATCTGGGATTCATAAAAAGCAAACACTTGTGAATATCTTTGACAGAGCCCTTTCAACTTTTCCATTTTGACCAGAAGACTTCTAATTTTAGGGATGATCTCCTAACTCGCTTCAAACTCTGATCTCACAGCTTTGCCTTTGTTCAGATCCATTTTACTTTCATTGCCATTTTCTGAACAACATGTTTTAGCAATTAGGCAGAGTGTTGAACTTGCTAGATCAAAGCAGATTGCCTTGCAATAATGCTCTCCTCACTTAAAAACTGACTAGCACTTTGTTGATTAACTTGCAAGGACCAAAGCATGAAGATATACCAACTCACTGCTATACTAAAAGTTTATTATACAATCTTGCAATATTTTCATTCATTTCATTCTTTGAAAGAACACATTATTCCATCACGGGTCAGTGACTGTCTTAAAGACTGGCATCAACCTTGATAAGGAAGAAAAAGGAACAGAATCAGATGAATTCTTATTATCCTCGTCAACCTTTTCTGCAACAGAATACTTTGCTTCAGTCTTCTGAAGGATGGTAAACTTGAGTTCAGAATTGAGTTCAGCTACCTTGCAATAACACTTCCTGACTGCGATTTCCATTCGTTGGTCAACTTGATTCGTAAACACTTGCTAAATGCCGCTGGCTGCCCCTTGTCTCACACACACACACACACACACACACACACATGTTCTTGGTCTTATTTGCTGCTCACAGCATGGCTGATGAACTTGTCTATGCCGACCTCAACCTACCTTCCAAACCCAACTGTGCAAGGCTGCTGCATCCAGCTCAAAGTTCCAGTAAGTTTTAATATTATTACTTGTAGCACAGAGTGGCAGGTTTGTTTGGGGTGAAACCTTTTTAAGGCAAAGGGAGGCAGGCAGTATGGTAGGATATTCAGCCATTTTGTATAAACATGGACTTGGTAATTAATTTAAAATATACCAGTAAAAGTATTTCTGTTTTGATACCAATGGCTGCCTGAATGTGACACATGAATTGAGAGTACAGTAAAACCTTGGATTGCAAGTAACTTGGTCTGCAAGTGTTTTGCAAGACAAGCAAATTTTTAAAATAAATTTTAACTTGATAAACAAGCGACGTCTTGCAATACAAGTACTGTAGTACGGTCAAGAAAAAATGAAGACTTTACACTATCATTCTTTATTGCAGCTTAAATTAAAAATATGTGTACAAATTTCTTATGGGGAATTTTGCTTTGATATGCAAGTGCTCTGGATTACAAGCATGTTTCCGGAATGAATTATGCTTGCAATCCAAGATATTACTGGAATTACAAACAAGATTCAACTGATTTTAGAGTCTGGGATAAGACATGATTAGGACCAAACTACGCATTGCATTTAAACACGTAGCTTGCAGCTATGTCTTTAATTTTGTTTTACTCTAAAGTAAGCATGGGGGACCCCATCTGGATTGGGACCCTAGTGTGGGGGGTAGGGTTTTTTAAAAAAAATCTTTTACCCCCACTGTCATCCTGATCCAGATCACCCCCAACCCCACCCATGCCTGCAGTTCAGATTGTCAAAAAGTGATCCATTAGTTTCTTTCAATGTATTACATTTTGGCAATGTGAAGCAGGTGCTGTGGTGTGTGTGTGTGTGTGATCCTGACCAGGAACACAATGAGGGGCTAAGAAGTGAAGCCTCCCTAATCCTTGCACTAGGGTCCAGATGCAAATTAAGTCCCCTGCCCTTACTTTAGAATAAAAAGAAGTGAAGATGTCGCTGCTAGCTACGTCTTTTCAAGTAATGTGTAGTTTGGCCCTTAGAGATACAACAAAATGATAAACTTAAAACCCTGCAAATGAACAATACCTGGATTGTACATTACTACGCTGGCTCAGCTTGTCTGAGCGTGGAAAGCTAAGCAGGGTCAGGCCTGGTTATTACTTGGATGGGAGACCCCTCCTCTAGTTTCCTGCATTCAGCAGGGGGTTGGACTCGATAGCCTTGTAGGCTCCTTCCAACTCTATGAAATCTATGAAATCCTCCAAGGACAAAACAATCTTTATGAATTCTAGCTTTCATCCTATGGAAAGGAGGCTTCATTGTTAAGTTAGAAAGCATAGCTGAGATGCTCATATGAAGTCTCGGTCATGAGGTTGCATAACATGCTGAAGTGAAGATACCTTTGCCTTGCTTGTTCCTTGTTAAATGATAGATGTTTGGGGGGGGGATGCATATGTTGTTGTTTTTTAAAAAAAAACACCTTACCCACAAGACATAGGAAATTAAGCTAATGCATACAATGTTGCTGGTGTACTAATAGCAATGCATTAATAGGCATCGCTTTAGTCTCATTCAGTCATTTACCTCCACATGTTCTCAGAATGCACGGAGGGAGGAACAAGGCTTTCCTATTTCCCTGTCCCCACTGGCTGCAGCCTCAGACCATTGCATGTGGGGCAGCAGAACGTCTGAAGGGGGATACTTCACATGTTGCCCTGAATGCACTTGGAATCCTCCATGTAATCAGGGAACCTCTGAGTAGAAAACGTCAGAATGTGACACATGGACTGAGAGTATTAACATACAAAACTCAACTAATTTTGGAGGCTGGGAGAAGACATGATTAGGACCAACCACCTATGTATTATATTAGAACATGTAGCTAGCAGCTAGGTCTTTGATTCTTTTTTTACTCTAAAGTAAGCACAGGGGACCCAGTCTGGATTGGGATCCTAGTGTGCGGGTTGGGGGGGGTGGCTTTAACCTTTTACCCCTTTTAACCTTCCACCGGCTGCAGCCTCAGATTGTTGCATGTGAGGCAGAACATCTGAAGGGGGATTTGTGGTAAAATATAATTTCAGTATATGATTTCTACGGTATATAATCACATAACTTGCAACAAATATTTCCTATGCTTTTACTTGTATGAAATCCTATGCTACTTTGTATGTAGAAAGTTCTATCTCACATAATGAAATGTAACACAATGTAATACTATGATGCTAATACAAAGGGGCCTCTTGATTTCTTGTGTACTGTTGAAGTAAACCTGTGTCTAACAGTTAATTGGTATTGAGATAAGGAGAAGTTACTTCAAAGATGCCGTTCGCTCCCTAAACTCCTCAGTACACACATGTCAATTAATTGTTATTTACTGCTTGAAAAAGAAACCAGATATTGTAAAAACATCATTATGTCACAGTAGAAAGAAACAATGAGCTCACCTTATAGAATTTGTTAACACGCATGCGCAAGAGTAAGATGCTTGTAGAAAGAGTATAAAGTATAAAGTAGAAAGTAGAAAGTAGAAAGAGTAGAAAGAGAAAGACTTGTATTTCTAATGGTAGATTTGTCTCACTCTGCTTTGGAGTGGAACCATACAGCGCTGTATTTGAATAAAGGAATTCTTTTTACCCGCTCTGGTTGATTTATTGGGCCATAAGTCAGCTGGAAAACGAACCAAGGAAGTGGCTTAACTTCCTTACCACAGATTCATCACATGTTCCCTTGAATGCACTTTTAATTCTCTGTGCAATCAGGAACGTCTGAGTGGATATGTACAGGACTGTGTGCTATTAACTGTCTTTTAATCTCCACAGATATCTCCCGGGGTTCCCACAGGCCCCAGATTGCCCTGTGGATTGGATGGACTGGGAACATCATCCTGCTGGTTACTGTGACGGTGCTGGGTATGTACAAAGCACTGTGTTTATTACTTAGTATGTTTCAATGTGTGACTCAGCCTCTTGAGAGCCATAAATTATCAGGGATGTTGAAGAGTCCTTGGTCTCGAGTCACAAGTCGAGTCACGCTCGAGTCCGAGTCCTTGATCCAAAAGGGTGACTCACGAGTCACAAGTCATGAGTCACTCCCAAAGATGACTCCACGAGTCCCTATTAAAATCAATTGGGTTTTCCCCCAACAAAATAAGGCTACTTCAGATGTGTGGCTTAAATAAATTCTAGGCACAAGTGTGCCTTTTTATTTCAAAACTCTGCCCCTGATTTTGACAAGAACAGACCAGGCAGACAAACCCAAAATAACCAGGCAGGCAGAGGAGGCAGGGAACCCCAAAGTGGGCAGGCAGAGGCGTTTGTCTTGGACAATTCAAACTGTGGAACTGGTTAAGAAGAGACCAGGCAGGCAGAGGAGGCTGGGAACCCCAAACAGGCAGGCAGAGGCAGACAAACCCAAAATTTCTGAAAGGCTGCATTTTAGGAAAATGATTTTAAATGTAAAATCTTCACCGGAGATCGCACTTCTCTCCACTCCTTCTGGCACAGCCCAGGGATGTTGAAGAGTCCTTGGTCTCGAGTCCCGAGTTGAGTCTCGAGTCCCATTAAAAATATTGGGACTCGAGTCAGAGGGGGGACTCAGTCCAACTCACGAGTCGAGTCCTGGAGTCCGAGTCCCCATCCCTGTACATTATTAATTCTATCTTTATAATCATATCTTATCCTAATAATAATGTATTATTTTATTATTTATTTATGATCCCTACCCTCCTTTTCCACTTCATATCACATTCTCAAGATGGGTAACACCACTGATTAAAAACAATCAAAATGAAACATTTAAAAACACAGGACACCAAAAAACCATATATGCAACTAGAAAAAAGCCAATAAGGAGGGAGCAAATTCATGTAGCAGCCAAGCCAAAGTCCTGCTGAAACAATCAGATCTAGTTTAGATGACCAAACAACCCATAGTTAACAAACTATAGGTTGTTAACTACAACCCATAAGCTGTGGGTGAGCATGTGCGAGTGAGTGTGCTGTCTTCTGCCACTTGCCTGCTTCCGCATTCTGAAACAACCCAGGAATGCCCCATTCCTGGGTTGTTGTGTTGTTGTGATGTGTGAACGTGACCCACTGGGGGTTTTAGGGTTAAACAACCCAGAGTTTTAACTCGTGGTTTGTTATTGGCTTAAAATTCTCAGTTGTTTAACGCTAAACAACCCAGAGTGCCAGGCAGGTTCATGTGTCACAACAACCCAGTAACAGGGCATTCCTGGGTTGTTTTGGAAAGCTAATTCAAAGCAGAAGTGGTGAGCAGGTGGGTTGCTTCACCTAGGAATTGGCATTACATATGAACCAGGTCTAAAGACCTTCAGGTGGTTACAGAAGACGGATAAAGAGGGGGCAAGATTGATCGCAGAGCAGGGAGACCCACTTCTTGCAAACTTTGTTGTCTGGCATCCAAATATCTTACATTTTCATCTGACCCTTTGGGCAGTACATATTCTTGGTTCTTTCTATTACATACTTCTTTTGATGCAAGTAGGGAACAACGACACTGGAAGTAGCCCTACAGCTTTGTCGAATGAGATGGGACTCATTCCATATGTCCCTCCTGTAATTTAGAAAAGCCAGCAACTTCCAGTTCAGTTTTAAGGAAGTGTGGATCATTCTTCTACACTCAACATCACCATTTAAAAGATTATTCTATATATTATATGCCACCCCTTATCAAGTTCTCTGGACAGCTTACAACAGCGATAAAAGCATTTCAATGCAATGATAAACCATTACAATAAGAAACAAAAATCTAATGCAGCACAGAAACTCCAGCAGCAGGGAATAAAATCATTTTTTAAAGGGGTGTGGTTGTCATATTTATTTATTTATTTTATTTATTTATTACATTTGTGAATCGCCCATCTGGCCGGCCACCCGGCCACCCTGGGGGATGTACAATTAAAACAATGCAATAATAAAACATAACAATTAAGGATTGCACCTTAAGTTAGCTTTAATCAGGTAGCCAGCCCTATGGGATACCAGTTTTCCAGATGTCAAAAAACTAGATTAAAAAAAATAAATGCACGCAGTCGCTGCCCCCATGTAGCTTGCCTACTTTTTCGGACAAAAAGGGGAAGAAAAAAAAGCTCTCCTCCTGTCAAATGTTTTGACGACAAAATTGAAAATCCACCAATATTATTATTACTAGTAGTACCAAGTTTTTATCATCAAGCTGTTATTGTAAAGTTATTTAGTTACTTTTAGTTCGCAGCATTTAGTTCCTTTTTAGTTACTATTAAGTTACTATTAAGTTACTATTTAGTTACTATTACGTAACTAAGTTATTATTATGATGAGAGCCAGTGTGGCATAGTGGTGAGAGTGGTGAGAGAGACTGGGACTCGGGAGATCCGAGTTCTAGTCCCCACTCGGCCATGAAACTCACTGGGTGACTTTGGGCCAGTCGCTGACTCTCAGCCTAACCTACCTCACAGGGTTGTTGTGAGGATAAAATGGAGAGGAGGAGGAGGATTATGTAAGCTGCCTTTAGTTCCTTGCAGGAAAAAAGGCGGGGTATAAATGTAATAATAAATAAATATAGAAAATTCTTTTAAAATCCTAACCCACCCCATATTCCCGCCTGAAATACCACGTTTTTAATGCGCGGTGGAAGCTCATCACGGAGGTGATAGTACTATATAGTTATAGTACAGTACTGAAATCACAGTGAGTTGACTTTTCTCTGAAGTTTCAGCATAGTGTGGCGGCTCCATTTCTGTGCTAACACTGTGTTGTTTCCAGGGCCTCCTGCAAACATCTTTATTTCAGGAAGCCTTCTTTGGTTGACCAGCCACTCTTTTTTTTTTAAATTGATATTCTGTTTTTATTGATATTCTTCTTTTTAATATTATATTTTATTCTTATCTGTTTTTAGTCTTTTTTTATTGTTCACTGCTCTGGAATCTGTGTAGATGTGGAGGGGTATATAAATGTTGTAAATAAAATAAATAAATAAAAATAAATAGTGAAACAGGCATAGGAGCCCTCTGTAGCATGTTTCACAATTGGATTTTCTTTCACATGTGCTTCGCAGGAAGTGGTAGAGCTGATGCATATTGGAGTTGCAAATTGTGAGAGAAATGCTTAAAAATAACCCAGAGAATTTTTCTCCCACTTAACTTCCTGTTGCTGTTTTTGAAGGTGAAGGTGTCACCTTGTGGTGGGTTGACAGGAAATCAAGTGTGACCAATAGCTGTTGAACTGCTCAATATCTGGGTATGGGACATGCTAGACCATGACCCAGTTATGTGATCTGGGAAGAGAGTTTGCAAGTAACACAAACACATACATTTGAACAACATTTTATAATAATTATTTAATTAATAAATAAATGAAGAAATTGCTTGCTTTCTCTATAGATAGATACCCTCCCACATTTCACAGATGAAAATAGGGACACACATGTGAATTTATGGAAATTAACATGACTATTACAAAATTGGAAGGATAAACACTCACCTCCTTTACTGCAATGGATCGATTGAGGGCCTTACAACATTTTCAGTATAGGAATGGGTGGCATATACAGTCATGCCTTGGATTGAGAGCATAATTCATTCCGGAAACGTGCTTGTAATCCAAAACACTCTTATATCAAAATGAGATTCCCCCAAAAAAATTTGTACAGAGATTTTTAATTTAAGCCATACTACAGTACTTGTATTGCAAGACGTCGCTTGTATATCAAGTCAATTTTTTAAAAATAAATATTTAAAAATTTGCTTGTCTTGCAAAATGCTCTCAAACCAAGTTAGTTGCAATCCAAGGTATTACTGTAGATGCTAACTTCATATAGATACTTATTTGGACATTTGGCTTGCTTTTGTTGAAGCCTATGTATAATTGCTAGAAAGTTGTCCATACAAATCCATGTACATATATTTTAACAATGAAAAAAATGGAAAAAAAATTTGGGTGCCCGTGGGCTCCTCATTGGGGACCCTTCGCAGGTACCACTGGAGGTGCAATGTTGGGGACTCCCTGCTGTATCAGGTCCCCCTTTACTCATCTGTTTCCTAAACCCGTGACCTTTCTTTGTTGGGGAATTGCTATAGACCCCTGATAATTTTGATTGTCCTTTTCTGCATCTTTTCCAGCTCTACAATATTCTTCTTGAGATGTTGCAACGGTACATAGTATTCTAACTGTGGTCACACCGTACACTTGTAGAAATCTCTTGCAACACTGGCAGTTTCATTTTCAGTCCCATTTATCATGATCCCTAGCATGGAATGTGCCTTTTCATTTTGCTCCCTTCATTCAAAATCCTGCTTTGGGGCTCCATGTCAGTTCTCTACTTTCTAAAATCACTTTTGGCTCAACTCATGATTTCTAATAATCCTTAGTCTTTCCACCTGCTTACTCAGCTCCTCTAGTCTGTAAGCTACTTGTACAATGCTGGCTCCAGGTTTTGGAGGGCCCTTGGGCAAGACACCCTCAACGGGGGCCCTCCCTCCGCGAGTCTACCTTTTCACTGCCATTGTGTCACCAGTTGCTGTTGCTCCTCATCCTTTTCCTTATCATTGCTACCACCTGCTTGCTTGCTGGGCAGAGAGCCAGCAAGTAGGCAGCGGCACCTACTGCTCCTCCTTCTCAGGCAGGTGAACAAGCAGGTTGCAATGGTGGAGAGGAGGAGCAGCTCCAGGGGCTCTTGTCAATGGGCCCCTGCTGGGGTGTGAGCCCTGAGCAGGTGCCCAATTATGCCTGCCTTTGGCCCTGTACTTGTAGGAGTTTTTCCCAGCTAAAGTGACCTTTTACAACAGCTGGACTGCTTGTGAACATTCTGTTGTAGAGGGTATTGTTCCTCCTGCAGTTAGGAAGTTTGCTTGCATACATTCCATGATATCACAGCAGCACAGCCACTGGCTGAAGTAGACTTCAGCACCACCAATATAGATTTAACAAACCCTCAGCACATCATGCCTTCATTTTCTCATTTACTAATCAACTAAATGCACATTTTCATTTGAAGCTTTGCAGCTAAGGCAATCCATGGATGCTCTGGATCAAACCTCTGCTATAAATGGAACAGGGAATTCCTGCAGTGAAACAGAAAATAAATCAAGCTTGGAGAACTTTAAATCTCATTTGCGGCAGCTTTTGTGTAAGCCGCTCAACAGCAGTTCAGCAGGTAACGTCAGTGTTGTTTCTCACAGAAAGGAGCATGGCAGGGCACAAATTTATTTATTACATTTATACCCCACCTTTTTCCTGCAAGGAACCCAATGCGTCTTACATAAACCTCTTCTCCATTTTATCCTCAAAACAGCCCTGTGAGGTAGGTTAGTCTGAGAGTCAGTGACTGGCCCAAAGTTACTCAGTGAGCTTCATGGCTGAGTGGGGACTAGAACCCGGATCTCCTGAGTCTCAGTCCAATACTCTAACCACTATGCCACACTGGCTCTCATAATAATCCCCCTAAGCTTCAAGTGGATTAATTTAGAAATCTAGACTTTGTCATTGGAGAGAACAGATCGAAAATATGTTCACAGACCAAGACCAAATTAAGCAAACCAGCAACAGATTTGCTTAATTTTAATTCTTTACGGTATTACCATCATCCTATGTCCTGCTTTCCTCTGAGTGTGTATACTATACACATGGAAGAAAGACGTTTTATAAAAATTATAATACCCTTCTACCTAATAAGACCTGGACACAAAGTACAAGCCAAAACCAAAAAGGTCTTGTGCAGGTTATCCAGATCTTTAGGGACCCCTCCAAGTGTACTCCAGGCTTGATTCTTTGATAATGTTAGGGCAGTCGCACAAGAAGAAATTGCCTTTCTGTGCCATAAGAGTGCCTTTTAGCAATCCTGTGCATGGTTACTTGAAAGTAAGTTCCACTGTGTTCAACAGAGCTTACCCCCAGGAATTGGAGTGTGAAGAGGAATGCATAGGTGTATGGCCTTAAAATTGAGATGGAGAAGACTATATACGGTAGTTTTTCCCCCCAGATTCTGTTCTGCCCCTTAGGAAGAGCACCAGCTTAGTACACAGAGCTCTTCATTCCCCAGTCAATACTTGAAAGTGCCCATGGCTTTCCAATCACCCCAATCATTTAGGGTAGTTCCACAAATAACTGTGGGCACATTGGTGTTGCACCAGTGTTTCTTACAGCAACACAAATTGTAGATGACAGATGTGTGTCCCTAAAACCTGTGTAGACAGAGAGCCTCAGTGTAGTCAAGTTATCCAGATGTAGGCACATGGCTATTTAGCCAGACTCATCACTAGGACCAGAAGGACTGAACCTATAACACCAGTTCTGGCCCACTTGCACTGGCTGCCTGTATGCTTCTGAGCCCAATTCAAGGTGCTGGTCTTAACCTATAAAGCCCTACACAGCTTGGGACTACAATACTTGATTGAACACCTCCGAGGGAGGCTCAGAGGGCAGCAACAAGGGGGAGGGCCTTTTCTGTGGTAGCCCCCCCAACTGTGGAACAAGTTCCCCACTGAGGCTAGCATACTATCTTTCCAGCGCCAGGTTAAGACTGCCCTCTATGTTGAGGCATTTTTTAACAACTCTAAATAGTACTACATGGTGGGGTGGTTATTCCAACTCTTTTACAGGTCATGTTGTATTAACTTGTTTTAGTTATTTGAGTTGTTTTTAAACTTGGTTTTAAAAAAAGTTTATAATGTTTTTATTTTGCATATTATATATTGTATTTTATTGTATTTTTATTGATTGTTGTAAAGCACCCAGAGAGCTTTGGCTATTGGGCAGTATAAAATTAAAATAATAATAATAATAATAATAATAATAATAATAATAATAATAATAATAATAATAATAATTATTATTATTATTATTATTATTATTATTATTATTATTATTATTATTAGCAGGTTTGTTGTCCATCCTTTACATGTTTGCTACAGGAAACACCCTGAAGGCTACATGACAAATCCCACATGACAGGATAGAAATCTCAAAAGTACATTAAAAAAGTAAAAATAAAGACTTATGTGACATTGTTGTACCGGTGGCATTTGTGTTTGTAACATAAAGGATGGAGCCAGCCCTAGTGAAGACAGCATTAGAAATCCTGAAGATGACAAATCTATTCTGAACTGTTCTAGTGGGTATAAATCTGGGGCCACAGTAATCTGGCTGACATAGAAACAGTTCAGAATAAGATTTTGAAGTCATTCTTAAATTTCTAAAGAACAGAAGTTCAGGGAAGCCCTCTTGGTGCCATCTTTGGTTTCTTCTTTGAACCAGGTGAAGCCCTTTTAAAAATCCACCTAAAACAGGGGTGGGCAACTTGTGGCCCTCCAGAGGTTTTGGCCTCCAACTCCCATCATCCCTCACCACTGGTTATGCTGGCTAAGGCTGATGGGAGTTGTGGCCTTCCAGAGGTTTTGGCCTACAAGTTGCCCTCCCCTGGCCTGAAAGAATTATCAGTGGGGCAGAGGAATCCTATACAGTAATACCTTGGATTGCAAGCATAATTAGTTCCGAAACCGTGCTTATAATCCAAAACACTCTTATATCAAAGTGAGTCTCTGGCGGGCGTGAGCGGGGCAGATTTCGGCCAGCTACACCTGCTTGAGGCAAGCGGTTACATCTACTTGTCTTGCAAGACCTTGCTCGTTTATCAAGTCAAAATTTATATAAAAAATTTGCTTGTCTTGCAAAATGCTCTCAGACCAAGTTACTTGCAATCCAAGGTATTATTGTACTCCAGTTTAGCTGGGGGCAGGGGGGATACACTACTGCAGTCTGCAGCATTGGCAACATTGCTGCCTGGCTATGAATAGGGGTTGTAAGTGTGTTCAGATGAATATGCTGACAAGTCCACCCACATTTTCTGATTGTAGGAGCTTTGTAAGCACATTCATCCAAAAGTGCTTACAACTCTCCTTTTAAGAGCTTCATGCTAAATGCACCAAGATCTTTAATGCAGCCAGGCATGTGGGTACATTTGGGGGTGGGGTTTGCATGCTCACCCATGGCTCACCACCACTTTAGTTCTACTCATGTTGTAGGCAAACACCTACATAGACCTACAGTTTAACTTTGGAGCCAGTAAAATCATTAAGCCATCTGTTCCTCAACCTACTGCCCATCCAAAAATGCTATAGATTTGGGATTTGTTTTTATAAACATTTTGTAAAATATAGTTTGCATCTAATTATATCACACGACAAGTACATTAATTAATTTATCCAATTTGCTTAGTAGGAAAATCAGAATTCAAAACCTTCAGAACAATAACAACCTATGTTTTTGATTCCCCAAACTATTTTAGGGGCTGTGCACATGTTTCCATACACACCTCTTCCCCTGCTGTTTGTGGTTAATAAGCCATAGTTAAACCATAAAGTATAAACATTTTGAAAAAACAAACAAACAAAAAGAAATAATTCGCTCTGATGCAATTAATCAAATTTCTCTGTTTCCATATTTTCTTTCCAGAGAGCTCCAAGTGCAATCTTTGTCCTGCAAACTGGTTCCATCTTCAGAACAAGTGCTACTGGATCTCAGAAGGAGGAAAAACCTGGAGCAAGAGTAAGGAGGACTGCCTGGCAAAACATTCTCAAATGCTGGTGATACAGAAACAGGAAGAAGTGGTAAGTATAGAATAAAACTTTCATTCTACTGATGTGCACACTTGCAACAGGGCAAAGAGACTTGGGAAGAAGGCAGACATATTAGGTTGAATTGAGGATCTAGGGATGTGCGAGGAATCCATTTGGGGGAGGGGTGAAAATCCAACAACATTTCCTGACTCGGCCCTCTGGATTCTGTTCCATTTCCCCCACTCTGGCACTGATTTGATCTGATGCGAGTGAAGCCAGCACATGGATTTCCGCTTTCAAAACGGGCTGTGATTTATGCAAGTTTTTTTTTTTTTTTAAGCTCAGGAAATTTGTACAAATTGCAGAGCTCGAAATTTGCACAAATTTTGGGCCCTGCAATTTGCGCAAATTTCCTGAGCTGTTTTTTTTAGAAATAAAAATGTTGCACAAATTGCTGCCCATTTTAAAAGCGAAAGAAATCGGATATTGAGCAGATAATATTGGTGGGAACGGGAAGAATGAGGGGTTCAGGGTGGGGTGGGAAGAGACTAAAAAAACACAACCCTGTTTGCACAAATCATGGGAGCTGAAAAATAATACCTGAAAAATGTGTCTACTTGAGAAAAAAACACATGTGTATATAGGAGCTGATCTTAATCCCACAAAGAATCTGGAAGCAGAAGCCTCAGTAAAGTGGCAGATTAAAAGTCTCATGTAGAAAAAGCCCTTGAGGTGGCTTTGTAGTATTTATTTTATTGGCAAATGTATATGCAGAGCATAACTGGAGGTGAACAAGCACACCTACAAGGCAGCAGATCCACTAACCTCCATCAGATCTCCAAAGAGAGATTTCAAGGTGCTGTGCCTCCAGCCAACTCATGGCTCTTTCTGTCTCTCTCCCTCTGCCCATTTCAGCTGCAGAATATAATCAGCCAAGCTTTCAACTCAGACCCCACCCCAGCAGGTGAATTGCCCTTTCAGGAAACACCCACAAAACCATTAAAGAACACACATAGAAAGAGAAATCTAATGGGTGGGTGGGGAGATCCAAAGGCAGAGGAACCACCTTATCCAAAGCCCTGCTGCTGGGCTCATGCAAGAGAGATTTCAAGGTGCTGTGCCTCCAGCCAACTCATGGCTCTTTCTGTCTCTCTCCTTCTGCCCATTTCAGCTGCAGTACTGCTGTTTTTCACATAATCAGCCTTCATCTCAGACCCCACCCCAGCAAGTGAATTGCCCTTTCAGGGAACACCCACAACCATTAAAGAACATACATGGAAAGAGCAATCTAATGGTTGGGAGGGGAGATCCAAAGGCAGAGGAACCACCTTATCCAAAGCCCTGCTGGGCTCATGCCAGCAAGGCAAAAGGAAGGGAGGAGAGGTGTGCTTTTCTTTTTTTGCCCCCCTGCTTTTGCCTTTACAATTTCCCTGCCATTGGTTGCAATGGGAAGGAAATTATGTAGGCCAGCTCCAGGGCAGGACTTTGACATGACTCTAGTCCTATTCAGGCATTCCACTCGTGTGATTAACAATTGCATGAGGGGGCATACTGGGGCCATGACCACTGGCTCTGCATTTGCCATTGTGTCTCTGCCAGCCTGGACCCTCACTGTCCATGCATTAGGGGGTACATCTGTAGAGAAGAGCCTCCTCGACAACCTAGACCTGGTTCACATATAACGACAACCCAGATTATGGGTTGAGCGTGGGTTACTGCTGAATCGTGGGTTGTTGTTACATGTGAATCCTCAGCTATGGGTTGTTAAGCCATGGGTTCTCTTCCTCTGCTGTTTGTGGTTAATAACCCATAGTTAAACCATAGTGCAGGGTTCACACGTAACAATACCCATGATTCAACAACAAGTCGTGATTCAACAGCAACCCATACTCAACCCATACTCTGGGTTGTTGTTATGTGCAAACCAGGCCACAGACTCCCCCAGTGATGTGGAATCCTGATTGCCCAGCCTGGCTCGCTCCTTTATGCTATTATTAATCATGTCAGGAGTATTCCTGAATAGGGGTTCTCGTTCTTTGGATCGGGACCACTTAATTGTATTGGAGAGTTAGTGCTGTAATAATTACCATGTGGCCCCAGGAACAAGAGGGCATGAATATAATGTGGCAGAGGACTATCCAGTAGATATATTTCTCCGTAACAGTAAAAAAAGGGTTTTAAAAAAAAATTATGATACAACATCACCAAACTAATTATGGCTATGCCATTTACAGGATTTTATCCGGAGTGTTGTTAAAGCGTCACAGTTGCTGTGGATTGGACTGGCAGCCACATTCCCTGAAAAAGAATGGACCTGGGTGGATGGCTCCTCCCTAGATGAAAAACGGTGAGTATTACCTCTGACCATTTGGACTGCAATCCTGTACGCACTTCCTCGAATCCCATTGAATCCCATGAGACTCGCTTCTCAACGAATAGGCATAGGATCAGATGATCAGTGTGCTGGAAAAGGGTGTTTTGTTTCTTGTGGGTCACAAGCAAGGGACCTGTTGCCTTGCATAGGGTGGCCATGTGTCCCCTTTTACAGAGGACAGTCCTCTATTTGAAGGGCTGCCAGAGGACCATCCTCTATTTGAAGGTGTCCTCTATTTGAAGCGTTGCCCTGTCCATATCTGGTTTAAAGATAATAACCATAAGAACTGTTGCCCATCAAGCACTCAGACAGGAAACTGCACAGGCTGGCTCGCACTCGCAGGTCACCTGGCCACAGTCTTCCACACTACGGTGAGATGTACTGTAGGTCTATTTAAATTATCATAATTATTTCTAAATTTGCATCCATACAAATACACATAATATACATATAACTTTTTATTTATTTATTAATTATTTGAAACGTTTTAATGCTGCTCCTCAGCCAAAAAGCCTCCCAGAGCGGCTTACATATAATCAATTAAACAAGACAGTCCCTGCCTGCAGGCTTACAATCTAAAAAGACAGGACACACAAGGAAAAAGGAATGGGGAGGGAAGAAGGGGGGAATTAATTAATTATTTTGGCATTTGCACTTTCCATATGCAAATTTTCTGCAAATCAATGCCCTGTTTTGTCCTCTTTTTGTTGATTAAGTGGCCACCCTACCCATCCCACAGTGAGTTCCCCTCATATGCACAGACAAAGAAACAGCTGGGCTGGCCTGGGGTGCACTCATTTTCTGGCCAGGTGGCTGTTGGGAGCAGCAGTGGCTGCTGCTACTTCTTCTCATCACTGACCCCGTTTGCTTGCTCACCTGCCCTTTCCCTCTGAGCCCAACAAGTAAGTGATGCAGGAGTGAACAGAAAGGCCAGGAAACAGAGTTGTATTTGTTGGCATGGGGGAGCAGCGGCCAGTCCCATGGAGGGACAAGGTGTGGTCAGAAAACTGGCATGTCTGCCTGACACAAGGGAGGAAGAGATGAGTGGCTGCCTTGGGATGAAAAGGAAGGCCCGAGAGCAGAAGAGTGATGGGCATGGCCAAAGGCTAGATCAAGAGAGACATTCTGGTAATCTGGTACAATTGCAGAGACCAGCTCAGTCTGCCCAGGCCCAGTCTGCGAGACAGTCAGAGAAGGAAGGAGGAGCAGCAGTTGCCTCCATCAATGTAACAATGTACGAAAGAGCCACTAGATACAACCAGAGTGCCTCTGTGCCTCCTGGGAGGAACTGGGAGTTAGTTAAGGGCAGCACCACTTCCTGTGGCCTGACAAGAGACAGGCCACAGGCTGAGAGCACTCTGTAAACATGTACTTAAATAAATCTTAAAGCTGGTTTAGAAAGCAGAGTTTGATGGATGCTGTAAGCAATCCAACCCTCATGAAACTACCACCACTGGTAATTGGGGAGAGGGCTCAGGTTGTCAATTGTCCCATGCCTGAAGAAGGTGCTGGCCTCTAGTATTGGTTGTGCCTGTGAATTACATCAAGCCTAAGAAGCCATTCTGACTATCCCTGTAAAGTTTACTTGGGAGTAACCTCATTAAGCTCTCTGCTGAGCTTCCGCCGCTCACTAAAAACTTTGGCTGTTCAGGGGGGAATATGGGGTGGGCTAAGATTTTAAAATTTTATATTGTTTTAAATGTATTTTATCCTGGTTTTATCTTGTGTACATCGCCCAGGGTGGCCGGTTTGCCAGCCAGATGGGCGATAAATAAATGTAAATAATAATAATAAATAAATTAAACTGAGTAGAAATGACTACGGAGCAAACTTGCAGAGTACTGAGCTGTATAACTGGTCTTCTTCTGCCACCACGTCTGCACCTACTTTTATTCATGTTTATTGTGCTTGCCCAGTTGTTTTGGAATCGTCAGCTGAAGTGGAGGAGGGGCCCTCCTCGCTCCTGCTTGTCATCACTGACAAGCAGGAGTGGGGAGCGCACCCCCTTTGCTGGCAATTCCTTGCCAGCCAGAGTGGGGCAGATACTCCTGTTTGTCATCCCCAAAAACAAAATTGTGTTTCTCCCCCTTTGGTTTCTCTTGACAGCTGTCAAAAGATGAGCTGTCAAGAGAAATGAAAGCTGCAAGGGCTTTTTGCAAGTGAAAAGGGGGTGTTTGGGGATTTACACCCCTTTTGTGGCAAGATCCTCATCTCCCCCCCCCCCATGCCAGCTAGTCCACATGCTGGTACACATTTTGCACTTTTCCTGAGCCTCTAAGTGCTCAGGAAGGTGCAAAAGTGCACCCCCTTTTTTCTAGGGAAAAGGAAAACTCTGGGTCCCTTTAAAAAGGGAGATTTGACAGGGCAATGGGTGGTTTTTGACTGGGACATATGGCAGTATATGTCCAGTCAACCCCCCACCCCAACCCATTGCCCAATCAGAATCCCTTTTTAAAGGGACCCAGAGCTTGGACAGCCAGCTGTCAAAACTCATTTTCCAAAGAAAAGGGGGGGGGACTTTCACACATTGGAAGACTAGTTATTCATAATAGGAAAGCACAGCTAGGCATACTTATTAATAAAATAAGGGTCAAAATTGCAGCAAGAAGATGATGAAGGTAGCTGAAGAATGTGTCACCCTTTGACATATGCCAAAGACCTTCTTCTTTGTTTTGCAGATTGCAAGAATTGGGTCCTGTTGAAACAAACAGCTGTGGAATACTGCATGGGAATGCAATTGTTTCTGGAGACTGCAGTACTGTTACCCTATGGATCTGTGAGACAGAAGCTCTTGATATAAGTAATAAAATGTAAAGCCGAAACATTGTGTCACTTTATATGTTCAGCAGGGGAATTTGCTGAAGGAGGCTCAGGGAAGGAGGACCTGCCATATTCCTCTCCTATGTGCTGAAGCATCATGGGATAGGAATGGCAGGAATTCCCTTTCCTGAGCCTCCATTTTGAACAGCTGACTGCACGGAGACTGTTTTCTGCCCTTTCTCCATCTCAAAAAGGGGAGGGAGGGAATCCTGGTCACTGGGTGTTTGCTCATACAGAGGGCGCAGTTCCCATTGGAGAATCTTACTGTAGAGGGAAAGGATTCACACCACACCTAAGCCACGCTGTTTCAGCACCATCACCTGCTGAATGCATCACCCAAGGCTGCAATCCTATACACACTTACCTGGGAGTAAGTGCCATTGAGCGCAGTGGAATTTACTTCTGAGTAGACGTGCATAGAATTCCGCTGTAGGGTACTAACACCTGCCATCGTGAGAGCTACTCATTCACATTTCTGAAAAATGTGCCCTGCTGTTTTTCTGCAATTTGTATGAAAATGGCATCGCATGAAAATGGCGTCATAAAGGTGTCCCCAGGTAAGAAACCTGCAAAGTTTCAGAAGGATGGGTGTAAGGGCTATGGAGATATGATGCTTCAAAACCAGTTTAAGGCTTTTTCAAATGGAAGCATGGTGGCATTGGCTTCACTGCCTAATCCTACACACATACAGAATGAGTGAGGAAGTACAGCAGAAAAGATAAGGGCATGGTATATAGTATGTCAAAGTTTTTTCACTGCAGGAAAAAGTCTGAGAAGGATTGAGTTAAAGCAGAAAGGAATCAACTTTAAATCACAAAAAAAATTCTGAAGCCACCCAGGCCAATTCAGACCCTCTCACTTTCTGCTTCCAAGCTACAGATTGAACAAACACCTGAGAGAAATGTGGGAGGGGGGAGAGAGAATATATTCCATAATCAAAAAACCTTGCCAGCTTAAGACCAGAGTTAAGGCTATATCATGTTGGCTCAAGCTCCACAAAGCCAGAAAATTGGAAGCTAAGGCTGATGCCTTAACTGACATGCTGAGAGACCAATGATGATATTGTGCTGTGTCACAAATTGTGCTTGCTTACACAACTTATCTTCCCTGCATCCACACTTTGCCTTGGTCTTTCAGGCCCAAATCCAGATGGGGAGGACCGAGTGCCTGAGATTAGCAGATGCCCCACATTGTCTTGGTCCTTATTGCCTTATGAAGCATCTGAGCCTTACTGTATTGCTAGAGGATTCCTCCTGTGAGCTGACCCATGCCTGTTTGTTGCTTAAATCAAGAGCTGGCAGGATGGGCTAAACAGTGGGAGATGTGGGTATCCTCTAATGTAGACAGTAGGAGCTGAGTGGTGCTTCTGCTAATAACTTAGGGTGTGATGCTTGTAGCCATGTTTCCTAGCACTATTGTGGTTGACGGTGGTGCCAGTAATGAAATATAAATATGTCAAAGCAAGTTTTGAAAATATTTTGACTTACAGATTTTTAAGAGGCACCAAGACATGAAGCATCTTGGCCATGAGAGGTCAGGGAATGTACTTATTTTGAGCACAACTGGGTTGCTTGATAATTTATATATCAGTGAATTTGTAGACCTGTGCCTCTTCCCTTCTTTAAAAAAAAAGTGCACACAGGGACTTACATAGACTTTCAAGTTAGACAACAACACATCTTTTCTGTTGTGAAGTGGGAGGGTGCAATTTGAAGCAAATGCGCTTAAAGAATGTGCTTAACCTTTCCAGTTAACCCTTTTCAACTGCAGCACCAGAACACCCAGAACATTTAATCCCCACCAAGCATCTCAGGTTCTAAAATAAAAAAAAAGATGTCTTGCAGCATACCTGCTGGCGGGAATCTCAACATGGTAGTGAATAGATACGTTCAGAGGAGGCTGTTATAGGAACTATCCACGGTGCTGTGCTGCACTCCACCCCCAAAATAGGCTCACCACCATGGATAGCTCCTGCAAAGCTCAGCATAAAAGCTGCATTAAAAGCCTCCCCTATGTTCCTCTCATTCATAGTGCAGTTCAGCATCCAGAATAAGAAACCTGGACTCTCGTGTCACTCAGTCTTACTGTATGCCACACAAAAACCTCCTCTGTATTGAGCCAGCACAAGGATAAGGGAATTGGAAGAGCCCCCCCTCTCACTGTTTAACATAAGTTTCCCCAACCGGGTGCCCTCCAAATGTGTTGGAACCCAATGCCCATCATTCCCAGCTAGCATAGCCAACACATCTGGAGGGCACTAGGTTGGAGAAGGCTGGATTAACCCAACCTGCCAGCTGATGTAAGCAACAACCAATATAGATTGACTCTCAGGCAGATTCCTCTAGCAATGCAGTGGTTTAAAATTCCAAAGAAGGAAGCCAGCAAGTCGGGAGGTGCAGTCTGCTGCCTATCTTGCTAGGTACATATATTCTAATTTTCTCAGCTCCTTGTCAGAACACTGAGGAACTGTACTGGGCATGCACAACTAAAGGTAATAATTATGAGAAATTTGTTTAAGTTCGTTTTTTTACATCAGGATTTACCCAGTTCACACCTTCAATCTGCAAAGTGCATACATTTCTGAGCTTTCACTGTGATTCGTGGACCCAAAAATTGTTTTCGACTGTATGTGTACATTTGAAAAATGCACACGAAAAAAATGCATACTTCTGAAAAATGTGCACAACTACACTTCATAGATTTCATAGATCATAGAGTTGGCAGGGGCCTACAAGGCTATCGAGTCCAACCCCCTGCTCAGTGCAGGAAACTAGAGGAGGGGGGGTTCTCCCATCCAAGTAACAACCAGGCCTGATCCTGCTTAGCTTTCCACACTCAGACAAGCTGAGCCAGCGTGAGCCACAGACCTGTATCAATGGGAGATGAGTGCGCACAACTGGTGCATACATTTGGAAAAATGTGTATGAAAATATACACAAATTTTCATGCGAAAAGAAAAAAACCCAAAGTTAACAATCTGATATGGACAAATCAAAACAAGCTTTGAGATGGAATTTGGAGAACTTTGGTGAGCTCAAGTTTTGCTGATTCGCATATCCCTAACTGTGGCAATATGTCATATTTTGTGGCATATAACTCTAGTTCTCTATTTTCTATATATTTTGGTCATTGTTGGCATAGCATGTCATGATGGTCCATCTGAAATCAGCTGTCTAGATGCTTCACACCTCCTCCTGAGGCGGAGAGGTTGAGGCATCGCCTGGATTTGTTGTAAGATGATGGCGCCTCACTCCTTCCCTCCCCACCCCATGGAACACCCCCCCCCACATGGGGGAACAAAACATAGTCTTCCATATTCAGTTCCCAGCTGGCACGGAAAGAACCATGGACGTCTAGATGTTTTTGAGGGCAAGGGGAGCATAGCGGCAATCCTATCTGCCACGCTTCTCCCACCCTCAATAGGATGCCTGTAATCCTCCGAGTTCAGAGGGCTACAGGCAGCCCCATTGGATTGCACAGTTAGTCAGTCTTCTCCAATAATGTGTATGAAAAGACTAATAAAAGTAAGATGATTTGGAACTTTTTAAAAAACCAAACTGCCTCTAACCGGCATTCATTGCCTCGAAAACGGAATGCTGTGTTACCATGCTTTCTTTGTACTGTATAAGGCTGTTAATTGCACCAGACTATCCAACACATGATGAAATCACTGGGAGAAGTCATCTGGAGGTTTGGGTTGCCGTGTCATCAGTATGCAGATGATACACTGCTCTACCTCTCGTTTCCATCTACATTTAGAAGGCCTTCTAAAGCACTGCCCCCCCCCACATAAGACCATTATTTCCAGGATCTAAAATTGCGTAGCTGCACCACTGATCCCACTGCTCACTCCGAGAGCATTCCGAGTAAATGCTTGCAAAGGATTGGGTACCTCATCCACTTTCCCTTTTCCCTATCTCAAGGGCACAGAAAGCTACCTGGTGTGTTCGCAGAGGTGCTCCCCAGGTGCAAGCAGAGTCTCTTTTCCCTTTAGGACAGGGGTGGGGAACATATGGCCCTCCAGATGTTTTGGCCTGCAACTCTCATCAGCCCTGGCCAGCATAGCCAACGGTGGGGGATAATGGGAGCTATGGGCTGGAACATCTGGAGGGCTACAGGTTGCCCACTCCAGCTTGGGACTACCAGCCCCAGAATCTCAGTAGGAGAAATGATGCATCATTTCTGTCTTCCGAGACCATCAGAGGCCCTTCTGCCAAGTGGAAATGTTGCCCGGAGCATCAATTTCCCACCTGAGATACTGGGAATAATATCCTAATCCCAGTCTGCCTCCTCCAGTGGGAAAAGATGTTCTGCCAGGGTCTCAGGAGAGTCTTCTGCCACCATCTCTTTCCTGTGCCCCAAGGTAAATTTCTGGGCCCATGGGATAGGGGAAGGGGGCAGCAGAGGATTTGTTTGTTTATTTATAATATTCCAGAATCACCCTTTCAACCAATGAGTGCTAGAGGCAATTTACAATAAAGCTGCCTTCAGTGCCATTTCCTTGGTAGAAAGGTGGGGTACAGATCAATTCCAAACAAAACTAAAAATAGAACCTGGACCTCCATGTAAATGAAAATGCCAAACGTTCTGGTAATATTCAGAGCAAAACACATGTAAAAGCTCCTTAGCCTCAGCATATTCTGTCTGAAAAATCCCAGAGCATTAAACATTAGTAATGTGTGCATATGGCTCAGAAATATGCTGCTCAACTATATCAATGTCTCCCAAAGCTAGAGGTCCAGAAGGTTCTAATTGCAAAACAGCGCAAGAACAAAAGGAGGAGCTGGCATTGTGAAGTGCATGGTACTTCCTCAAAACTTTTCCTAGACTCTTTTCTATCATGGATTTGTCAGGAACAAATCCTGCCAGACCAATCTGATCTCATTTTTTGATCAGGTCACCTCCCTTGGGGACTGTGGGAATGCTGTGGACATCAAATATCATATATCTTGACTTAAGCAAAACTTTCGACAAAGTGCCTCATGAATGATACCCTGATTAACAAGCTAGCTCAAAGTGGGCTAGATGGAACAACTATCAGATGGATCCACAGCTGGCTACAGAATCAGACTCAGAGTGTTTATCAATGGTACCTTCTCAAACTGGGGAGAGGTAATGAGTGGGGTACCGTAGGGCTCAGTCCTGGGCCCAGTGCTCTTCAACATTTTTATTAATGACTTAGATGAGGAGGTGCAGGGAATGCTTATCAAATTTGCAGATGATGACACAAAATTGGGTGGAGCAGCTAATACTCTCTGGAAGACAGAAACAACATTCAAAGCAATCTCGATAGGCTGGAAACAACAGAATGAAATTTAATAGGGATAAATGCCAAGTGCTGCACCTAGGAAAAAGAAATCAAATGCTCAGTTACAGGATGGGGGATACTTGGTTCACACTGCAAGTGAGAAGGATCTTGGAATTGTTGTAGATCACAAGCTGAATATGAGCCAGCAATGCGATGTGCCTGCAAAAAAGGCAAATGCTATTTAGGGCTGCATTAATAGAAGTATAGCTTCGAAATCACGAGAAGTACTAGATCCCCTCTACTGAGCACTGGTTAGGCCTCATCCTGTGTACTGCATCCTGTTCTGGGCACCACACTTACAAAGGATGTAGACAAACTGGAAAGGGTTCAGAGGAGGGCAACAAGGATGATAAAGGGACTGGAAACAAGGCCCTATGAGGAGAGACTGAAAAAACTGGGCATGTTTAGCCTTCAGAAGAGGAGACTGAGGGGAGATATGATGGCACTCTTCAAGTACTTGGTAGGGATGTTACCGCTCGTCTCGGGGGGGGGGCATAACAAGGCCGAAATCGGCCCCGCTCGCACCCCCCGAGACTTGCGGGCTTTACCCTGTTCCCCGCTCACCTCTCCATGCGAGCCGCTGCGCCGCAAGCATGGGGTCCCGTCGCGCCATTTCCGTCTGGCTGGAAGTGACGCAACGGGACCCTGTTCCGGTGCGCTGGGCCCTCGCACTGCGTATTTTGCGGAGAAACCAGGGCAACTGGGCTGTTTTAAGTGACCAGCTAGAAGTGACACAACGGGACCAGTGCAGCCATTGCGGTGGGCTCGAGCCGAGGCGGCGAGCCAAGGGAGCCCCGGACCCGGTAAGGACCCGCGAGTCTCTGGCAGGCATGAGCGGGGCCGATTTCGGCCCGCTACGCACCCCCCCCCCAAGATGAACAGTTTCATCCCCACTTCCAGTAACCGAGGCAGTATTCCTATGTACATGTTGGGGATTGCCAAAACTCCTGGGAGAGGATATTATGATATATTATCTCTCCCCTCTTGCTTTTGCAAACACAGCAGAGTATACCCAACTACAGGCGAAAAACGTGTGCATGCGGAGCTGCTGGTTAAAGCAGGCCTGGGCATTTAGTTGGTACAGACTGCCCCTTTGGGACAGGCTGGATCTTCACCTGGTTTCCCTCTTACACTACCAATAAGACAAACAGTCTTTTGGAGGTTAAAAACATACGTAGTTTACTCACTCAGATCTTGCAGATTGGATACAGGCAGGCTTAAGAATGTATTTACAGTTGTGCAGGAATCATATGGTAGTCGACCTGTTCTGAACTTGGGAAAAGTTCAGAACTGCAACTCGGCTACATCTTCAGACATGTTGCACAGTGCACACACAAGTTCATGGCTCAGACTGCTTCCCGGGTGAAGGAAGAGAAGGCTACTGGCAACGCCCACATCCTGCACCAGGTGAGTCCTGGGTAGCATTCCACAGAGTGTCTGCTCTAGGATGCAGAGACTCTGTGGTCCCAATTACATCATGCACCTATGCATTGCTTGAGGTTTTGACTGTACATTCCCAACAGTACACCATTTGCTGGTGAAGATGTGTGGGAGGGTGCTGTTGCACTCACGTCCTGTTTGTGGGTTTCCTGTGTGCAGTTGGTTGGCCACTGTGTGAACAGAATGCCGGACTAGATGGACCCTTGCTCTGCTCAAGCACGGTTCTTCCCATGTTCTTCTTATTTTGTAATCTCAATTGTTTAACAATGGTGATAATTAAAGGGTTCCCCCACCAAATTAGGCTGCTTAGTTAGAATTCCTGATCTGTAGTAACTCAGATGTAGATTTGTACTTGCATATGCAGGTAATTCCACGGTATGGCCCATGGGGTACAGACTTCTTAGAGTGTTAAAGGTGTAATAGCAGGGGTCACCCAGGGTGCAGAGATTATCAGCTCCCCACCCCCCATACATGCAGCCATTCCTGAATTTTTAGCATACAGATCAAAAGTTGCTCCATACAGCGGATATGGGCTTTAAGTTGCCATACTGTCTGGATGAAAAAGCGACAAGGGGCAACCCTGATAGTGGCAGTGAGTTTGGAAATGTTTCTCCCCCTCCCCCATCTGCCTGCCGCCCCATGTCACTATGGCAGTGGCAGCTTTGTCCTTTGTCTTAGGAAGAAAATGTGAGGCAAAGAGAATCCCCAGCGTCATGGCCCTCCTTTGTAGCTATAACCCACAGAGGCACCACAGAGCTTCTAGAAATGTGTGCACTCGCAGTAATGGATCAAGGGTGAGATATTGTTCCCCACCCACTTTCGGTGCTCGTGTTAGTGATCTTCACATATCAAGAGCATATCAGAAGTGCTGAGAGGTGGTCAAGTGTTCAGAGGCCCCCCTGCTTCCTGTGCGGTTCTTCTCCTTCCCTCTGAGCAGTGCTACTCCTGCAGAGCTGAGTTTGAGGCTCAGAAAAGAGCTTTGATACTCTCTGTCATTTTCCCATTAAAGGGGAATTGCTTTTGTGCAGGGGAGTTGACCTCAAGAGGATCTTACCAAATGGAAGATGAGGAAGGCTACATGGTGCTTAATTTCCAGGAAAGGAAAAAACAAAGAAGACAGAGCCCTGCATCTCAGGGGCAAGGTAAATAAATAAATTTAAAAAGCGGGGGGGGGGGCTTGTTTATAGGAATCAGAGGTTGGATATTTCCAATCATTTGGGAGAATCACAGTGCAGTTATTCAGGGTGGTGGAAAACCCAAGTAGATCTCTCTGAAACTGGGTGAATAGACACCAACATGGTGAACAAGGTTCAATGTGTGTATATGTAGTGCTCATTGAAGCAAAAAATCCTGACTTCGTAGATATGCTGATGGGGTATGAAAGAGATCATGGGGTCATGGTGGATAACTTAATGAAAATGTATTTCAGTGGCACTGAAAAAGGCAAAATCCATGCTAAGATTATTAAGAAAAATGATTTCCTAATCCTTTAGGAAATAAGATGGCTAGAATCAAAATGCCTTTATATAAATCTAGGGTAGAATTCAGCATAAGCCTACTTAGAACAAACCCATTAAAATGAATGAGATGAAGTTGATCATGATTAACGCAAGTCTCATTCATTTCAACGGGTCTACCCTAAGTAGGACTTATGCTGGATTTTACCCCTATGGTATGGCCACATTTGGAACTCTGTGTAAAATTCAGGTTGCCCCATCTCAAAAGGGATATTGTAGGGCTGGAAAAAGTGCCAAAAATGGCAACAAAAATGACCAGGAGCATCTGCTAAGCCTAAATTATTAGCTGCTTTTTCATTCAGAATAATTACAACTAAAGGGGGAGGTGTGGGGCAGATATGATAGAATTTATAAATGTATGCATGGTGTGGAAAAAGTAGATGGTCATATGGCATCCAATGAAACTGATTGGCAGTAGATTCAGGACAAACCACAGAAAGAACAAAGAGGGTGTGGGGCGGTGCTGCAGGTCCTAATATTGGCTCCTGTAACCCCGCCCCCCCTACCTGAAGCGTACCTGCGAGAACTGGTAAGTCTCGCTTCTCCTCCCACCACGTCCGCAAAATTTCTCCCCACCCACAGCTGCACGTGATGCAGGGGAAGGTCATTGCGTGCGTAGAGGAGAAATAACGACTCAGACACAGTTGTAGGGTACAAATTGTGGTAAAAGTAATGGGCCACATTTATTGAATCATCAATAGGAGATCTACGAAGGGAAAAAAGTGTGGGTATTAATTACACCGGCTATTAGCCAGTCACCATTGCTATAGGGCGAAACATCCAGCAAGGAGGGTGACAGCATCCAAGTCATCCCTTCCTTGCTTAACACCACACGGTGCTGGAAGGTCTTTCCTGCAGTCAGCCTCGACCGGCCCGTGAGGTACCACCAGGTGAGGTAGGAAGACCTCAGAGATGTGCCTTATCTCCGCAGTCCCGAGCCGTGAGGCAGCCAGTGACAGGAGCCTCGGGCACGCCTCTCACCTGAAAGGTGCCATAGGATGATCACTGAACCCCTAAAACTGCCTAATCCCGCACTTAACCGCCAATGTGACCGAACTGAAAAAGCCACCAAGCACCCAAACCTTGAAATACAGTGTAGAGTAGGCGAAACATGAACATTGCCCCCGGCCAATTAGGACAATGAACCAAAATTCCTACTCGGCCCCTGGAAACAGGCGACCAGTAAAACCTACACTGCAAACAGGGATGGGAGGGAGGAAGCTGCGTCAGAAAAGGAGCCAGCTCTACCGCCCCTCCCTTTCTGCTCCCTGATTGGAAGATTAACATCAGTCCATTGTGGTCTGACTCGTTTATTCCCCCACGCGCAAATTGTTCCCCCCCCCCCGCCACAGCTATGTGTGGCTGGGAGGGGCATTCTCCATACAACATATATGATTAATTCCTTGAATTTACTCCAATGGAATGCGACGATGGCCACTTAATCAACCACTTCCCTCTCCCTACTTCCCTCTTTCCAGACTTGCTTTTTGCCTTCCCTTCTGACCCACCAGCACCAGAGGTGAATGTTGTGTGCAATACACAGGCCAATACACAGGCACAGATTGCTTTTGGCTCCTTCCTTTCTGAGCTGGGGATGAAAGAGATTCATTTATGCACACTGAGAATCAACTAGGGTGTTTCTAGATGAGGCTTTTAGGGTGTAATCCACCTGCTGCATTCATGGAATTTTACAGGAAGCCTACACGTCATTGTCTTCCACTCGTAACTTTCCCATGTTTTCCCCACTGCTTCTTCCATCTTTCCTCTTACCACAGAAAATCTCTTAATGAGGAAGAGACCGGTTGCTGTTTTTTAAAAATTATAATTATATACCACTTGATATAATAAAATCTCTAACCAACTTACATATTATAGATTTCATAGATCATAGAGTTGGAAGGGGCCCACAAGGCCATCAAGTCCAACCCCCTGCTCAATGCAGGAAACTAGAGGACGGTCTCCCATCCAAGTAATAACCAGGCCTGACCCTGCTTAGCTTTCCATGCTCAGACAAGCTGAGGCAGCGTAAGCCACAATATTAAAATCACAGCTTAAAATACACTATTAAAAACATTTTCAACTATAATAACAATAAAAGCAATACAAAAAAGTGTTAAAAGGAGCATCATCATGATTTTATGTCAGCTGTTATTGGGCAAACTAGAACTGTGCAGGCTTTTAAAAAATGCAAATAATATCAGCTGGGTTGCGGGCTGATAATTCTTGGGATCACAGCTGGCAGGGAGGAGGAAATTAGCACTTCCCTCTATCCCAATCCCTGACACTGCTCTTTGCACTGGGAGGAAATATCCAATTTGGGATTCCTCCAAATGCAAAAAGCAGCTTCAATGGAGCAAATTTTTCATAGGACCATAACAGGGGAGGAAAGGGTTAAATCCCCCTTCAGTCCCACTCCCTTTCCCTTCGTTTACTAGTATACAGTCTTCAGGGCCGGTGCTACCGCTAGGCAAACTAGGCGGCTGCCTAGGGCGCGTGGCTGAAGAGGGCGCAGAAACGCTGCACTCCTTCCAGCCAACTCTTCCTCGCCGCCGGCGCGCTCCTGCCCCGCCCGGCCACCTCGCCGACAAAGGCACCACCAGGTCAGTGCGGGGGGGATTGCGGGCGCTGGGCGGGCTTGGGGTTGCGCTCGGCTTTCCTCGGAGCCCGAAGCTAGGCCGGGTCAGGAGCGCGTGTGGCGGCAGCGGCGACCGGTCCGAAGATGCTGCGCGGTGGGCGAGGCCGGCTTGGCAGTGGGGAAAGTGGCTGCTGGAGGCGGAGGCGGGCGGGCGGGGGGGCGCTGGGCAAGCAGGCATTTCCTGGCTGCTTTGCTCCAGAGCCCCTCCCCAGCACGAGAGGGGGTGTGCTAAATATAACCTTGCCTAGGGCACCAAACTGCCCTGCACCGGTCCTGACAGTCTTTCTTCCAAGGAAATGAGGGATAGCATACATGGAATTCACCTTGTATCCTCACACACCCCTATGATTAGGTTTAACAGAGCCAGAGGCTTTGAACAAAGTCCTTTGGCACCTTAAAGACTAACAAACATGGTTGTGCAGATGGTACCATTTTGACTACAGACGTAGTGGCATTGATTTATAGCAGGGGTAGGCAACATGCAGCCCATGGGCTGCGTGCGCCCCTCCTTTCTGATCACCACCACCCTGAATTTGTTGCAGAGGCAGCGGCAGCCAAAAAATAGTAATTGGTAGTTTGCTACCAAAAGTTGGCAGTGTGACAGCAGTGGCAAAAAGGGACTATTTAGCTTTAAAACAAAGCTAAATAGGACCCTTTTTGCCACCACACCACCAAATTTCTGTAGCAAACCACCAATGTTCCCTGTTCCTGTCAGGGAACATTGGTGGCACCTCTGCCACAAATTTGATGGCAGAGGTGCAGGGGTGTAGTCCTTGGTGGTGGTGGGGGGAATGGCCCCTGGACTCCTGGAAGTTGCCCTGGTATATAGGACTTATGCATTTTACAGATAACAAGTAGAGAAAGAGATGGTGTGACCAATGTGAATTCTCCCCCCCCCCAGCTCCGCCCCATAGAGGGGAATTCCACCTCATGAAGAGGAGCTCTACCTGTGTCTCTTCTTATGCATGTCAAACCCATGGCCAGGAGGGGGGCATAGCTACTGTATGTTGAGGGGGAAACAGGGGTCACACATGAGGGGTGTTTCTCTGAATACCCCCACACAACAACAGAAGCTCTCTCTGTCTCCCTCTTACTCACACATGCAGAGACAGGGCAGCCTCTCTCCTCTTTTCCTCATACACAACAGCACTGCTCCCATAGAGTCAGACCCACACGCCACTCTGCAGCACCTCTTTCTTTCACACACACACACACACACACACACACAGCACCACTCTTCCCGCTGTTCCAGGCATTGGGAATGAGTGACCCTCCTCCAGAGATTGTTGGACTGCACCTCCCATCATTCCTCACCATTGGGGCTGATGGGAGTTGCAGCCTAATAACATCAAGAGGCCTACAGTTTCCCTCCCCTGCTCTAATCCATGAAAGCTTATTCTTGTACACCACCCAGAGAGCTTCGGCTATTGGGCGGTATAGGAAATGAATAAATAAATAAATAAATAACAAATTTATTGGTCTTTTAGCTGCTACAGGACTCTTTGTTCTTCTCTCCTGCCTCTGTCTCTTTCTCTCCTCTCTCTGTCTCTAGCACAGAGTGCTAGATTAATTGCCTTGTAATATTTACAGAAGCCTCCCAATGTCCCCGATGGCACCGGATCACCCTGTGGATTGGATGGGCTGGGAACATCATTCTAGTGGTCTCTCTGATAGTGCTGGGTAAGTACAGACAGAGCACACGTTCATTAGTAAAAGTGCTTGAGGGTGCAGTCCAGTGCATGGTTAGACAGAAAAAACTCCTACAACTCCAAGCATCTCCTCAGAGCCATGGGAATCTCTGCCATCTCAAGCATCTTCACCAACCATTCTTCTGTTGTAGGCAGTACTGAACATTTCCCACTTTTAGCATACAATAGCCTCACTGCTGTTGTCATTTATAAAAATTAAGTCCCATGGCTTCTTTCCAACTGCTTATCCATTATTATCCCCAGGAGAAAAGACTGAATTCAGACGTATATTAGTCTTTTAAAAAATGTATTAATGAGTGGATTTGTATCCAATTTTTTTTAGTTTTTTCACATGTCCACCACATATGGTAAAATGACCCTTGTCACATTTCCAACACACACCCAAAGTGCCTCTATACATTTTCGCCAATTTCTCTGGAGACATATACCATCGGTACATCATCTTATAAAAATTATCTTTAAGATTAGAACTTAATGTAAATTTCATTCCTTTTAACCACATATGTTCCACTGTTCCATCAGTATGTTATTATCAAAATTTTGAGCCCATTTTATCATACATTCTTTCACTTGTTCTTCCTCTGTCTCAAATTTTAACAAAAAGTTTATACATTATAGCAATAACATGTTCATCATCTGCACATAATTCCCTTTCGAATTCGGACTTACTTTGTTCAAAATCATAAAGCCTTTTAAACCCTTTAAACCTTTCTTGGATTTGTAAGTAAGAAAACCATTGAAATGTATAACCTTCTTTTATCAAGTCTTCTCTTGATTTTATTTTATATTCACCTTGCGAAAATTCTAACCTGTCACGATAAGTTAATCAGTTATACATAGTGGTGAATTTTGTACCTTTTGGAGTGGCCTGTATCGCCTCTCCTCTCCTCAGCGATATGCCCCCAATGATGCTCCAAGCCTCCGATTCTTCACAGCGTGGAGGGGCTCTCCACCCACTCTCTGTGCCGCTCAGGCAGCTGCGCCGCCTGCGTGGGCTCCTGTCATGTCACTTCCGGCTGGCCAGAAGTGACGCTACGGGCCCTGCGCCGACGCGGCTGGACCCTGTTGCTGCGGTTTTGGCATAGAAACCAGGGCAACAGGGCTTAAAACGGCCATCGTGGCCGTTTTAAGCCCTGTTGCCCTGGTTTCTATGCCAAAGCCGCAGCAACAGGGTTCAGCCGCGTTGGCGCAGGGCCCGTTGCATCACAGCCGGAAATGATGCAATGGGAGCCCGCATGGGTGGCGCGGTGGACTGAGCGGCAGACCAAGTGGGCAGCAAGGGGCTGATTTCGGCTCACTCCAGCCCCCAGGTATATTTGCAGTGACATCCCTAGTTATACATACTTGTCATTTCTCTTCTATAATGTGCTTCTTGTGCTGATAACCACAACGGTATTTTTGGACAAAACCTAGTTTATATTCTATATTCTTCAAATAGCACATCTAACATAATGGTTGTTAAATTCTATATTAACCTTGGCTTTGTCATACCACAAATATCTATGCCACTCAAATTTCAATTCATGTCCTTCTAATTCCAATAGTCGTCTATTTTTCAGCAACATCCATTCGTTCATCCATACTAAGCAACAAGTGGCAAAATATAATTTCAAGTCAGGGAAACCCAATCCCCCTCTTTCCTTTGCACCCTGTAATATCTTTAACTCGTGGTTTTTTCGCTTGCCATATAAATCTAGATACAGTAATACCTTGGATTGAGAGCATAATTCATTCTGGAAACGTGCTTGTAATCCAAAACACTCTTATATCAAAGTGAGTCTCTGGCGGGTGTGTGAGTGGGGCCGATTTCGGCCCGCTACGCCTGCTCGAGGCGAGCGGTTACATCCCTACGTCTTGCAAGACCTTGCTTGTTTATCAAGTCAAAATTTAAAATTTTTTTTTGCTTGTCTTGCAAAAACGCTCTCAGACCAATTACTTATAATCCAAGGTATTCATCATCATCATCATCATCAGGCGATCACTCGTGACCGAGTAAGATTGTATTCCGGGATAAAAGGAGGAAATTCTAAAGAAGATTGTGTAGACTCTAGCGATGGGTCCGTAAGTGACTGTGGATATATTTCTGCCATTGTTTAAATGGCATGTCTGTTGCCACAATAGGAATTGTCTGAAACAAGAATAACCTTCTTCTAGGTAAGACATTCAACTTAATTGTAGATATTCTCCCCAAAAGTGACAACTGAACTTATCCCATCTTGATAGATCTTTCTTAATTTCATTCCAAGTCTTAACATAATTATTTCAAAACAACATACAATGCATATTTGTCAAAGTAATACCTAAATATTTTACCTTCTTTTCAATCATAAAACCTGTTTTATTTGTCAGTTTTATTTGATCTTGAATTTTCATATTTTTTGTTAATATCTTTGTCTTCATTTTATTAACCTTGAAACCCACTACTGCACCAAACTCCTTCATTTTAACTATTAAAGTTTCAATTCCCTTCAGAGGATCTTCCAAAACCAACACCAAATCATCCGCAAAGGCTCTCAACTTATAAGACTCTTTTTTAATCTTTACACCTCCAATTCTTTTATCTTGCCTTATGTCTCTATTCATTATTTCAAGAACCAAAGTAAACAACAAAGGTGACAGTGGACAACCTTGTCTTGTTCCTCTTTGTATTTCACATGGTTTTGTCAAATCCCCATTAATAATTATCTGTGCTGTGAAGTATAAATAGATTTAATCCATTTAAAAAAATTTCCTCCAAAATCCGTAACCTCCAAAACTTTAAATAAAAAATTCCAGTTCAAATGATCAAACGCCTTCTCTGCATCTAAAAAGATCAGTGCAGCTTGCTTTTCATTGTATTTTTCCAGATACTCCAAGATATCTAAAACAATTCTAATATCTCTCAACTGTTTTATTTGGGTAAAAATCCACTTTGAATAAATTCTTGAAGAATTATTTTAAGTCTTTCAGCCAATATCATTGTAAACAACTTATAATCATTATTTAATAATGATATTAGTCTACAGTTTCTTGTCAAAGTCAAATCTTGTCCATCTTTAGGTATTAATGTTATATTTGCCTCTTTGTCTCCGGCATCTTTCCTCCATATAAAATGGAGTTTATCGTATTTTGTAAAGGTTATAAAAGTTCATTTTCAAAGCTCTTTTAGTATACACCAGGCCAGGGAGACCGCCTGGTCCAGGAGCTTTTCCTGGCTTAATCTTTTTTATAGGACCATTCATGCTTTGTCTCTGTTCCTCTGTAATCTTAGGTAACTTTTGTTTTTCGATATATTCATCTATTCTTTCAGATGGGACATCATGTCCTTTATATAAATTTGAATAATTAATTTCCCCCCTTCTTCCCTCCCCATTCCTTTTTCCTTATGTGTCGTGTTTTTTTAGATTGTAAGCCTGCGGGCAGGGACTGTCCTTTTAACTGATTATATAGTTCTAAACCACCCAGAGAGCTTCGGCTATTGGGTGGTATAGAAATGGAAATAATAATAATAATAATAATAATAATAATAATAATGGTAAAATACTTTTTGTGTTGCCATATTGTCTGTTAATACAGTATCCCCCTCTTGTATTTCTAATATCATTTTCTTTTTTTTTTCTTTTTGCAATTTATAAGCCAACCATCTCCCTGGTTTATTTGCAAATTCAAAGTTCTTCTGTTTCACATAACTCAATTTTATTTCCATTTCTCTTATTGTTAGCATAGATAATTGTTGCTGTAAAATTTTAATTTGTTGAAGAATATTTGTTTTTCCTGGAGATTCCTTTAATTCTTCTTCTTCTTTTCTTTTTATCTCCTCCAAGATGTTTTTTTTCCTCTTGCCTCTTTCTCTTAAGATGAGTATTATGCTGTATGAAGTAACCCCTAATAAATGCTTTACTAGCATCCCAGACCATTCGCATATCTGTACCCTTATTTAAATTAGTATCAAATAATTATTTTAGTTTCTTTTTACAATCTTCAACAATAGTTGTATTTTGTAATAATACTTCATTTAGTCTTGTTGCCAGCACTAAAAAAAACAGTGCCTCTCCGGCAAAGTATGATTCGTGCCTCAAGTGTGCCCTGCCCAATAAACACACTGAGTTGGAGAAGGGAAACCAACTTTATTTGAGGCCTCAAGTAGGCTCTAGGAGTCTGGGACTCAAATCAAGAGCCCCGTTTCAAGTTCTTCTTGGATCTTTTATACAGCATGGGATCAGATACAGGTTTGCATCACGTACAGTCATATTACATACAGTTGCGTAGAAAAAAACACTCTTATCATGACCTCTTTCACATACATTCAACGACTTCCTCTGTTCCTCCTTGTACATTTCCTTCTGTTCCTTTCCAAAGTACAATTCTATCTTGTCTGTTCTTTCTCTCAGGACAAACATATCTGACTGACGCTTGCATTTCCCCCACCCCACTTCCCCACTCCTCCCGCCTTCTCTGTACTTACAGTACACATTCCTTTTGCCTTTCCCTTATCAGTGTCCTTCGTACACACACACTTAGCCTCTTCTCAGGTCTCTTCCTCCTCCCCCCCATTTACTGCAGCTGTAAACAAAGCAGCTTGCAACCTTACTTTTTCTTTCTCTTACATTTCAATCCACATTTCTTTGCAACTTTAGCAAGCAGTTTCACAGAACAGCAAGAAACAATTTTACAGAAAGCAGAAAACAAGAATGCAAGATTCTCTAGTCAGGCCTAGTTAAACATTAGAACAGGGGTACAAATTCACATGGTCTCCAACAGTCTCCATCTAAAGGTATTAGCTTTTCTTTTATAAACCATAGTCACGGGATTGTGGTCTGAAAAAGCCTTTGGCAGGGATGTTGAAGAGTCCTTGGTCCCGAGTCGAGTCCCGAGTCTTTGGACCCGAGTCTAGAGTCGAGTCTAGAGTCCGAGGTCCAAAATGGTGACTCGAGTCGAGTCCCGAGTCACTCCCAAAGTGGCAGCCCATGGAGGGAGCGGGAGGGTCTCCGCGAGAGGAAGAAGAGCTGCCCTTCCTCCCACAGAGACCCTCCTGCTCCCTCCATGGGCCGCCGCCGCTGCCCTCACCTCCACCTCCGCCGCCCTCACCTCACCTCCTCCTCCTCCGCCGCCGCCCTCACCTCGCCGCCCTCACCTCACCTCCGCTGGCAGCGTGACGCGGCGTGCTGTGTGCGATGGCGACGAGGTCGACGACAGCGGCGGAGGAGGAGGAGGAGGAGGTGAGGGCGGCGGCAAGGGCTGCAGCGGCGGAGGTGAGGGCGGCAGCGGTGGCGGCGGCGGCGGAGGAGGAGGAGGAGGAGGTGAGGGCGGCGGCGAGGGCTGCAGCGGTGGAGGTGAGGGTGGCAGCGGTGGTGGCGGCGGCGGCGGAGTCCTTGGGCTTGAGTCCCGAGTCGAGTCTCAAGTCCCACATAAATTATTGGGACTCGAGTGGGACTCGAGTCAGAGGGGGGACTCAGTCAGACTCACGAGTCGAGTCCCCGAGTCTGAGTCCCCATCCTTGGCTTTGGTAAAATCTCTATTTTAGAAATCTTAGTAGCTAGATCTCTGGATGTCAAAATCATATCTATTCTTGAAAAAGATCTATGCCTTTCTGAAAAAAAGGTATATTTCCTTGTATTACCATTTTTCTGTCTCCACAGATCCACCAACCCCAAATTGTCCATCATATTAAAAAAAAGATTTCGTTAGTTTACCTTGAAGAATGTTGATATTTTTCTCAGAAGTTCTATCCATTTGGGGTAAAATAACTCCATTCTAGTCTCCCATCAAACACCAACTTTCATAAGATAAATCAATTAAAATGTCCATAAGTTTCTTATAAAACACCACTTTATCTTCATTAGGAGCATAGACTCCCAACACCATAGTCTTAGAACCATTTAGGGTAACTTCTACTCCCACAAATCTACCATGGCAATCAGATAACACAAGTTCTGGTTGTAAATGAGGCTTAATGTACAAAACAACTCCGTTTTTCTTTTTTGTGTTTGTAGAAATAAATTCTTCACCCAAAATTTTCTGAGTCAAATACTTTGCATCTTTTTTCCTGATGTGAGTCTCTTGTAAACAAATAATATCTTGTTTTAATTTTTTCAAATAGTAAAATATTGTTTCCTCGTTTGGGGGGCATTTGCTCCATTAATATTCCATTTTAAACATTTATAATCCATATTCAAATTAGAAGATTAAAATAAAAAATATTTTTTCCCCAAAAACTCAGTCCATACCTGTAGCACCTTTTGCTACTTCTTCACCTCCCATTTGAATCTCTTCCAGTTCTCCTTTGAATCTTAAAAAAAAAAAATCTCACACTTTTTGGACTGTATTCAACTTAAATCTCTGTCCCTTATAGGTAAAGAACACACCTTCTGGGACTTCCCCCCAAAAAACAATCTTATTCTGTTTTAGTTTTAAAGTTAAAAAGGCATATTCTTTCCTCTTATGTAAAATCCTAATTTGTATTTGTTTCAAAACAATTATATCCTTGCCATTTACTTTCATTCTAGCAGAAAATGTTGTTAAAGCACTTGATCCCTTATTGTCTTCCTGACAAAGTGAACCTGCATATCTCTTGGAACTCCTCTTGTTCTAGCAAATGTGGAATTTATTTTATAAACCTTGTCAATTTGTGTCTCCATATCTACCTCTTCTAAATCCAAGAAATTTGCCAACATTTTAATCATTCTTTCTCTAATATATTCATCAGATTCTGGAATATCTCTAAATCTCAAGCAATGTTCTTTCCCCCCCAATAAGGACAAGTAATCTGATACTCTACAAAAGTCTCTTTTCAATACTTCTGTTTTATTCTCTAAGGTATCTACCTTATCATTAATCTGTTTCACCTCTCCAGATATTTGCTTTATAGAACTATCCAATTTCTTAACTTCTTCCATCATCTCGTTTTATATTAACAAGTCTCTCTTCCATTCTTTTCTCAAAAGCTTCCATTTTCTTACCCATTTGATCAAATAAGTTCTGAAGAAGCGCAGGTGTAACAATTTTTTCTGATTCATCAACCAATCCTCTTCTGCCCCCTTTTGTTCCCTTTTTGGCATCAGGCATTGTTTAATACAATCAAATAACAGGCCCAAAATCTTATAGCCCTTTTACTCTTGTCTGTATTTTATTTATTTATTTATTTATTTATTATATTTATACCCCACCATTTTTCCTCCAAGGAACCCAAGGCGGCTTACATAATCCTCCTCCTCCTCTCCATTTTATCCTCACAACAACCCTGTGAGGTAGGTTAGGCTGAGAGTAAGTGACTGGCCCAAAGTCACCCAGTGAGCTTCATGTCCGAGCGGGGACTAGAACCCGGATCTCCTGAGTCCCAGTTCAACACTCTAACCACTACGCCACACTGGCTCTCAATATGGAGTCATATGTATCTCCATAACAACAGAAATCACAGGCTGTACTTCACTTTATCTGTTGTTATAAAAAGTCTTCCAGGGACGGGCAGGTTGATAACATAAACAAGATAGCCTTGAGTTTAAACTGCCATCTTTTTATGAACTCTGGAGGCTAGCCTTTTGGAGGTACTGCAATGGCCAGGAAGGGATGTGTTGGACAAATTGTTCAAAATAAAAAAAATAACTGCAGGTGTGCATGTGTGCAGTAGCTGTGAGACCCACATTATGCAATGGTCCTGAGACCTTATCCCAAGTTCAAATATATTTTCATCTGACTCTTTGATCATTATGTTTTCAGGGTACATTATTTTACTTCTTTTTGTAAGTGCACATAGAGAACAGGAACATTGGGAGTAGCCCTAAGGCTTTGACTAGAATGTTTAGTGCATCCTACCCATAGCTTAGTAAGAAAGGCCTATCTAGTGCAGCATCCTGTTTCTCACAGTGGCCAACCAAACCAGATGCCTATAAAAAGCTCACAAGGAGGACATGAACCAATGGTCCTCCCCTGCTGTTGCACCCTAGCAATTGGTATTCAGAGGCATGTTGCCTCTAATCCTGGAGATAACACATAGCCATCATGAGTAGTAGCCACTGATGACCTCACTCTCCATGAAGCATCCCCAGTGACTTGCTGTTGGGTTTTGAGTCTTGCTTCTGTTTTAAGGATTGATTGTTCTGACCAATTTTTAAGATGGTAAAGTCACCATGAGTTGACTTTCCCCTGATGTTTCAGCATAATGAAGCAGCTATGGGTGTGTTCACTCCAACATGTGCCTTGTCTCTATTGTACCTCCCCGGACATTAAGATATAGTGGGGATATCCTCTTGACTGCCATATTTGCCAGGGATTTGATAGGCAGCAAACTGAGAGAGGGTGTTTTCAGTACAGGCACCCTGACTGTGGAACTCCCACCTCAGATATGGTCAGCGCTGAGTCTTACGACAAGCTTCTGGTGCCAACTGAAGACCTATTTGTTCACCTGCACTTTTGACTGAATCTCTGTTGCTGCGTCTTGTAAATTGCTATCTATTTGTGTAGGTGTTCTCTCCTGGTTTATAGATTTATGGGTTGTATGATTTGATTGTGTTTTATTAGTAATGTACCCCCTGATGGGATTATTTTATAATGAAAAGCAGATAATTAAAAAAAAAGATTGGATCACCTTCCATTTGTACTGCTTCACCCAGTTTCCAAAGATGTTTCCAGATGTGGTAGAGCTGTGATGTGTGTCAACACCATTACAAGGCTGGATCGCTACACCAATGCAAACTTGAATTGAGTTTGCAGTGTAAAAATTATTTTGAGCATTTCTTCTTTGCTTAATTTCCTGTGGCAGTGTTGCTCTGAAAACAGATGCAAAGGTGTTACAGTGTGGTGGGCTGAGAGGAAATGAAGTGTGGGCAGCTGTTGTTGAACTGCTGCCCAGGATCTGGCCAGTTAAGTGCTTGGTTAAAACTGGTGCCTTTGGCCTTTCACAGTCTGATGACAGGCTGTGAAGGATTGAGGCCTACACAGGCCTGAGTTAGGATGAAGCCTGTAGGCCCAAACATCTTCTGATGGGAGGGGGGCATTCGTGAGTTTCATTTTCCCCTCATGGAGTTAAAGTTTCCTTTCCATTGAAAGAAGTCTCCTTTTCACCCTAATGGAGTTAAGTTTCATCTCCCCAGTTTGAGGTCACAGATTTGTAACCTTCTAGTTCTGTGAGAGTGTATATAAAGGGGAGGCAGAAGCTGCAGGGGAGAGTGCATATAAGTTAAATACTTAGTGTGCAGCTGATCCTAATTTTTGTTCACCTCAAAGAAAACATATGGGCCCATGCTCCAGGGTGGGGCCACTGTGCATGGATAGGGGAGGTTTAAACCTTCCCACCCATCCATATTCACCCTCTAAATGCCCCCATGCAGGGGCTAAAAAATCACATGAAAAACTCCATTGGTGAACACTGAAAGTGGGACAATTGCTTTCTGTAGTAAAAACCCAACCCAACTCCTACTGCTTATGTTTATCCAAATGCCAGTGGAAATCTGTATGATCATACTCTACACACATAGCCATTGTCCACAGAAGTCCACAGGGCCCATAGATATCCATTGTTCACAGCCTTCCCCAACTTTGCAACCTCCACATGTTTTTGGACTACAACCCCCATCAGCCCCAGTTAGCATGGCCAATGGTCAGATATTATGAGAGCTGTAGTTCAAAACATCTGGAGGGCACCAGGTTGGGGAAGCCTGACGTAGAGAACCCAAAACATCACAAGAGGCACGGGTGTTTCTGCAGAAAAGTTGCCCTGGCAATAGACTGTAATGATTAAGAAACTCTGAAACTCTGTGGTTGTGCTGCACTACACAAAGATCCAGAAACCTGCAGCAAAACCAAAACAGGTAGCTTAGTTCAATTCAATGGGTGAGTTTGCACAAGGCAACCCACCATGTGAATAAGCTATGCAGTGTGGGTTGTTCTGCGAACAACTGTCAGAAGATCGGGCTCACCATGTTGTTTTCCCTCTCCTTCCCCCTTGGTCCTCCTGCTGGTATCCCAGGTTCCTGCATGGCAGAGCCCATCTTGTCTCTCCCCACTCTAATTGCAACCCCTTTTTGGTAGCTGCTGCTTTTTTTCCCCTTTCAGAGCATTTTTGGTGCCACCGCCAGTGACAGCCCCTTCACCGATCCCCAAGCAGCAATTTCATAGATTTCATAGATCATAGAGTTGGAAGGGGCCTACAAGGCTATCGAGTCCAACCCCCTGCTCAATGCAGGAAACTAGAGGAGGGGTCGCCCATCCAAGTAACAACCAGGCCTGACCCTGCTTAGCTTTCCACACTCAGACAAGCTGAGCCAGCGTAAGCCACAGGCCTGTGTCAGCAGCCATCACTGGTTTGCCACCTTTTCTTTTTTCTGAGCCAGAAAAGGTGCACATTTTAAAAAAAACTGGGACATATACACAGGTTTCATGGATGAGAAGTAAATGGAGGGGCTGCACTACACAAAGCTCCAGAAACCTGCAGCAAAACCAAAACAGAAACAGGTAGCTTAGTTCAATTCAGTGGGTGAGTTTGCACAAGACAACCACCCTGTGAATAAGCTATGCAGTGTGGGTTGTTCCGCGCACAACTGTCAGAAGATCGGGCTCACCATGTTGTTTTCCCTCTCCTTCCCCCTCGGTCCTCCTGCTGGTATCCCAGGTTCCTGCATGGCAAAGCCCCATCTTGTCTCCTCTCCCCACTCAGATTGCAAGCCCTTTTTGGTAGCTGCCACTTCTTTTCCCCTTTCAGAGCATTTTTGGTGCCACCGCCAGTGACAGCCCCTCCACCGATGCCCAAGCAGCAATTTGGAGCAGCCATCACTGGTTTGTCACCTTTTCTTCTGAGCCAGAAAAGGTGCACATTTTTTTTTAAAACTGGGACATATACACAGGTTTCATGGATGAGAAGTAAATGGAGGGGAAATCTTCATTGTATTTCCCCTCTATTTATTACCCAACCATGAAATCTGTGTAAATTTCCCAGTTTAAAAAAATCTGCAAATTTTCAAGACAGTTTAAAAACAAAAAACAAACAAACAAACAAACAAACAAAAACACCCCCCAAAACCTTAGAGGTGGCAAATCTCCTTTCCATTCAGCCACCTTCTCAGGTTTTTTTGGTCAGCTGTCAACCACCATAACTGCAGCAGTAAGTGCCCCCAAAAGGAGCTGCAAATAGGGGCTCAAGATTTCCCCTTTCTGGAGTAGCTGGAGACTTGGGGAAGTGTCCAAAATGTGGAGGGCACTGAGAACTAGTGGCAACACATAAAACCCCAAGATGTACATTGCTAAGGAGGAAATCTACTTGCCACCCCCTTTTGGTGCACACTCCTTCGCAGCATTCCCCCCTTTCCCAGCTGCTTTCCAATTGACAGCTAGGGAAGTGATAACAGTCAAGTGTGCACAATGTAGCCTATAGACAGCCTTGCCTCTGATCCTGAAGACATTATATAGCTATCATACCTAGTAGCCATTGATAGCCATGAATTTGTCTAGCGGCCCCTTTATGAAGCAATCTAAGTTGGTGGCAGTCGTCACATCTTGTGGTACTGAATTCCATAATTTGTTTATGTGCTGTGTGAAGAAGTACTTGCTTTTGTCAGTCTTGATTCTCCCACCTTTCAGCTTCATTGGATAACTCTGGTTCTAGTATTGTGAGAGAGGGAGAAAGACTTCTTCCTATCCACTTTCTCTACACATTATGGATAACTTTATAAACCTCTATCATGCCCCACTTTACTCATCTTTTTTTCTAAACTGAAAACCCCCAAACCCATAACCTTTCTTTATACAGGAATTGCTGCAGATCCCTAATAATTTTGGTTGTCCTGTTCTGCACCTTTTCCAGTTCCACAATATCCTTCTTGAGATATTGCAACTAGACGCGTAAATAAGGCTGGGCGCGCTGCCTGAGCCTTATTTCGCCCCCCGCCCCCTCCCCGCCTTGTTTTTTCGATCGGCGCACAGCACTGCTCAAATGGTTTCCTACCGTCTCGGAGGCGTTCGAGAGGCCCCGTCGCATCACTTCCGGGACCGGAAATGACGCGACAGGGCCTCTGCGCAGGTGCAGATCGGTCCCGTCATGTCATTTCCGGTCCCGGAAGTGACGCGACGGGGCCTCTCGAACCCAGCGGCCAGTTCTCCGCTGGATCGGGTGGCTGGGGCGGCTCTCCACGGAGCGTGGGAGCCGCCCTGAAGAGAAGGTAAGGCCTCGCCGGAGCGTTAGCGGGGCCATGCTCGGCCTCGTTCTGCCCCGGCGAGGCTAGTTTTACAAGTCTAATTGCAACTGTACACAGTATTCTAAGTGTGGTCACACCATACACTTGTATAAATCTATTACAACACTGGTGGTTTCAGTCCCATTTGTAATGATCCCTAGCATGGAATGTGCCTTTTCATTTCACTCCCTTACTTCAAAATCCTGCTTTGGGGCTCCATGTCAGTTCTCTACTTTCTAAAATCACTTTTGGCTCAACTCATGATTTCTAATCCTTAGTCTTTCCACCTGCTTACTCAGCTCCTCTAGTCTGTAAGCTACTGGTACAATGCTGGCTCCAGGTTTTGGAGGGCCCTTGGGCAAGACACCCTCAACGGGGCCCCTCCCTCCGTGAGTCTGCCTTCTCGCCGCCATTGTCACCAGCTGCTGTTGCTCCTTATCCTCTTCCTCATCATTGCTACCACCTGCTTGCTTGCTGGGTAGAGAGCCAGCAAGTAGGCAGCGGCACCTACTGCTCCTCCTTCTCAGGCAGGTGAACAAGCAGGTTGCAATGGTGGAGAGGAGGAGCAGCTCCAGGGGCTCTTGTCAATGGGCCCCTGCTGGGGTGTGAGCCCTGAGCAGGTGCCCAATTATGCCTGCCTTTGGCCCTGTACCTGTAGGAGATTTTCCCAGCTAAAGTGACCTTTTACAACAGCTGGACTGCTTGTGAACATTCTGTTGTAGAGGGTATTGTTCCTCCTGCAGTTAGGAAGTTTGCATTCATTCCATGATATCACAGCAGCACAGCCACTGGCTGAGGCAGACTTCACCACCACCAATATAGATTTAACAAACCCTCCGCACATCATGCCTTCATTTTCTCATTTAATAATCAACTAAATGAACATTTTCATTTGAAGCTTTGCAGCTAAGGCAATCCATGGATGCTCTGGAGCAAACGTCTGTTATAAATGGAACAGGAAATTCCTGCAGTGAAACAGAAAATAAATCAAGCTTGGAGAACTTTAAATCTCATTTGCGGCAGCTTTTGTGTAAGCCGCTCGACAGCAGTTCAGCAGGTAACGTCAGTGTTGTTTCTCACAAAAAGGAGCAGGGCAGGGCACAAATTTATTTATTTATTTATTACATTTATACCCCCACCTTTTTCCTGCAAGGAACCCAACGTGGCTTACATAAACCTCTTCTCCATTTTATCCTCACAACAGCCCTGTGAGGTAGGTTAGTCTGAGAGTCAGTGACTGGCCCAAAATCACTCAGTGAGCTTCATGGCCGAGTGGGGACCAGAACCCGGATCTCCCGAGTCTCAGTCCAATACTCTAACCACTATGCCACACTGGCTCTCATAACAATCCCCCTAAGCTTCAAGTGGATAAATTAAGAAATCTAGACTTTGCCATTGAAGAGAACAGATCGAAAATATGTTCGCAGCCCAAGATAATATACAAACCAGCAACAGATTTGCTTAATTTTAATTCTTTATGGTATTACCATCATCTTATGTCCTGCTTTCCTCTGAGTGTGTATACTATACACACGGAAGAAAGACGTTTTATAAAAATTATAATACCCTTCTACCTAATAAGCCCTGGACACAAAGTACAAGCCAAAACCGAAAAGGTCCTGTGCAGGTTATTCAGATCTTTAGGAACCCCTCCAAGTGTACTCCAGGCTTGATTCTTTGATAATGTTAGGGCAGTCACACAAGAAGAAATTGCCTTTCTGTGCCATAAGAGTGCCTTTTAGCAATCCTGTGCATGGTTACTTGAAAGTAAGTTCCACTGTGTTCAACAGAGCTTACCCCCAGGAATTGGAGTGTGAAGAGGAATGCATAGGTGTATGGCCTTAAAATTGAGATGGAGAAGACTATATACGGTAGTTTTTCCCCCCAGATTCTGTTCTGCCCCTTAGGAAGAGCACCAGCTTAGTACACAGAGCTCTTCATTCCCCAGTCAATACTTGAAAGTGCCCATGGCTTTCCAATCACCCCAATCATTTAGGGTAGTTCCACAAATAACTGTGGGCACATTGGTGTTGCACCAGTGTTTCTTACAGCAACACAAATTGTAGATGACAGATGTGTGTCCCTAAAACCTGTGTAGACAGAGAGCCTCAGTGTAGTCAAGTTATCCAGATGTAGGCACATGGCTATTTAGCCAGACTCATCACTAGGACCAGAAGGACTGAACCTATAACACCAGTTCTGGCCCACTTGCACTGGCTGCCTGTATGCTTCTGAGCCCAATTCAAGGTGCTGGTCTTAACCTATAAAGCCCTACACAGCTTGGGACTACAATACTTGATTGAACACCTCCGAGGGAGGCTCAGAGGGCAGCAACAAGGGGGAGGGCCTTTTCTGTGGTAGCCCCCCCAACTGTGGAACAAGTTCCCCACTGAGGCTAGCATACTATCTTTCCAGCGCCAGGTTAAGACTGCCCTCTATGTTGAGGCATTTTTTAACAACTCTAAATAGTACTACATGGTGGGGTGGTTATTCCAACTCTTTTACAGGTCATGTTGTATTAACTTGTTTTAGTTATTTGAGTTGTTTTTAAACTTGGTTTTAAAAAAGTTTATAATGTTTTTATTTTGCATATTATATATTGTATTTTATTGTATTTTTATTGATTGTTGTAAAGCACCCAGAGAGCTTTGGCTATTGGGCAGTATAAAATTAAAATAATAATAATAATAATAATAATAATAATAATAATAATAATAATAATAATTATTATTATTATTATTATTATTATTATTATTATTATTATTATTATTATTAGCAGGTTTGTTGTCCATCCTTTACATGTTTGCTACAGGAAACACCCTGAAGGCTACATGACAAATCCCACATGACAGGATAGAAATCTCAAAAGTACATTAAAAAAGTAAAAATAAAGACTTATGTGACATTGTTGTACCGGTGGCATTTGTGTTTGTAACATAAAGGATGGAGCCAGCCCTAGTGAAGACAGCATTAGAAATCCTGAAGATGACAAATCTATTCTGAACTGTTCTAGTGGGTATAAATCTGGGGCCACAGTAATCTGGCTGACATAGAAACAGTTCAGAATAAGATTTTGAAGTCATTCTTAAATTTCTAAAGAACAGAAGTTCAGGGAAGCCCTCTTGGTGCCATCTTTGGTTTCTTCTTTGAACCAGGTGAAGCCCTTTTAAAAATCCACCTAAAACAGGGGTGGGCAACTTGTGGCCCTCCAGAGGTTTTGGCCTCCAACTCCCATCATCCCTCACCACTGGTTATGCTGGCTAAGGCTGATGGGAGTTGTGGCCTTCCAGAGGTTTTGGCCTACAAGTTGCCCTCCCCTGGCCTGAAAGAATTATCAGTGGGGCAGAGGAATCCTATACAGTAATACCTTGGATTGCAAGCATAATTAGTTCCGAAACCGTGCTTATAATCCAAAACACTCTTATATCAAAGTGAGTCTCTGGCGGGCGTGAGCGGGGCAGATTTCGGCCAGCTACACCTGCTTGAGGCGAGCGGTTACATCTACTTGTCTTGCAAGACCTTGCTCGTTTATCAAGTCAAAATTTATATAAAAAATTTGCTTGTCTTGCAAAATGCTCTCAGACCAAGTTACTTGCAATCCAAGGTATTATTGTACTCCAGTTTAGCTGGGGGCAGGGGGGATACACTACTGCAGTCTGCAGCATTGGCAACATTGCTGCCTGGCTATGAATAGGGGTTGTAAGTGTGTTCAGATGAATATGCTGACAAGTCCACCCACATTTTCTGATTGTAGGAGCTTTGTAAGCACATTCATCCAAAAGTGCTTACAACTCTCCTTTTAAGAGCTTCATGCTAAATGCACCAAGATCTTTAATGCAGCCAGGCATGTGGGTACATTTGGGGGTGGGGTTTGCATGCTCACCCATGGCTCACCACCACTTTAGTTCTACTCATGTTGTAGGCAAACACCTACATAGACCTACAGTTTAACTTTGGAGCCAGTAAAATCATTAAGCCATCTGTTCCTCAACCTACTGCCCATCCAAAAATGCTATAGATTTGGGATTTGTTTTTATAAACATTTTGTAAAATATAGTTTGCATCTAATTATATCACACGACAAGTACATTAATTAATTTATCCATTTTGCTTAGTAGGAAAATCAGAATTCAAAACCTTCAGAATAATAACAACCTATGTTTTTGATTCCCCAAACTATTTTAGGGGCTGTGCACATGTTTCCATATATAAAGTATAAACATTTTGAAAAAACAAACAAACAAAAAGAAATAATTAGCTCTGATGCAATTAATCAAATTTCTCTGTTTCCATATTTTCTTTCCAGAGAGCTCCAAGTGCAATCTTTGTCCTGCAAACTGGTTCCATCTTCAGAACAAGTGCTACTGGATCTCAGAAGAAGGAAAAACCTGGAGCAAGAGTAAGGAGGACTGCCTGGCAAAACATTCTCAAATGCTGGTGATACAGAAAGAGGAAGAAGTGGTAAGTATATATTAAAACCTTCATTCTTCTAATGTGCACACTTACAACAGGGCAAAAAGATACTTAGGAAGAAGGCAGACATATTAAGTTGAATTTATAGGGACGTGCGAGGAATCTGTTTTGGGGGGTGAAAATCCAACAACATTTCCTGACTCGGCCCTCTGGATTCTGTTCCATTTTCCCCACTCTGGCACTGATTTGATCTGATGCGAGTGAAGCCAGCACATGGATTTCCGCTTTCAAAAAGGGCTGTGATTTATGCAAGGTTTTTTTTTTTTTAAGCTCAGGAAATTTGTACAAATTGCAGAGCTCGAAATTTGCACAAATTTTGGGCCCTGCAATTTGCGCAAATTTCCTGAGCTGTTTTTTTTAGAAATAAAAATGTTGCACAAATTGCTGCCCATTTTAAAAGCGAAAGAAATCTGATATTGAGCACATAATATTGGTGGGAAGAATGAGGGGTGCAGGGTGGGGTGGGAAGAGACTAAAAAAACACAACCCTGTTTGCACAAATCATGGGAGCTGAAAAATAATACCTGAAAAATGTGTCTACTTGAGAAAAAAAACACATGTGTATATAGGAGCTGATCGTAATCCCACAAAGAATCTGGAAGCAGAAGCCTCAGTAAAGTGGCAGATTAAAAGCCTCATGTAGAAAAAGCCCTTGAGGTGGCTTTGCAGTATTTATTTTATTGGCAAATGTATATGCAGAGCATAACTGGAGGTGAACAAGCACACCTACAAGGCAGCAGATCCACTAACCTCCATCAGATCTCCAAAGAGAGATTTCAAGGTGCTGTGCCTCCAGCCAACTCATGGCTCTTTCTGTCTCTCTCCCTCTGCCCATTTCAGCTGCAGAATATAATCAGCCAAGCTTTCAACTCAGACCCCACCCCAGCAGGTGAATTGCCCTTTCAGGAAACACCCACAAAACCATTAAAGAACACACATAGAAAGAGAAATCTAATGGGTGGGTGGGGAGATCCAAAGGCAGAGGAACCACCTTATCCAAAGCCCTGCTGCTGGGCTCATGCAAGAGAGATTTCAAGGTGCTGTGCCTCCAGCCAACTCATGGCCCTTTCTGTCTCTCTCCTTCTGCCCATTTCAGCTGCAGTACTGCTGTTTTTCACATAATCAGCCTTCATCTCAGACCCCACCCCAGCAAGTGAATTGCCCTTTCAGGGAACACCCACAACCATTAAAGAACATACATGGAAAGAGCAATCTAATGGTTGGGAGGGGAGATCCAAAGGCAGAGGAACCACCTTATCCAAAGCCCTGCTGGGCTCATGCCAGCAAGGCAAAAGGAAGGGAGGAGAGGTGTGCTTTTCTTTTTTTGCCCCCCTGCTTTTGCCTTTACAATTTCCCTACCATTGGTTGCAATGGGAAGGAAATTATGTAGGCCAGCTCCAGGGCAGGACTTTGACATGACTCTAGTCCTATTCAGGCATTCCACTCGTGTGATTAACAATTGCATGAGGGGGCATACTGGGGCCATGACCACTGGCTCTGCATTTGCCATTGTGTCTCTGCCAGCCTGGGCCCTCACTGTCCATGCATTAGGGGGTACATCTGTAGAGAAGAGCCTCCTAGACCTGGTTCACATATAACGACAACCAGGGCCGGATTAAGAGCATTATGGGCCTTGGGCTGAGGATTTTGGTGGGCCTTTTTATGGAAATAAATAAAATGAAGACGCAATTTTATATTAAAACAAATTAAATATTTTAATTACCATTAAAGTGCCAAAACAGAAACATATTGAAAATATTTCTTTTTTTGTAAACAATAAGCTTGTTAACTCAATAAAACCGTTCATCACATATCGTTGATGATAAGTACCTCCACGTTTTTTAACCTCTAGGGCAGTCTTCCCCAACCGGGGCCCTTCCAAATGTTTGGGGCCCCAGCTCCCATCTTCCCCAGCCACTGGCCATGCTGCCTGAGGCAAATGAGAACTGTAGTCCAAAATATCCAAGAGGGATATTTGGTGAACTCTGTTCTCTGGGGTTTTTCAAAATAAAACTTAAAATGCCACACAATTCCCCATGAAAGCGCACGTGCGCACACGCACACACACACACACACACACACACACACACACACAGTATTAGCCAAGCAGGTGACATTTTGCAGGCGGCAGGAGGATCAACACCCCCAAAAGGCAGACACCCACACCCACAAACACACAGCCCTTACGTTCAGTTTGGCTCACAAAAGAGGGAACGCCCTTTTACAGAAAAGAAGGAGAAGGAGAAGGAGAACTTGCAGAATTTCCCCCAAATTATTTATTAAAAAAAAAAAAAGCAGCCACAACAAAAAGCCAGGAAGCTTTGCTTGACCAAGAATAATTGTGTTGTTCTTGTTGTTGCTTTTTTTGTTGTTGTTGTTAAACTAGCATTTGAACAATTGAGCTGCGAATCAGAAAGATCTTTTGCTCGAGGCTGGAGAGAGAGGTCCCTTCTAAATCTGAATATTACAGACCCTAGCAAGCCCCCCATGTGCTAGACGTTCTCACAAAGAAATGTAGTAACAGTGATTGAAATGCAAAGATACTGAAATGCTAATTTGAGAACAACAGTTCTTGCTAGGTCTTGCCTCAAGCCTGTAATGCAGATGTGCTTAGAACACCTTTCTAATCTTGAAAAAATCATTAATTATGCTGAATGATAACGATCAGAGCTAACTCCGAAGATCGCAGTTTGTCCCTATAATTGCGGGCCGATTATCTGTTAAGGGCCTGGAGCGGCCGCTCCCACAGCCCCTATCTTAATCCGGCCCTGACGACAACCCAGATTATGGGTTGAGCGTGGGTTACTGCTGAATCGTGGGTTGTTGTTACATGTGAATCATGAGCTATGGGTTGTTAAGCCATGGGTTCTCTTCCTCTGCTGTTTGTGGCTAATAACCCATAGTTAAACCATAGTGCAGGGTTCACACGTAACAATACCCATGATTCAACAACAAGTTGTGATTCAACAGCAACCCATACTCAACCCATACTCTGGGTTGTTGTTATGTGCAAACCAGGCCACAGACTCCCCCAGTGATGTGGAATCCTGATTGTCCAGCCTGGCTCGCTCCTTTATGCTATTATTAATCATGTCAGGAGTATTCCTGAATAGGGGTTCTCGTTCTTTGGATCGGGACCACTTAATTGTATTGGAGAGTTAGTGCTGTAATAATTACCATGTAGCCCCAGGAACAAGAGGGCATGAATATAATGTGGCAGAGGACTATCCAGTAGATATCTTTCTCCGTAACAGTAAAAAAAGGGTTTTAAAAAAAAATTATGATACAACATCACCAAACTAATTATGGCTATGCCATTTACAGGATTTTATCCGGAGTGTTGTTAAAGCGTCACGGTTGCTGTGGATTGGACTGGCAGCCACATTCCCTGAAAAAGAATGGACCTGGGTGGATGGCTCCTCCCTAGATGAAAAACGGTGAGTATTACCTCTGACCATTTGGACTGCAATCCTGTACGCACTTCCTCGAATCCCATTGAATCCCATGAGACTCGCTTCTCAACGAATAGGCATAGGATCAGATGATCAGTGTGCTGGAAAAGGGTGTTTTGTTTCTTGTGGGTCACAAGCAAGGGACCTGTTGCCTTGCATAGGGTGGCCATGTGTCCCCTTTTACAGAGGACAGTCCTCTATTTGAAGGGCTGCCAGAGGACCATCCTCTATTTGAAGGTGTCCTCTATTTGAAGCGTTGCCCTGTCCATTTCTGGTTTAAAGATAATAACCATAAGAACTGTTGCCCATCAAGCACTCAGACAGGAAACTGCACAGGCTGGCTCGCACTCGCAGGTCACCTGGCCACAGTCTTCCACACTACGGTGAGATGTACTGTAGGTCTATTTAAATTATCATAATTATTTCTAAATTTGCATCCATACAAATACACATAATATACATATAACTTATTATTTATTAATTAATTATTTGAAACGTTTTAATGCTGCTCCTCAGCCAAAAAGCCTCCCAGAGCGGCTTACATATAATCAATTAAACAAGACAGTCCCTGCCTGCAGGCTTACAATCTAAAAAGACACGACACACAAGGAAAAAGGAATGGGGAGGGAAGAAGGGGGGAATTAATTAATTATTTTGGCATTTGCACTTTCCATATGCAAATTTTCTGCAAATCAATGCCCTGTTTTGTCCTCTTTTTGTTGATTAAGTGGCCACCCTACCCATCCCACAGTGAGTTCCCCTCATATGCACAGACAAAGAAACAGCTGGGCTGGCCTGGGGTGCACTCATTTTCTGGCCAGGTGGCTGTTGGGAGCAGCAGTGGCTGCTGCTACTTCTTCTCATCACTGACCCCGTTTGCTTGCTCACCTGCCCTTTCCCTCTGAGCCCAACGAGTAAGTGATGCAGGAGTGAACAGAAAGGCCAGGAAACAGAGTTGTATTTGTTGTTGTTGTTGTTGTTGTTGTTATTATTATTATTTATTTATTTATTTATTTATTTTATTTATATACCTCCCAGCAGCCGAAGCTCTCTGGGTGGTTCACAACAATCCATAAAAACACGCAATACGATATACAATAAAAACATTATACAAAATTTAAAAACCCGATTTTTAAAAAAACATATAGATAAAACAGGAAATGCAGTGAGACCAATTAAAAAGAAACCACCCCACCATACACTATGTAGAGTTAAAGGCGTCAGTATAGAGGGCAGTCTTAACCTGGCGCTGAAAGGAATGTAAAGTTGGCGCTAGGTAGGCCTCAGGAGGGAGCTTGTTCCAGAGTTGGGGGGCTACCACAGAGAAGGCCCTCCCCCTTGTCGCCAGCTGCCGAGCCTCCCTTGGAGGCGGCAACTGGAGGAAGGCCCCAGATGTTGAGCGTAGTGTCTGGGTAGATTGTGGTTGGGAGAGGTGTTCCGTCAAGTATTGTGGTCCCTAGCCCTGTAGGGCTTTAAAGGTTAAGACCAGCACCTTGAATTGGGCTCGGAAGCATACAGGCAGCCAGTGCAAGTGGGCCAAGACTGGTGTTATGTGTTCTGACCTTCTGGTCCCACTAATAAATCTGGCTGCCGCATTCTGCACCAGCTGCAACTTCCAAACAGTCTTCAAGGGCAGCCCCACGGGGGGGACAAGGCATGGTCAGAAAGCTGGCATGGTTGCCTGAAACAAGGGAGGAAGAGATGAGTGACAGCCTAGGGATGAAAAGGGAGGCCTGAGAGCAGAAGAGCGATGGGCATGACCAAAGGCTAGATCAAGAGAGACATTCTGGTACAATTTCAGAGACTAGCTCTGTCATGTCGACAGGGACTATTTCTCCATGTTTGTATGAGAGACAGCCGTCTTGTGAGAGTCTGGGAGGCAGGCCCAGTCTGCAAGGTAGTTACATTGCCTCCATCAATGTAACAATGTACAAAAGAGCCACTAGATACAACCAGAGTGCCTCTGTGCCTCCTGGGAGGAACTAGGAGTTAGTTAAGGGCAGCACCACTTCCTCTAGGCCTGACAAGAGACAGGCCACAGGCTGAGAGCACTCTAAACATGTACTTAAATAAATCTTAAAGCTGGTTTAGAAAACAGAGTTTGATGGATGCTGTAAGAAATCCAAGCCTCATGAAACTACCACCACTGGTAATTGGGGAGAGGGCTCAGGTTGTCAATGAACCCATGCCTGAAGGTGTTGGCTTCTAGTATTGGGTGTGTCTGTGACAAGCCTAAGATGCCATTCTGACTATCCCTGCAAAGTTTAATTGGGGGTAACCTCATTAAACTGAGTAGAATTGACTATGGAGGAAACTTGTATAGTATTGGGCTATACATAACTGGTCTTCTTCTGCCACTACATCTGCACCTACTTTTATTCCTGTTTATTGTGCCGACCCATTTGTTTTGGAATCGCCAGCTGAAGTGGGCGAGGGCCCACCCTGCTCCTGCTTGTCATCACTGACAAGCAGGAGTGGGGAGCGCCCCCCCTTTTGCTGGCAATTACTTGCCAGCCAGAGTGGGGTGGATTGGATACTCCTGCTTGTCATTGCCAAAAACAAAATTGTGTTTCTCCCCCTTTGGTTTCTCTTGACAGCTGTCAAAAGATGAGCTGTCAAGAGAAATGAAAGGTGCAAGGGATCTTTCCAAGTGAAAAGGGGGTGTTTTGGGATTTACACCCCTTTTGTGGCAAGATCATCTCCCCCCCCCCCCGCCAGCTAGTCCATATGCTGGTACACATTTTGCACTTTTTCCTGAGCCTCTAAGTGCTCAGGAGGGTGCAAGAGTGCACCCCCTTCTTTCTAGGGAAAAAGAAAACTCTGGGTCCCTTTAAAAAGGGAGATTTCACAGGGCAATGGGTGGTTTTTGACTGGGACATATGGCTGTATATGTTCAGTCAAAAAACCGCCCACCATTGCCCAGTCAGAATCCCTTTTTAAAGGGACCGAGAGCTTGGACAGCCAGCTGTCAAAATTCCTTTTCCAAATAAAAGGGGCAGGGGGGGGACTTTCACACATTGGAAGACTAGTTATTCATAATAGGAAAGCACACAGCTAGGCATACTTATGAATAAAATAAGGGTCAAAATTGCAGCAAGAAGATGATGAAGGTAGCTGAAGAATGTGTCACCCTTTGACATATGCCAAAGACCTTCTTCTTTATTTTGCAGATTGCAAGAATTGGGTCCTGTTGAAACAAACAGCTGTGGAATGCTGAATGGGAATGCAATTGTTTCTGGAGACTGCAGTACTGTTACCCTATGGATCTGTGAGACAGAAGCTCTTGATATAAGTAATAAAATGTAAAGCCAAAACATTGTGTCACTTTATACGTTCAGCAGGGGAATTTGCCAAAGGAGGCTCAGGGAAGGAGGACCTGCCATTCCTCTCCTATGTGCTGAAGAATCGTGGGATAGGAATGGCAGGAACTCCCTTTCCTGAGCCTCCATTTTGAACAGCAGACTGCATGGAGACTGTTTTCTGCCCTTTCTCCATCTCAAAAACGGGAGGGAATCCTGGTCACTGGGTGTTTGCTCATACAGAGGGCGCAGTTCCCATTGGAGAATCTTACTATAGAGAGAAAGGATTCACACCACACCTAAGCCACGCTGTTTCAGCACCATCACCTGCTGAATGCATCACCCAAGGCTGCAATCCTATACAAACTTACCTGGGAGTAAGTGCCATTGAGCTCAGTGGAATTTACTTCTGAGTAGACATGTATAGAATTCTGCTGTAGGGTACTAACACCTGCCATTGTGAGAACTACTCATTCACATTTCTGAAAAATGTGCCCTGCTGTTTTTCTGCAATTTGTATGAAAATGGCATCGCATGAAAATGGCGTCATAAAGGTGTCCCCAGGTAAGAAACCTGCAAAGTTTCAGAAGGATGGGTGTAAGGGCTATGGAGATATGATGCTTCAAAACCAGTTTAAGGCTTTTTCATACGGAATCATGGTGGCATTGGCTTCACTGCCTAATCCTACACACATACAACACAGAATGACTGAGGAAGTACAGCAGCAAGGATGGGGGCATGGTATATAGTATCTCAAAGTTTTTTCACTGCAGGAAAAAGTCTGAGAAGGATTGAGTTAAAGCAGAAAGGAATCAACTTTAAATCACAAAAAAAATTCTGAAGCCACCCAGACCAATTCAGACCCTCTCACTTTCTGCTTCCAACTTGCTAGCTACAGATTGAACAAACACCTGAGAGAAATGTGGGAGGGGGGGAGAGAGAGAATATATTCCATAATCAAAAAACCTTGCCAGCTTAAGACCAGAGTTAAGGCTATATCATGTTGGCTCAAGCTCCACAAAGCCAGAAAATTGGAAGCTAAGGCTGATGCCTTAACTGACATGCTGAGAGACCAATGATGATATTGTGCTGTGTCACAAATTGTGCTTGCTTACACAACTTATCTTCCCTGCATCCACACTTTGCCTTGGTCTTTCAGGCCCAAATCCAGATGGGGAGGACCGAGTGCCTGAGATTAGCAGATGCCCCACATTGTCTTGGTCCTTATTGCCTTATGAAGCATCTGAGCCTTACTGTATTGCTAGAGGATTCCTCCTGTGAGCTGACCCATGCCTGTTTGTTGCTTAAATCAAGAGCTGGCAGGATGGGCTAAACAGTGGGAGATGTGGGTATCCTCTAATGTAGACAGTAGGAGCTGAGTGGTGCTTCTGCTAATAACTTAGGGTGTGATGCTTGTAGCCATGTTTCCTAGCACTATTGTGGTTGACGGTGGTGCCAGTAATGAAATATAAGTATGTCAAAGCAAGTTTTGAAAATATTTTGACTTACAGATTTTTAAGAGGCACCAAGACATGAAGCATCTTGGCCATGAGAGGTCGGGGAATGTACTTATTTTGAGCACAACTGGGTTGCTTGATAATTTATATATCAGTGAATTTGTAGACCTGTGCCTCTTCCCTTCTTAAAAAAAAAAAAAGTGCACACAGGGACTTACATAGACTATCAAGTTAGACAACAACACATCTTTTCTGTTGTGAAGTGGGAGGGTGCAATTTGAAGCAAATGCGCCTGAAGAATGTGCTTAACCTTTCCAGTTAACCCTTTTCAACTGCAGCACCAGAACACCCAGAACATTTAATCCCCACCAAGCATCTCAGGTTCTAAAAAAAAGAAAAGAAAGATGTCTTGCATGCAGCATACCTGCTGGTGGAAATCTCAACATGGTAGTGAATAGATACGTTCAGAGGAGGCTGTTATAGGAACTATCCACGGTGCTGTGCTGCACTCCACCCCCAAAATAGGCTCACCACCATGGATAGCTCCTGCAAAGCTCAGCATAAAAGCTGCATTAAAAGCCTCCCCTATGTTCCTCTCATTCATAGTGCAGTTCAGCATCCAGAATAAGAAACCTGGACTCTCGTGTCACTCAGTCTTACTGTATGCCACACAAAAACCTCCTCTGTATTGAGCCAGCACAAGGATAAGGGAATTGGAAGAGCCCCCCCTCTCACTGTTTAACATAAGTTTCCCCAACCGGGTGCCCTCCAAATGTGTTGGAACCCAATGCCCATCATTCCCAGCTAGCATAGCCAACACATCTGGAGGGCACTAGGTTGGAGAAGGCTGGATTAACCCAACCTGCCAGCTGATGTAAGCAACAACCAATATAGATCGACTCTCAGGCAGATTCCTCTAGCAATGCAGTGGTTTAAAATTCCAAAGAAGGAAGCCAGCAAGTTGGGAGGTGCAGTTTGCTGCCTATCTTGCTAGGTACATATATTCTGATTTTCTCAGCTCCTTGTCAGAACACTGAGGAACCCGTACTGGGCACGCACAACTAAAAGTAATAATTATGAACAAATAACCATAAGTAGAGGATACACACAAGTGTGCTCACTTTTCCTCCTCAAAGAAATGGCATAACTGATGGCGCGTGAGTGACAGCAGAGCCCCGCGTATGCTGGATGGGAGATTTATAATCCTGTCTGTGCATAGAGGCCCATTATTCCACACACAGATCTTCCAGATCTCACCCCCCTCTGCGCAGCGTGCAGCGTGTTGGTTTGAAGCTGCCAGCCAGCTTGCCTGTAATCCGACTCCAGCTTCTAGCTTCCTCGGTTTGCAGACTAATCCAAGTGGCAAGGAAACACTCTGTAACACCACAGGTCTATTTCTACCTGTTTATTTACTTAGCAAGTAATATTCTACAGAGTATACATTTCCTAGTTACAGTCCATGTGCAGAGTACAATGCATAGCAAGCATTATTTCCAGTGGAGTAGGTTGAGCTTCACTCCACTTTAGCAAAGACATTACATTGTTGCAAAGTCCAGCAAGCAATAGCCAGAAGAGAGAAGGAATAGAGAAAGCAGTCCTGCTCTTCTCTAAAATGACCTCAGACAGAAAAAACAAGTTAGCACGTCATCAGAACATACAAACCATGTGACTAGCTCATAATGTTCCCAGGGCCTAGCTTTCCCATGAGAAAGAACACGGGAAAGTAGAAAGACATAATACACTTGTTTACAGCCATTCTGTTCCTTTCCATGTGTAAACACTGTGCTACAGCTGGTCAATGTGATACATATCACAACAATAACTGTTTATTATTATTTATTATTTATCTTTATTTATCGCCCATCTGGCCGGCAACCGTTCCAGCAGTTGCTGTCATAGGCATTCACAGGGCAGAAAAACCCTTAATAACCTTTGAACCGCTGCTCAGAACTTCACCAAACCGATAAAAAGCACACGTCCTCAACAAGCCTGAATAAAGCAAACCAGTACAGTACTTTTCACCAAAGAAATTTATTTTTCATTTCTATACCACCCAATAGACAAAGTTCTCTGGATGGTTCAATTCAATTTATTACGGTCATAAGACCAGCAAGGCCTTCACAGCGCTAAGATTTCAACAAATGCCTTCAGCTTATCTGGATGGCAGGTACATCCACATTCCTGCAGATCAGAGATTCTGTATTTGTGGAAATGGTTGTGTGGAGGATCTAGTACATTATTTATTGTGCTGCCCATTGTATACTCATTCTAGAGAACGTTTCCTGTCCTATCTTGTGTCACAATGCAGTGGATGGCCAGTCCAGCATATAACAATCCACTTACTTTCTGATAAGCAGGAGTACGTGTCACACCAAGTTGCTTTGTTTGTTTGCAATTGCAGCAAAGAAAATCAGAGCAAGAACCCTGAACGAGATGGCAGTAGACTGCAAGGGAGATTCAAAGATCTGGTAAGGTTACTGTGGAGAAAGCCTGACACGAGTATACATGCACACACACACACACCAGTCTCCTTCCAAGGGGGAGGGGGGCGAGGAAGGGAGATTGGGTTACAGGGAAGCAGCCAGACGGACCGGCATCCCAACAAGGGAGAGTATCGGTTGGAATCCACAAAACCCAGGAAAGGACCATCAAGACCATCAAACTAACAGGGCAGTCTCAAAGAGCTGTAAAGTACCCAACACATCACCTTCTTCCCGGGCAGGAATAAGCCCACCTGACACGAAGGGGCAGGCATAGCCCCACCTGACCCTTGAGGGCGGGGAGAGCGGGAAACCCAGGGGTAGAAAACCCCTCTCCCCTCCTTTTGTTGGTTGTTGGGAACACGGGGTGCTTTTGATCAAGATCCATCCTCCAGCAGTGGCTGGAGTAAGCTGTTCTCCTCCCCGGATTGGACAGACCCGGAGCCAAGCTGAAATTGACTAGCGTGAAGTCTTTAGTCTAAGGTAACTGACTAATCCCAACGCGCTAGCCTGGGAGCCTGTTCATTGATAAACTTGGGGGTCACGTCAGGTCATATTGACATTGTAGTATTCCTAGAAAGCTGTTAGTTCCGCTCCATATATTGTGTAAATAAATAAAGCCTTATTTAGTCATTCAAAGGGCTCTAGTTTCCTCTTGAGTGTGCAAACCTCCTAGTCGGTTCCACTTGCTTGTACGGGCTGTAACTCAGTGCCGGTTAACCCGTTAAGCGCCGAACTCACGCATAGGACCCGGATGCTAGTCCTTCACATGGTGGCAGATGGGACAATTGGAAACTTTTGTTAACGGACGGAACTAATAGGGTCTAGGGCAGGCTAGCGGATTGCTGGGAAGTAGTCAGGTAGAAGTAAAATGGGTAGCCCTGGCCAGGAACAGCTGGAGTGATTAAACAGCCCAGTGACTCCAGGAAAAGAGGGGAGCCATGTCTCCACAATGGAGTGGGTCGTGCGGCCGAAGACCGACAACCAGGAGGGGGAGGGAACCCCCTCATCCTTGCTGGCGGGACAACCACCCAAACCGTGGGGTTGCGCCAGCTTAATGAGCAGCCTCAGGAGAGGCGACAGAATGGACCCCGGGTTAGAGGAAGACCTCGACGGAGGGGTTGCTGGTGGAGCCATAGGAGGGGGAGGTTTGGATGCCCCCAGCTGAATTGGCAACAGACCAGGGAGGTGATGCGGCATCAGCAAGAGATGATCCAGCATCAACAAGCGGTGCTACAGATGCAGCTGGAGCTAGCGAGGCTGACCACGGGCGCTGGAGGGGGGGATCCTCTCCACCCCAGAGTGTGAGCGCTCCGACCCCTAAATGGGACCAGAAACAATTTCCCACCTATAAGCCTGGGCAGGACGTGTTGATCTTCTTCACCCTGTTTGAAGCCGCCTGCCAGGAACAAAAGGTGCTGGACAATTTGTGAATGTCCGCTTTGCGGACACAGGTCAGTGCGGAGCTGGCCGATCTCTTGGGTATCCACACCCAAACTGCCCCCTTGGACTATGCTGCATTTAAAGAAGCTGTGAGGGAACGTTTTGCCCTCACGGCCGAACACTGTCGCCATAAATTTCGTTACGGGCAGCCTTCCCCAGGGGACACGTATGCCTCCTGGAAGGCGCATCTGGGGCAGGTTTGGGGTGCGTGGATCGGGGCTACCGGGAGGACCACCTTGGCGGAGGTGCGAGAGCTCCTGATCCAAGAACAATTTTGTGCAACCATCCCGGATGATTTGGCTACTGCTGTGAGGGACCGGGACCCCCCAAACTGTCGGGAGATGGGTAAGCTGGCGGATCAGATGGGGCTGTATTGGCAGCCCAAGGGAGTAAAGGGGGGCAACCCCAGTTGTGGCGGGGCCAGAGGGAGCGCGGAGAAGGGCAACCCCAAACCTCGGGAGGGAGCCCCAACCAAGCCCAAGGAGAGCCCCAGCACCAGTGGCTCTTTTTACTGTAAAGAACCGGGTCACCTCAAGAGAAGTTGCCCCAAACTCCTCGCCAAGAACCGCAACCCCAAAACAGCCCCGGGCAAGGTTGGAAGGATGCTCGCTCCCGAGTCTCGTCAGCCAGAGGAACAGGAGGAGGACCAACAGTCGGTCTCATCCCTGGAGGAAGAAGCGGGGGATGCGGCGCACCCCCTGTTGAGTGGAGGACAGCATTCCCTTGGGGCCATCTCTCAAGCATCCCTGATGCGAATTGCGTCTCCGGAGCAACTGCGTTGGAGCCAGAGCAAATTCTGTGAGTCCATCTCTGTGAACAATGTTTCCCATGCGGGGTATAGGGACACCGGGGCGGACATAACTGCTTTACCTCGGAGTAAGGTAAAGTAGAACCAGCTGTTAAAAGGGCGTACCTGTGCCATAAAACCCTATAACTCCCCCAACATAGCTGTACTCCTTGCCCGGGTTTGGGTCAAGTACAGGGGATGGGAAGGGGAGGTGGATGTTATAGTGCATGGACAGCAAGAGTGGGGGATCATCATTGGGAACGACATCGCGTTCCAGGCTGCCCAGGTCAAGGTGGGGGTGGTGACACATCGTCAGGCCAAACAAGCCCCTGCCCCACAACCTCCCAGTCCCCTGACTCCCAAACCTGATCGCGTTAAAGCTACACCGGCAGCCGAATGCTCGCCGCCGCCCCCCTCAGCTCCGGTTAGGGAGGATGACCAGGGGGGGTTCGCCCCAATGGCCCTAGATTTTGGGACTCAAAAGGCTTTCCAAGAAGAGCAGCAGCACGACCCGTCCCTCCGAGAATGCCGGGATCGGGCCGGTCAAGCGTCGGGGGCAGTAGACCAGTCAGAAAGGTTTTTGTGGGAAGCAGGAGCCCTTTACAGGGAGTTCAGTCCAAAAACCGAACTTGGTCTCCAGCCAAGGAAAAGACAATTAGTTGTGCCTGCAAGGTACTGCCAGGCTGTACTGCAGTTGGCCCACGATGTAGCATGGGGGGGCCACTTGGGACAGAAACGGACATTAGCCAGAGTGGCGGAAGGGTTTTACTGGCCCATGGTGGCGAATGAAGTCCAGGAATACTGTCGGTCCTGCGATGTCTGCCAACGGGTGGGCCACAACCGGGACCACCCGAAAGCCCCCCTTCAACCCCTACCCATAGTGGGCACCCCTTTTGAGAGGATAGAGTTGGACATTGTGGGACCCTTGAACCCTCCCACCAAGACGGGGAAGAAGTTTATACTGACTGTCGTTGACTTTGCCACTCGTTATGCCGAGGCTTTTGCCCTAGCCTCCATCTCCGCTACCAGCCTGGCTAAGACTCTCCTCTCTCTTTTTGCCCGCCTAGGAATGCCCCACACGGTGGTTTCGGACTGTGGCACGGGATTCGTGTCCAAATTGTTTTTTAAAATATGGGAATTGGGGTGTGTGGAGCACCTGACTTCGGTGCCATATCATCACGAGACTAATGGGCTGGTGGAGCGGTTCAACCAGACTTTGGAGAAAATGATCCGAGCCTATGCGGCTAAGCATCCCGGGACTTGGGATCAAGCTCTTCCCTACCTGTTGTTCGCGTACCGGGACTCCCCCCAGGAGAGCCTGGGATTCTCCCCCAACGAATTGATGTTTGGGAGGGAGCTAAGGGGACCTTTGGCTCTTTTGTGGGCAGAATGGGAGGGGGTTGCAGCAAAACCTTCCATGCCGGTTCATGCCTTCATGCAACACCTCCAAACTGTCCTTCGGGAGGTGCAGGAGACGGCGCAGCAGCATCTCGGAGCAGCACAACAACGGCAGAGCGCGTGGTACAACCGGATGGCCGTACCGCGGACTTTTGAAGTGGGGGATCAGGTGCTAGTACTGCGACCCCAGAAAACGGACAAATTGTGTTTGAAGTGGGAGGGCCCGGGGACCGTGATTGGAAGGTCAGGGGATGTGAACTATCAAGTGGCTTTTCCGGGGCAGCCGGGGAAACAAAAGGTATTTCATGTAAATATGTTGAAATTGTATGTGGAACGGGCGACGAAGGTAGGGGGCGTACAGGAATGTATGGACCAAGAACCCTCTGAAGGGGACCTGTTGGCGGAATGGGGGGGAGGGGGAGGGCTGGACGAAATCCAATTGTCTCCCTCCCTGTCCGAACAGCAGCGGAGACAAATGATCCAGGTCCTAGAAGACTTCCAGCCCATGTTTTCCGACCGCCCGGGATGCACTACTCTCGTGCAACACACCATTGAGATGGGGGATAGCCCCCCTATACAGTCCCTACCCTACCGGGCAGTGGGACCCCATGCCCAGGTCATTGCGGATAAAGTTCAAGCCATGTTAGACCTTGGAGTCATTGTGCCCAGCTCTAGCCCCTGGTCCTCTCCTATAGTGCTGGTAGCTAAGAAGGATGGGGGGGTTCGGTTCTGTGTAGATTATCGCAAGATTAACAAATCCCTGATCCTTACCCCATCCCAAACATGGATGTGTTGCTGGAACGGTTAGGGGGGGGGGCAAATACATCACTACCCTGGATCTGACCAAAGGTTATTGGCAAGTTCCACTCGATTCCGATGCCGCGTTGAAATCCGCATTTGTGACCCATCTGGGTTTATTTCAGTTCACCACCCTGCCATTCGGAGTCCGGAATGGTCCGGCTACCTCCCAAAGGCTGGTGAACGGAATGCTAAATGGGTTGGGGGAGTTCTCCTGTGCGTATTTAGATGATATCGCCATTTTCAGCTCCACCTGGGAACAACATTTGCATCATGTCCGCCAAGTATTTCAGAGGATTCAGGAAGCGGGGCTGACTGTGAAGGCTAAGAAGTGTCAGGTTGGGCGGGGGGAGGTAGAGTATCTAGGGCATAGGGTGGGGGGAGGTAGCGTTAAGCCCCTAGAGGCGAAAATCGAGTCGGTCCGCACCTGGCCCCAGCCCCAGACGAAGAAACAAGTGCAAGCTTTTTTAGGGCAGGCTGGCTACTATCGTAAATTTGTGCCCCACTTTAGCCAGCTAGCCGCCCCTCTGACAGATTTGTGTAAAAAGCGGCAGCCCGTCAAGGTCCAGTGGTCGGCCGCTTGCCAGGCAGCGTTCGAAGGATTAAAAGCCTGCTTGATGGCAGCCCCTGTGCTGCAAGCGCCTGACTTTGAAGCCCCCTTTGTCCTACAGACGGATGCCTCAGAAGCAGGAATGGGGGCCGTCTTGCTGCAGGAACGGCCAGGGCAAGGGCTGTGCCCTGTCGCCTACTTGAGTAAAAAACTTTTGCCCCGGGAGAGGAACTTGGCCACTGTCGAGAAGGAATGCTTGGAGATAGTATGGGCAGTGACCAAGCTTCGCCCCTATCATTGGGGACGCCGGTTCTTGTTGCAGACCGACCATTCCCCCTTGTGTTGGTTAGATAGGGTGAAAGGATCCAATCAGAAGTTGCTGCGATGGAGCTTAGCCCTGCAGGATTTTGATTTTTCAGTGGAGCACATCAAGGGCAAGGACAACATCGTGGCAGATGGGTTGTCCCGGGCTTTCTCCGTGGGAGACAGTTAGATAGGGATTGGGGTGGTGAACCCCAATGCCATCTTTCTCCAAAGGGAAGGGTGTGGAGAAAGCCTGACACAAGTATACATGCACACACACACACACCAGTCTCCTTCCCAGGGGGAGGGGGGCGAGGAAGGGAGATTGGGTTATAGGGAAGCAGCCAGACGGACCGGCATCCCAACAAGGGAGAGTATCGGTTGGAATCCACAAAACCCAGGAAAGGACCATCAAGACCATCAAACTAACAGGGCAGTCTCAAAGAGCTGTAAAGTACCCAACACGTCACCTTCTTCCCGGGCAGGAATAAGCCCACCTGACACGAAGGGGCAGGCATAGCCCCACCTGACCCTTGAGGGCGGGGAGAGCGGGAAACCCAGGGGTAGAAAATCCCTCTCCCCTCCTTTTGTTGGTTGTTGGGAACACGGGGTGCTTTTGATCAAGATCCATCCTCCAGCAGCGGCTGGAGTAAGCTGTTCTCCTCCCCGGATTGGACAGACCCGGAGCCAGGCTGAAATTGACTAGCATGAAGTCTTTAGTCTAAGGTAACTGACTAATCCCAACGCGCTAGCCTGGGAGCCTGTTCATTGATAAACTTGGGGGTCACGTCAGGTCATATTGACGTTGTAGTATTCCTAGAAAGCTGTTAGTTCCGCTCCATATATTGTGTAAATAAATAAAGCCTTATTTAGTCATTCAAAGGGCTCTAGTTTCCTCTTGTGTGTGCAAACCTCCTAGTCGGTTCCACTTGCTTGTACGGGCTGTAACTCAGTGCCGATTAACCCGTTAAGCGCCGAACTCACGCATAGGACCCGGGTGCTGGTCCTTCACAGTTACCATACTAGGAACTAATAAGTTTTAAGTCCCATTTTGTACCGGAGCATTTTAAGTTCTATGTGTATTTTACTTAAGTTTTATATTAGTATTTTTACTAGCATTTTATAGCTTGATTATGTGGGTAACCTTAGCAAAATCAGGCCTAGTATGAAAGGGAATGTTTTTAAGGTGTATTTTAATTGTATTATTTAAACGCCATGTATTTTTTCTTTATCATTATATTTTTCTTATTTCTCCTGTTGGATGTTGTTTGTTTTGCTTGCACTTGCAATGGCCTATGGCTAAAGCAATAAACATATGATGGGAGTCTCATAAGACCAGCAAGTTAAAAAATAAAATAAAATTCAGAAGACCAACAAGACATACACAGTGAATACAATAATATATATTTTAAAAAGATAATAATCAGTTAAAATAATTGATTAAAACTGGCATGTGTCCCACTCATAAAAATCAAGATTTTAACAAGTTAGAACATTTTCAAACAGTCAACATCATCCCTCGTCGACAAGCAATTGCAGCCGCACAGAATCTAGCCATCTTGGAAGTTACCTGAAGATTCTGACCTGCCAATAGATGCTCTATATAAAACTTGTCAGATCTCCCAGGTAATCGTTGCAAAATAGGAGTAATGAAAATGTGCCAAAATTCACGATAAAAAGAGCAGTACAGCAATACCCACAGTCTCTACCATGCCAGCTTCACAGAGGCATAAACGCTCAGTGTATGGGGTGCTGTTATATCTACCCTCCAAAAGTGCAGAGGGTAACACATTAAACTTAGTCAATGTGAATGCTTTTCTGTATTTTGGAATAGTTGGAAAGGATAAATAGGATGCGGGTAAAAAAACCAGCCCCTGATCTCTAAATTCTGGATATGGGGTAGCTGCTCTTCTTTGATCTTGTAGCTTGATGTCCCTAATGCACTGGCATATAACCTCTTTGGCTTTTATGTAGCCAAGGGACAAAATGGCATTCCGCGAAAAACCCAAATCGCACAGTTTCTTGTCCTTTTCCATTTTGCACAGCCCTTTTCCATTTTGACTGAAATGCATCAGTTAAGGACAAGGGGGGGGGGGTAAACCTTGGGGGGGCAAATGTCATTTTTAGCCAGAAATTTAGCTTGTGCATCCAGGCCCGGGATTCAATTGAGATTTGGCCTGTCTCTAAAGGTAAGAGTACATTAGGCACACAGCTCGGAAGACCGAGAATGCTTCTCAAAAATTTTGTTTGGGTGGTATCCATAGTAGCAAAGTTGCTATAAACCAGGGGTCTTCAAACTACAGCCCGTGGGACACATCCAGCCCAGCGGGTCCTTCCATCCAGCCCGGCGGCTGATCTAGGCTCCGTGCGGCTTGCCGGGCTCACACGGCTAAAGGGGGCGCAGAAACGCTCCGCTCCTGCCCTGAACTTGCTCACGCGGGCCAGCTGCACCCCCTCCGCCCCTCCCTCCACCCCATGCGTGCCAACCGTGTCTTCCGGTTCCTCCCACCCTCTCTGTCCATCCTATCAGGCCAGTCGGGCGGGCGAGATCAACGGCGGTGGCGGTTTCTCCTCGGCAGCTGCTTCTAGCGCGACTCAAGCAGCTGTGGGGGGCGGCCGGCCAGGCGGGGGTTGCTCTGCGGAACAGCCGCAAGGGTGCCTCCCTCTCGCCCCTGGGTCGAAGCAAGGCGTTCCTTATTCCCCCAGGAGGGCAAGGCGCCCCTCCCTCCCTCCACCCCCCATCAGGCTTCTGCTCGTGGTCTTGTGTGAGGGGATGAAGTGCGTGAGGAGGGTGGGGCGGATTTCCTCCGCTTTTTGTATATATATATATATATATATATATAATATTTTAGCCTGCTTTGAGGTTTTCCTGTTCTTTATAATGATCACCGGGAAATAACTGGACAGGACACAGGAGGGGGAGTTAGATAGCCCCACATCTGTGGGGATAATTGGGAGAACAGTCTGAGGAGGGCCTTTTTCAGGCAGCCAGCCCTTGGTCTGTTGCGACTTCTCCCTCCCTCCCTCATTTTTTTTTTTTTTAAAAAATGTTTCCACATACTTATTTTATTAACACACTTTTCTAATATAACCGAGAAGGGCAGGTTGTTGGAGGCCCCGCCACCTATTCCGTGAATCCAAAGTCCTGTTCAGGAGGAGGAGGAGGAGGAGGAGACGGAAAGAGTGCCCAGGTTAGTCGGGGGTCCGCAAGCCAGCGGCTGCCTCGAAACCGTCTCGTCTGCGCCTTGGTCTTCGGTGTTCGGCGCGGGATGCACGTGCATAATTTTATTTTAGAATTCTTTGTCTGAGTGCAGATGCTTCAGCATTTGTGGTGAGATGTGCTGCCCGTGGGAGAAGCGTGTCTTGGTCATTCTTCTGCATGGGTGTTTTTAAAACAAAGCCATGAAATAAGGCAGTAAGAATCCTTGAATTTTTTTTTTTTTTTTTAAAATAGAGTCTGAGACAGACTTTGCTGGAAGCATGGTTCTCGCCCTACTTCTAGAAATTTGTAGGACCAGATAGTAATTAGTAACTTGTTTGTTATATTTATATCCTGCCTTTTTTCCTGCAAGGAACCCTAGGTGGCTTACATAATCTTCCTCCTCTCCATTTTATACTCACAATAACCCTGTGAGGTAGGTTAAACTGAGAGTCAGTGACTGGCCCAAAGTCAGCCAGTGAGCTTCATGGCTGAGTAGGGACTAGAACCCGGATCTCCCAAGTCCCAGTCAAACACGCTAACTAACCACTATGCCACACTGGCTCTCACTATGTTCTCTGGGTACCAGGCTTTCCTGACCTACCCCAGGGAATGGGTTTGTACTTTTAAGGCTGTGATCCTTTGTAAACTTACCTGTGGAGAAAGTCTCCTTGAATTCAGTGAAACTTACTTCCAAGTAGACATGCATAAGATGAGGCTGTAAGGCTGCAATTTTGTGCACATTTATGTGGAACAAAGTTGCAGGATGTGGACCACCAGCTCTGTGGCTGGTAAATACTGCTCATCACTCACACTAAAAATATTGTATTGTTTTTTCCTGTTTTTTTGCACTACAAATAAGATATGTGCAGTGTGCAAATCAAGCCTTTCTATACCTTTTTAAAATTTAATGTATTTCAATTTTAGACAGCAAATTAATTTATTATTAATTTATAATAACTTTCCATTTTATCAAGTAAAAAAAAGGACCCGGGTCCTTTTTTTTTACTTGATCCATTCGTTCATATTTTTTTCAAACTATAGTCCGGGCCCCCAACAGTCTGAGGGACAATGAACTGGCCCCCTGTTTAAAAAGTTTGAGGACTCCTGCTATAAACACACAGTTGTGCACAGTTCACAGCAATTCACAAAATACAAAAATACAATATTTATTTATTTATTTATTTATTTATTATATTTATACCCCGCCTTTTTTCCTGCAAGGAACCCAAGGCGGCTTACATAGTCCTCCTCCTCCTCTCCGTTTTATCCTCACAACAACCCTGTGAGGCAGGTTAGGCTGAGAGTCAGTGACTGGCCCAAAGTCACCCAGTGAGTTTCATGGCCGAGCGGGGACTAGAACTCAGATCTCCCGAGTCCCAGTCCAACACTCTCACCACTACGCCACACTAGCTATGATATATGATATGAAGTGCCAGAAATAGGAGTAAAAAGGGTAAATGTGTCAATTTTCAGCACTCTTTTCCTGCAAGGAAAACTTACTTGTGGCATTTTTCATAAGATCTGTTTGAAATTTTGCACAAAATTTTATACATCGAGTACATCACAGATGTCAAATTTGCTGCCAAAATTTGGCAGTGCAGCAACAGGGGGGGAAGGGGCTATTTTTAATTTGCCCCTTTTTGCTGCTGTGTTGCTGAATTTTGGCAGCAAAGTATCACTTTTGGCTTTTTAAAGGAGACTGTTTCCCCCACTGCCACAACACTAAGTGTCAGAGGTGGAGGGGGGTGCAAAAAAAGCCAGGGGGGTGCATGCAGTTGATGGGCTGCGTGTTGCCCACCCCTGCTTTAGGCTCCAGCTTCAGTTCTGGTCACTCCAGAGTGAAGCCCAGAAATGGTCCTGAAGTAGCCTGATTCACCGTGGGCTTCAGGCTTTTTCCAAATCCGAAGCACATAACAACTTTATCATGGCTTCAAATTGTCAGGGATAATTTGCTACGTCTTGCTGCTTTTTACGTGTTCCATTTGAGTATTTAAATATATCTGATTTGCTGCAGATCCAGAGTAGCTTCATCTGGCACCTCGAGGATGTCGCAGTGGCTTCATCATTCAGAAAACCACAATTTCCTCCATTTCCAATCACCTCCAGCCTGCAACAGAAGTGCCACAAATGTTTGAATCAAACAAAGCCTATCTGGCTTTTGACAGCTGGGGATACATATATTGGGGGAAGGCAGTTCATAACAATCTGTAAGTACAGGACACTCACAGGTTTCACACGAATTGGTTATAGAATCAAATAATCATAGAATTGGAAGGGGCCTATAAGGCCATCGAGTCCAAACCCCACCTCAACACAGGAACCCAAGTCAAAGCATGGCATCCCTGACAGATGGCTGTCCAGCTGCACCTTGAATGCCTCCAGTGTGAGAGAGCCCACGACCTCCCTAGGTCATTGGTTCCATTGGTGTATTGCTCTAACAGGAAATTTTTCCTGATGTCCAGGCAGAATCTGGCTTCCTGTAAATTGAGCCCATGATTCCATGTCCTGCATTCTGGGATGATCCAGAAGAGATCCTGGCCCTCCTCTGTGTGACAACCTTTCAAGTACTTGAAGAGCACTATCATATCTCCCCTCAATCTTCTCTTGTGAAGGTTAAACATGCCCAGTTGCTTCAATCTCTCCTCATAGGGCTTTGTTTCCAGTCCCCTAATCATCTTTGTTGCCCTCCTCTGAACCCTTTCCACTTTGTTCGCATCCTTCTTAAAGTGTGGTACCCAGAACTGGATGCAGTACTCAAGATGAGTAGAGGGGAACTAGTACTTCCCGCGATTTGGAAGCTATACTTCTATTAATACAGCCCAAAATAGCATTTGCCTTTTTTGCAGCCACATCACATTGCTGGAATATATTTATTTATACAAATAATATAATAATAAAATAAATAATATAGTTTAACTTTTCTGAATCCGTGAGCAGAATCTTAAAATATCCTGCTAACAGTGTTTTCCCTTAGAAAACATATGTAAATGGTCAATTATATTGCAACTTTTCGTCATGCAAATGCTGAAAACAATCCAATTCCAAATGTCATCTTGCTACAACAAAGTGTTATCCTGGGATCAGCCCTAACCTACCCTTCAACCAGGTGTTCCTGATTCCACTCCCCATGGTGAGGGACATCCCCCATTACTCAGAAGTGTGATAAGCATTAGCCCTCCTTCTGAGCTTGGAGGAGAGATGCTCCCTTGACAGAAGTGAAACACAACAGGGTGTGGATTTGGAAATCCATCTAGATTGACTTCAGTTGATCTAAAGGAAAGTTTTTCTAAAGTTCAGTACCAATGGTATCTTACCTCTCATAGGGTACCGTACCTTTAATCTATAATAAACATGGTGTGTGTTGGTGATACTCTGCATCACGTGCTGATTTATTTCATATTCTTGGGACATGTCAAGTTATTAAGCAATTTTGGAGAGAGGTTATTAGGATAATTGAAGAGATAATAGGCAACATTTTACCAGTGGATCCTAAAGTGGTTATACTATGTTATTTGAAGAATATAGTGCCAGAATCTGAGTTGGAGTTAGTAATTAATTTATTGAAGTCAGCTGAGATAGGTATAGCCATAACGGGGTGGGGGGGAAAGTAATGTTCCTCCTATTTCAGAATAGTTTTTAAAGATATGGCGTATTGCTGTGATGTTCTGCTGTCACAGAATAGTATTTAAAGATATGGCATATTGCTGTCATATCATTATGACATGACAGCAATTAGGCAGTATCCAATTCGACACAACTAACACAAATTGCATTGCACTAGCATAAGCAACCTCTAGCGCAACGCCAGTTGCATTATCTGGTGCAATGGGTATTCTGGGGAACCCATTGTGCCAGCAAACACTATTGGCATTGTGCTACAGGTTGCTTGTGCTGGCGCAACATAATTAGCATTAGTGGTAGTGTCAAATTGGATGCTGCTCATTATTTGAGAAGCAAAGGGGGAGTAATACCGAGGGATTTATGAGAAAGTAGATTCTCTTTGTAGCATGTTGGAATAATTACTTCCAGGTAGCTATTAACCTTCATTTTTTTTCTTTGTTGTGAATAATTGTGAAGACTTATAGAAATTATGTATATTAATGCTATATGATTTGTACATATAAAATAAATACAATAAATAAATAATATAAATCTAGGTTCATACTAGCTCATAAGAACCAAACAAGGCATTTGGCAGAGATCTGGGTCAGGAAACCTGGGCCTTTGCCTAACATCTAAAAATGGTAATGGGATTGCGTGATTTGCAATATGCCTCTGAATCATGCCAGGGCCCAGCAGTAGAAAAGGGCTATTGCCCTCATATCCTGCTTGTGGGCTTCATCGATAGCCTTGTAGGCTCCTTCCAACTCTATGAAATCTATGAAATCTGCTGGATCAGATCAAAGGCCTATCTAGTCCAGCATTCTGTTCCTACAGTGGCCAACCAGATGCTACTGGGAAGCCCACAAGCAGGACATGAGTGTAATAGTACCGTTCTCTCTCATGTTCCTTGGCCACCCTTCCTCCACCTTCTACTTT
>JAHFWL010001132.1:0-16285 GCA_021292165.1 Shinisaurus crocodilurus
ACCAATGACCTAGGAGTTAGTGGGCTCTCCCACACTGGAGGCATTCAAGGGCAGCTGGACAGCCATCTGTCAGGGATGCTTTGACTTGGATTCCTGCGTTGAGCAGGGGATTGGACTCAAGGGCCATATAGGCCCCTTCCAACTCTACTTTTCTATGATTCTATAAGCTTTTTCTGAATGAAGCTCCCATGGTGCTCGAGGCATTCACAGCGGTTCCTTTGACATGTTGGAAGCCCCTCGCAGGCACAATCTCCCCCCCCTTTCTTTTCTTGCACATTTTTTGCACCATTTAGGGTGTTTTCTTTTCCGTGCAGCTTCTCCGAGGTCTGGCAAGGCTCATTTCTTCGATCCATGTTTTCCCACATTTAGGGCAGGAGTTTCCCGTCTTCAAAGGACTGGGAGATAAAACAAGAGATTTTATTTATTTATTATATTTATTTATTATATTTCTAAATCGCCCATCTGGCTGGTCACCCGGCCAGATCTATTAAATTGAGAATCCTGGAAGAAGGCAGTGAGGCCAGAGCCAAAATGACATACAGGCAGGGTTGTGTGTATACCGAGACCTCATGGAAAGTGCAGAAAAAGTACGGGATCATGGGCCAGAATTCAACTTCCTGAGAATCTCAACTTCCTTTTCTCCAGTTTTTTTAAAAAAAGGAAAGTTCTTAGCAGAAAACAAACCTTAACCCTAAGAGCCAGTGTGGTGTAGTGGTTAGTATTGGACTGGGACTTGGGAGATCCGGGTTCTAGTCCCCACTTGGCCATGAAGCTCACTAGGTGACTTTGGGCCAGTCACTGACTCTCAGCCTCACCTACCTCACAGGGTTGTTATGAGGATAAAATGGGAGGGGAGGAGGATCATGTAAGTCAGAGGCGGTGTTAGGGCATGGCCCAGTAGGGCTGGAGCCCCGAATCTTTCATTTGGAGGCCTGAATGTCTGAGAGGCCATTCACCCCACCACCCTGCCATCCATGGGCACTTGCTGAAATAAAGGTACAGGGGCCCTGATGATCTCTGTTGTATCTGATCCCCCTTGACTAACTGGCTTTTTGCTCTCATGTGCTTCACCTCCTGCTGCCCCCCCCCAATCTTTCTGCCAGAGGTTTTTTTCTGAAATCAAATGCCCTCCTCTCCCGTCCATACATCCCTTTTTACAAATCGGGATGTCCTTAAGAGACAGGGTCTTTGCAGACACAGAGACTTTAGAGCAGGGCTCTCCAACCTTGGGTCCCCAGATGTTGCTGGCCTACAGCTCCCAGCATACCCAGCCAGCATGGCTAATGGCAAGGGATTCCGGGAGCTGTAGTCCAGCAACATCTGGGTAGATGTTCACGTACCTTCGGGGGGGCCCGTCTCGCCTCGGCTCTCCGCGGCGGCGGCCCACCCGTCTCGATCTTCTGAGCGGCGCGGAGCATTTCTCCATGCTGCTCGAGCCCGCCGCACTGGTCCCGGAAGTGACACGATGGGACCCTGTGCAGGCGCACTGAGCCAAAATACGCAACGCGGGGGCCCAGCGCACCTGTGCAGGGTGCCATCGCGTCACTTCCGGCCAGCAGAGGAAACTTACTTCAACATTGGCAATAGGATAACATCAAATTGTTGTCAACCACCCAGAGAGCTTCAGCTATTGTGCAGTATAGAAAAGAAATCATAATGATCATCATCCACCAGGCTAGTTTAGGGCTGGGCAGGACAAGCCATGTGGCATATACAGCTCTGTCCTCCCATCAGAGAGGAACCGTCAGGTGTCTCAGGAGGAACAGCCAGGGAGCTGCTCCCCCCACCCCGCAGCATCTGCAGCCTGAAGTGATTGCCTCACTCTACCTAATGGTAGAGCTGGCCCCGCTCTATGGGTCTCATATCTGCTGGTATCAGGTGGCTGGTCCTGTCCCTCTGAGCTTGAAGTAAAAATAGAGGCGGCTTTGTGTCTCACTCTGGCATTTCTCTCCTAGGATTCTCCCACTCATTTCTCTCTCCTGCCCACCCCCTCAAAGCATCTGGTGAATCTCCCACCTACCTGAGTTGGCTCTGCTGAAGCCATGTTTCTTTCCTTGGGAGTCAGGAGTGATGCAAGGGACGCCACCCCATGGTCTGTCAGAGGGAGAAGGACCAAGCAAAGAAAGCATTTCAGAAAGGTAGCTTTAAAAATATATTGCAGTGGAAAGACCCGATGGGAAAACAAAGCATTCCATAAGTTGTCACGACGGCTGCCAATTGGGATGGACTTAAAATGAGTGTCAGAAAGACTGATGAAGGGATGGGAAGTGGGGAGATCTGTAGCAAAATTCAGAAGAAATGCTGGGACCCTCAGAAGCTGCCTTCAGTAGGACAGACTCCTTATGCATCTAGTCTAGTATTGCCTGTTCCCATCTTCCCCAAGCTGGTGACCTCTGCAAATACCATCATTCTCAGCCAGGATGGCCTACAACTCCCATCATACCCAGCCAGCATGGCAAATTACCTTTGAGTTGGCCTAAAAAGGTACTACACTAATATGGATTTTGGCATTTTTCTTATGGCCAGCTCAGCTACCTTTGTCCCCCCCCCCCCAAAAAAAAAGAGAATAGTTGCTTCTGATGATCTGGAAATGAACTGTACACCTTTTGACAGTACTGAGAAAGGTAATCACTCAAAAGTATGGGTTTGTGTATGTTGGGCAGGGTGGATGGATAGAACAGGAACAGGCTCACCAGCCATTCTGTTAAAGATATCTGGAGCATGGGATATCTATGATCAATCTGACTTAACGTTGTACAGGTTAAAGAAGATAAACAAACGGACAATGTGATTGTCAGGAAATGGGCAATATTTCTAATGTTTTAGAATGACAAAAAATAAAACAGCATGGACCATTTAATATAGTTCAAACCATCACAAATCCAAAATCCATAGTTGTGTAATACCTTTACTAGGCCAACCAAAAAGTCACAAAAAAATGTGCAGGCTTTGGAAATTTCCTGTTCTCATCAGGTTAGAATATCACAAAAAGCAGGTGGCTGGACAGGCGGGTGGTTCGGGGAGAGAAGGGAGAAGAATAAAAAGGCTGACTTGATTTATTTATTTTTATTTATTTATTATATTTTTTAATCGTGTTGACTGCATGATCACAATCTTGACATGCAATTGGGGAGGGATGTCTGCAGACATTTAAGGGAGGCTGTAACAGAAGCTGCCCCTAGGACTGCTGGAAGCAAAGAAGGAGGAAAACTTTGCTCCTCCATTTTTGAAAATATAGAAACCAACTTTGGATCTGACCAGTTCCACACACACACACACACCACACACACACTTAAAAAATACAATTAAAATGTAAATTGAGGCTAATAAAATTGCTTCGTCCCTTCCTTCCCGTACATTTCAACCTGCCCTAAGAAAGAGATATTAACAAAAGGGAGAAGCTGCACCCTTTACTAGAGCTCCCCCCCCCACTCCGCGCCCCGTCCGCTTCCACCTCCTTTGCCACACAGTTTAAGGCAGCTTCCCCAACCTAGCAATGTGTTGGGACTACAACTCCCATCCCAGCCAGCCAGCTGCGGGGAAGGCTGTTTGAAGAGGTCTCTGAATTTACCTCCGCTCTTCTTTTCCTGCCCTCCCCAGCTAAAAAGACAACGGCGGAGCCAACGTGCAGCAGCTACCTTTTTTCTCCTGCAGCTCCATACCGAAATACGTAAATCTAAGGCAGGCTCCCTAAAGGGAGAGAGCCGTCCACCCCTACCCCCCCCCCCCCCGCGCCCAACTTACCAGCATTTATACACAATAAGATTCAGACCCTTCTCCAGGCATCTCTTGCGGCTGCAGTTAGCTCACGTGACACACCCCGGATAATCCTCCTATCTTCGCAACGGGGGATTCTGGGAGGTATAGTCTTTCCTTAAGCGCGGGTGCTGCGCTTCCCTGCACTTGTCTGGGATTCGTGGAAATGCTTGTGCTGCAGTTCGTGCAAGACTGTGTCACTCTGTTCTTCTCTCCCAAGGAACACTAGTAGGGACTTTGGGAACTTCTTTCCCATTTGTTGGCTTGGCACATTTGAACCCATCCTAACCAGTCCTTAGGCTTAAAGGCTGGTTCATGCCTGTCAATAACTGTCTTTTTGCCATCATATGCACTGGATCTATTTTTCTCCTCAGCCTATTATATTTTAATCCAAACACCTCTTGGTCTTTTATCAGAATCTTGGTAACGGCTGTAACCAAAAGGCAGATTTTAACTTCTTGTTCTGCCAATTTCAATAATCTAGGGCAGGGGTGAGCAAGTTGTGGCCCTCCAGATTTGGCCTACAACTCCCACCATGCCTTGCCATTGGCTATGCTGGCTCGGCCTGATGGGACTTGCAGGGCAAAACATTTAGTGGGCCACAAGTTGCCCACCCCTGATCTAGGGCTTTGTTCTTCTTGAACTTCCTGTAAGATATTTTTCCTACAGATTTCGTACAAAGTAATTCCATTGATAAAACCAACAATTATTAATTTACATAGCATAGGTTATCAGCCAAATCAAAACAATTGCTTCAGTACAATGAACAGTGCACAGTCTTATACATCTCTACAAGTAAGTCCCATTGAGTTCAATGGGCCTCAGTCCCAGCTAAGTGATTGCTGCAGTCTAAATTTCCTACTTAATTTTAGCTGTGCTGACTGGGGCATGCTGGGAATTGTAGGCCTTTTTTTTCCTGTCTAAACATGCATAGGGTTGCACCCTTAATTGTAAACAGCAGTTGAACTTATTCTAAAAAAATAATCTTATTTAAATAATTGTGAAGAAAAGAGCCTTTGGGGGTTCCTACATGCACATGCACACACGCGCGCACACACACTCTCATGTGTGAACCGGCTAAAGGCTGGGGTGGTGGTGTAGGCCCGCATCCCAAAGTCTACAGTGACCCGGCATTCAGATGCAAATGTCATGAGTCTCCCTTCCCCCTGCCTGGCCAGGTGAAGTGCGTCATGATTGGCTAAGAAGCAGCAGAGCTACAGGGAGGAGGGGAGGGGGGGAAAGGGTATATTCCCCAAAGCGTGGGTTTTGTTCTTTGTCTTTTGGGTCACCGCATGGTTGCTGTTAGAGCAATGGCGGTAGGCCAAGCAGAGGTCCAAGCCTTCGGGAGGCCTCAGGAACTGACCCCAGGTAGCTCCTGGTGAAATTAGCTGAATGAGGGCTCTGGTAAAGGCAGGCCCTGTGTAGGGCTACCCATCTCGGACCTTTGGGTAGGTGGAGTAGTTCCCCCCGGGTGGCAGGGCTGTGCTGGATCCAACCCTGGAAGAGAACTGACCCTCAGGTAACCAGTTGTGTGCCTGAGAGATATAAAGAATCAGGTTTTGTTATTTTGTAGCTCTATTTCTGTGTACCAAAGTGTCTCTCTCTAATTTTGTGTGCTTCCCTCATTTCCCACCTTTTGTTGTATAATGCTACCAGAATAAACCTTCCTTGGTTTTACCCCACATGGGTTTTGTAGTTGCTCTGTGGCTTCAGTATCTAAATCCAGGTTACAGTCAGAAAGGCGAGTCCCTGAACAGAGATTCAAGTAGGATTGCAGACAGCGGAGGCTGGCAATCTGGTACCTTGAGATCTCTGGGGGTCTTGGTTCCTTTGGGGTAGGAAAGGGTGGGGTGGTGGCGGGTCAGCCAGTCCCCCCTTCCTCCACAATAATATTTATTGAATAACCTCCTTTTTAAAAAAACACCACCACCACCACACTGGAATACTCAAATATGTATTCAATGAAGCAACAATAAAGAAACATCAATACTTTCATGCAATTGGTCTAAAGAATTACTGTATGTCTAATTTGCTATCTCTTTCTCCGTGTTACAATCTTTGCGTTACATAAAATATTTATGGGACAACTAATACATTCAATATAATTCACTCATCAGATCACGCTATACTGCACTCAGCATACAAGAATACTATATATCAAACACCAATCTTAGATTTAGTTCATCCAGATTTAACCAGTTGCAGCATCCTCAACAGAATTCCCATTCATTGTAGATCACCCATTTTGTCAGTTGTCTAAAAGTAAAACAAAACAAAACAGATCCTCACAGTCTTTTAATATTGCCCCATAACACTTCCTTTTCGTTTTTCACTCACTTCTTTGTTGGCTTCACCTTCAGGATGGTGCATTGTTAAATCCTACCCTAATCTCCAAAAGCAGTAGATATCAAAGCCTCACGCACAGCTGAATCCCTTCCCACAGGGATGAGTTTCACAAAGAAACCGGAAATACCCAAGCAGGCTGTGAAATACAAAAATATATTAACCTCCCTATTGTCTTAAAACTGTGTTAGTTGCAATAATTTGGCTTGTTCTCTCCCCCACTATGGCAAGAGCAATCTGTCCCTCCCTTGGTAGTCTGGTGGACAGTGTGTGTGTGTGGGGGGGGGGAGTAGAAAGGGAGAAAATGAGAAAAGGGGTCACCCCGCCCACGCAGCCTGGCACTGCTGGCATGCAGCCCGCATGCCGACAGATATCTCCCCCCATGGATAACAGAAAGGTTGCTCACTCCTGTTCTAGCAGAAAGTACAGGTGGTTGCAACTAGAGATGCTTGTCAAACATTTGATCTGTCCCTCCCCAGACAGCCCACTGAGAAAAGAGGGAGATAAGGAGGAGCTACAAGAGAAGGAAAAGGGGGTGACAAAGAGAGAGAGACTGGGTTCACACAACACAGTAAGCCATGGTGGCTGTGTAGTGTGTAGTCAATATGAGAGAGAGAGAGAGAGAGAGAGAGAGAGAGAGAGAGAGAAGCAGGGGTGACAGAGACTGGGTTCGCACAACACGCTAAGCCACGGTGGCTGTGTAGTCATAGATTTCATAGATCATAGAGTTGGAAGGGGCCTACGAGGCCATCGAGTCCTAACCCCCTGCTCAATGAAGGAAACTAGAGGAGGGGTCTCCCATCCAAGTAATAACCAGGCCTGACCCTGCTTAGCTTTCCACACTCAGACAAGCTGAGCCAGCGTGAGCCACAGGCCTGTAGTCAATATGAGAGGGTGTGTGTGTCAGGCCTGGTTATTACTTGGATGGGAGACCCCTCCTCTAGTTCCCTGCATTGAGCAGGGGGTTGGACTCGATGGCCTCATAGGCCCCTTCCAACTCTATGATCTATGAAAAGCAGGGGTGAGAGAAAGAGAAAAGCAGGGGTGACAGAAAGAAGCAGGGGGGAGAGAGGGGGGGTTTTACTGTGTGCACTGGTAGTTTTGGTCCTGCCCACTGCAGCCCACAACAGACTTCCTCTGGGGAAATACAACCTAGGACAGAAAAAAGGTTGCTTACCTCTGGCCTATAAATCCTTGCCTTGCCACACCCTCCCAGCAAGGAGAGAGGTCTGTGTGTCACTTCAGCACCACCCACCACCTCTGCTCAGTCTGGCAGCAGCTGATCTACCTGGAGCACACAAGTGGATAGGTTCCTCGCTCCTAATGCAGGAGTGCAAAACCTCTTTCATCCCGAGGGCTGAGTTGCATTTTGGAAAAGGTCTCCTGGGGCCTCATTCCAGTGGCAGGACAAGGCCAAAGACAAAAGGGGTGGGCCCAAAAATACCAGTTTAGATTAGCTTAAAGCTCTTACTGCCAGTAAGTACTTAAGCCTTCGGAGAGTCATTTCAGTGGTTTAGAATGGGAAGAAAAACTGCACCAAGGCTGGGGAACTACCTGACGATTGGCAGTTGGGGGCAAAGGGGTGTGGACCTTCTGCGGATCCCTGGAGGGCTGGATTGAGACCTTTGGAGGGCTGGATTGAGGTCTGAGGCTCTACACCCCTGCTCGAATGGCTTCTGAGGGGCAGCTAGGGGAAACCCATGGAACGGCAGACTCAAGGAAGAGCAACCACCACCAGATTGAGCAAGAGGGCTTGGCTCCCTGCTGGTATACACCTGGAGATCTCTCCTTTAGAGGAATATGAGACAAGTCAAGGGTTAGGTGAAAGCTGAAAGGAGATTTCCAGCTGAAACCCCACTGTATTGGCTACTGGAACAAGGGAAGCTAATACAGGCAATGCAGGGCTTGCTTATCCTCGTTCTTTCATTAAGAGGGTAATGCATGGATTGGTGTTGAAAGGCACAGCTCACAGAAGATGCAGAATGCCATATTTTTTATTCACATCTCTTCCCCCAATTTGCAAAGGATTTTGGAAATGCTAACCCCCTTTGTGTAATTCCTTCAGATGCCCTATCAAAACTCTGATCATACATCTAAGGTTCTCTCTTCAAATGAATCTTCAGCTGTCCGTGGGGCATCTTTTCTGCATGGCTCCTGCTTTTTTTGGCACAATCTCTTCCCACATGAAAGCCACTCATACAAAGTCAAAGTCAGTTTATTACTGTCATAGACCCAGCAAGAGCCACTCACACCGTTTTCTTTCCTGTGCGGCGGCTGTGATGTTTTTCACTCTTGGGGGAGGAATGCTCCATCTTCGAATTTCATGCTGTGATAAAAAACAAAAAAACAAATTCAGGGATTTACCAACTCAGAGCCCCGAGAAGGGCAGGGGGAAATAACAAACCCAAAATAACCCGAGAGAGACTGAAATGACGCGGTGGCACCACAAGATGGCAGATGAGCCCCGCCTTGTCCCTCTTTGTCCCTGAAGAAGCGCCACAGCATGGGGAAAGAATTACAAGGGAGACTGCTAGGGCCAAAGCTGATGGAAGTAGACCTGTCCCCTTTAATGTGGGTCTGCCCCCAATTCTGTATAACGGGTGGGCAACCTGCAGCCCCAGACCAAATCTCATGTGCTCCTCAGCCTCATTTCAAATGCCCTCTTCATGTGATCAGTTCAGACCTCTGGCAAGAGCGACCTGTCCCTTCTCTGACAGGCTGCTGGGCAGGAAGGAGGAGGAAGAGAAAAGGGGTAGCAGAGAGAGAGAGAGAGAGAGAGAGAGAGAGAGAGAGAGAGAGAGAGAAGGGGTGACCCATACCAACCAGCAACATGTGGCCTCTGACAAATTACCCACAAGGGAATGCAGCCCTCAAAGGAAAAAGTTATACACCAGGGGTTGGGCAAAATGAGGGTGTTCAATTTGATTGATCAAGAAAGGCACGGAGTCCTCCCCACACCCACTGCTTAAGTCCCTCCTATCTCTCCCTCCCCACCCGCCAACCCCTCCCAGTTCACTGAGAGAAAGTGAAATGTGGTTAAAGTGCCATTTGCCTGTGTGTCAGTTTGGGAGAAAGTTGCTAAGGGGCATAACAGTGTGTGTGTGTTCAAGACAGCCATTCAGAAGCTCTGCTGCAGACCTATGGAAAGCCCCTGAGAGAGTCATGGTCCATGGGCGTCCAGGTATCTACCTGTACTCTTGCAACAAACAAGGAACTCAGGGTTGGCCTATGCACATAGGGGGCTCAGTCAGTTCCCAATGGCTCCTGTTGGGAAAAAGAAAAAGGGTTCTAACTGGAAACAAAAGTTGAAAGCGGGGAGGGGAACCCCCAAACACTGATGTTAATAGTAGCAGGTTTAGCCCCACCCCAATGCGATCCCCAACTGATCCCCCTTTACTTTTCCCCATTCATTTCTATGGGGGGAAATAAAACACTGCACATTTATTTATTATCTTCATACCCTGCCTTTTTTCCTGCAAGGAACTCAAGGTGACTTACATAATCCTCCTTCTCCTCCCCTCCATTTTCTCCTCACAACAACCCTGTGAGGTAGGTTAGGTGAGAGTCAGTGGCTGGCCCAAAGTCACCCAGTGAGCTTCATGGCTGAGTGGGGACTAGAACTAACCACTACGCCACACTGGCTCTCCATTACATGGAGCAGGGGTCCCGGTACCGGTCTGTGGCCTGTTAGGAACTGGGCCGGGACACACCGTGAGCACCCCACCTGGCTCTCGGGGTGCTCGCGAGCTCCGGTGAGCACCCCCCCGCCGCTCGTCCCTCTGCTTGCCTCCCGGCGAGCATTTCCAGAAAACCGGAAGTGACGTGACGGGTCTCTTCCTGGTTCTCCAGCACTGCTCTTTTTATATAAATACCATGATAAAGTACCTTAAAACGGCCGCGAATAGCAAATCGCGGCCATTTTAAGGTACTTTACCATGGCATTTACGTAAAATAGCAGCGCTGGAGAACCAAGAAGTGACATGCCTGGGACCTCGTAGGTCCTTTCCCCGGCGCATTTGGGTTGAGTGGCAGCAGGCAAGTCACTGAGAGTCTCAGGAAGGCCGAGCAGGGCGGGTTTGACTCGCTTCAGCCCCTCTTGAGACTCTCGGATAAATCCCTGCCCGCACAGCAGGTGGTGAGCAGTGGGTGACCCCCCCCCCCCGGTCCATGGAAAAATTGTCTTCCACCAAACTGGTCCCTGGTGCCAAAAAGGTTGGGGACCGCTGGCATGGAGGACAAAACTTGTCCATTATCCGAGACAGTTGCAGGCCCTATTTTCAAGTGACAGGGAACCCACAATGAGGTGCAATGCACCCGTGTGCAGAGAGTACACAGCGACACCTTGACTCCCCTCCCAGCCCTGCCCCGATCTCTGTTATATACACAACCTGCTGATCAGAGCACCTCTCACCTATATGGGATTTTTGTGGCTTAGTGTGGATTCGTTTGCCTCCTATGTGGACCTTCTGGTGAATCACAAGATGTGGGCGTTGACTGAACCGTTTCCCACACTCAGGGCACTGATAGGGTTTCTCTCCCGTGTGCACTCTCCGGTGAGTCACAAGGTGCGGGCGCTGTGCAAAACATTTCCCGCACTCGAGGCATTTATAGGGCTTCTCTCCCGTATGCACTCGGTGATGGCTGACCAGAAGCGACCTGTGAGCAAAACATTTCCCACACTCCAAGCACTTGCACTGTTTTTCTCCCGAGTGGATTGTCTGGTGAATCACAAGGTGGGGGCGTTGTGCAAAGCATTTCCTGCAGTCGGGACATTCATAAGGCTTCTCCCCCGTGTGGACTCTCTTATGTGTTACTAGGTTGGAGTGCTGAGCAAAACACTTCCCACAGTCCATGCATTTGTAGGGTTTCTCTCCCGTGTGGACTCTTTGGTGTGTTGTAAAACTCGACTGGCGAGCAAAGCTTTTCCCACACTCCAAGCATTTATACGGCTTCTCCCCTGTGTGAACTCTCTGGTGTTTCACAAAGGCTGAGCGGTGAGCAAAACACTTCTCGCACTCTGGGCATTTGTATGGTTTTTCTCCAGTGTGCACTCTGTGGTGCTGCATAAGGTCTGAGTGGTGAGCAAAGCGTTTCCCACACTGCATGCACTCGTAGGGTCTCTCTCCGGTGTGGGACCTTTGGTGTTTCACAAAGCTCGAGCAACGGGAAAAAGATTTACCACACCTGGGGCATTTGTACGGCTTTTCTCCTGTGTGCACTCTCTGGTGTATCACTAAGTTCGATTGCTGAGTAAAACATTTCCCGCACTCTGTGCATTCATACGGTTTCTCCCCTGTGTGGACTCTCTGGTGCGTCACAAAGTTTGACTGCTGAACGAAACACTTCCCGCACTCCATGCATTCGTAAGGTTTCTCTCCGGTGTGGAGTCTGTGATGGTCCACAAGATACGATTTATAACCAAAACATTTCCCACACTCCAAGCATTGATAGGGTTTCTCTCCGGTGTGGACTCGCTTATGGATCTTAAGATCTGGCCGGTGAGAAAAACACTTCCCACACTCAGGGCATTTATACGGTTTCTCTCCGGTGTGAATTCTCTGGTGTTTCATACAAACCGAGCGGTAAGCAAAACACTTCCCACACTCAGTGCATTTATAGGGTTTCTCTCCTGTGTGGACTCTCTGGTGGATCACCAAGGTAGATTTGTCAGCAAAATGTTTCCCGCACTCTGAGCATTTATAGCTTCTCTCCCCTGTATGGATCCTCCGGTGTTTCACAAGGTATGACTTGCGGCTGAAACATTTCCCACACTCTGAACACGCAAAGGGCTTCTCTCCAGTGTGGATTCTCTTGTGTATCAAGAATGCTGAGCTGTAAGCAAAACGTTTTCCGCACTCCATGCATTTGTATGGTTTCTCACCCGTGTGGACTCTCTGGTGTTTCGCCGAGGTGGAGGAGTCGGCAAAACACTTCCCACACTCCATGCATTTGTAAGGTTTCTCTCCTGTGTGAAGTCTCTGGTGGTTCATGAGATGAGCCTGCTGAGAAAAACATTTCCCGCACTCCAAACACTGATATGGTTTCTCTCCTGTGTGCACTCTCTGGTGGTTCACAAGGTATGACGGGCGAGCAAAACACTTCTTGCATTTCGAGCACTGATAGGGTTTCTCTTCCGCATGGACAGTCTGGTGTTTCACAAATCCTGAGTGGTGAGCAAAGCGTTTTCCACACTCTGGGCACGTATAGGGTTTCTCTCCTGTGTGGATTCTCTTGTGGCTCACTAGGTGAGGCTGCTGAGAAAACCGTTTCCCGCATTCTGAGCACGTGTAGGGTTTCTCCCCAGTGTGGACTCTGTGGTGACTTAAAAGATGTGACTGGCGAGCAAACCTTTTCCCACACCTCAAGCATCTGTACGGCTTATGTCCCATGTGGGCTCGCCGGTGTCTGGTGAGATTAAGTTTCTGAGTAAAACACTTCCCACACACGCAACACTTGTTCTTTTTCCTAAAGTCATCTCCTGGGATAAAAGGCAAAACAGAAAAGAGGCAGTGAACACTGAATGTTCCCATAATTTCTTTATGGAATTCACTACCTCAAGGTTAATTAATTAATTAATTAATTACATTTCTATACCACCCAATAGCCAAAGCTCTCTTGGGATCATGGGAGTTGTAGGTCAAAACATCTGAAGGGCCTCAAGTATCCCACTCCTGACCTATAGGGAAACTAGTCCTGTCCTGAATAAATCGTATACCACATTTACAAGGGAATAAGCCCCATTACGCTGAATGGGACTTAGTTCTGAATCAACATTGCATGGCCCGGCATCTCTCAAGAGTTTAGCATCATTCCCGCTATATCCGATGTCCAGGCATGAGTGCTGTCGCTCATGTAGCCAAAAGGGCACCACCCGTGCACAAGAGGGGGAGGTATCAGCAGGCTTGGGGGAACACCAAAGTTGGCAGAAGTGCAATCAATCAACAGGAAAAATAACCAAAGGGGGGAACCCCCCCCAAAAGCCCAGTAATTGGTACAGTATGGTGATTGAATGTTGAGGCGGGAGGAAAACAAAACTGGGTGGGTTATGGAATGGACTGAAGTATCCTGGAAGAGGGCACTGAACAAGTAATTGCTGCACTGCAACATTATTGCACCTGTTCTATTTAGGTTTGCAGTTTTGGGGGGATGTCTGGTCTATATCACCCCTATTTTTATTACCCTGCCTGCTAACTGCAGGAATCCCCAAGGCCTGCCTACCTGAGCTGGCATCCAAAATCTTTGCTTCTTCAGAAGCCTGCAGATTTGGTGCCTGCAGTGCTTCTTCTTCCACGAGCTCCGGCTTTGAGACAAGGCGTGCTTTTTGGGGAAAGAAGAGAACAGAGAGCATCAGGAGGAATCTGTTGTTGTTGTCTGTGGTATTTTATTTTTACATATTTAAATTTGGAACTGAGACTAGAAGTCTTGGGGGTCAAGTGGCAAAAAAAGTGTAAACAAGTAAATTCAATGTCCAGGAAAATAAGCTTAACACACATTATAAACATTAAGAATTAATTAAATTGGAGAGCCAGTGTAGCATAGTGGTTAGAGTGTTGGACTGGGACTCGGGAGATCCGGGTTCTAGTCCCCACTCGGCCATGAAGCTCACTGGGTGACTTTGGGCCAGACACTGACTCTCAGCCTAACCTACCTCACAGGGTTGTTGTGAGGATAAAATGGAGAGGAGGATTATGTTAGCTGCCTTGGGTTCCTTGCAGGAAAAAGGTGGGATATATAATAAATAAATAAATAAATAAATGGGGTCTCATATCAGAATTGGGGGGCGGGGCGGGGCATTTGAGCATGCAGTTCCTCATGGAGCCAGGGATATGAATGTAGAAGTTTGTTTCCACATACATATGCCTCTTAGCAGGATCAAGGCATTTATATACAGATCCTTCAGTGATATATTACAGGGTTGCAGAAGCTCTTTCAGCCCGAGGGCCAAATTCCATTTGGAGAAGCTCTTGGGGTCTGCATTCCAGTGGTGGGCGGGGTCAAAGGCAAAAGGGGGCGGAGCCAGAATTCCAGCATATTTCAGTTTAAGGCTCTTCCTGCCAGTCACTCAGTCTCAGGAGAGGCAGTTCAATCTTTTAGAACTGGGGGGAAAAAACTGCACAAAAGCCGAGAAACCACCCAATGGCCGGGGGTTGGGGGAAAGTGGGCGTACCTTCCGCATGGATAGTCTGGGGAACTCCAGAGGGCTGGATTTGGCCCAATCATTGGTGGTTTCCTGGCTTTTGTGTGTTTTTCCTCCCATTCTAGAAGGTTGAACTGCCTTTTCTAAAGTTAGTGACTGGCAGGAACAGCTTTATTTATTTATTTATTATTTATTATTAATATTTATTTATCGCCCATCTGGCCGGCAACCGGCCACCCTGGGCGATGTACACACAATAAAATACATAAATACAATAAAATACATTAAAACAATATAAAAATTTTAAATCTTAACCCACCCCATATTCCCACCTGAACAACCAGGTTTTTAATGAGCGACGGAAGCTCATCAGCTTTTTAATGAGCGACGGAAGCTTTATGTTCAAATATGCTGGCATTTTTGGTCCTGCCCCTTTTGCCTTTGGCCCTGCCCACCACTGGAATGCAGCTCCCCGCCCGAGATCTTTTCTGAAATTGGATTCGGCTCTTGGGCTGAATGACACTCAAGCCCCCTATTTTAAGGCCTTCCACTCCTCAAGAAAGGGGCAGATTTGGCTCTGCAGGTAAAAAAGGCTTCAGTCCTCTCTTAAGATTCTGGCCGGGTTCACATGATCATCAGGATAAGAAGCTATGGTGGCTTCTTTCCCCCACTCCTGCGCATGCAGGGCGTGCGCCACGTGATTTGCCGAGTTACCCTTGAAGTGCGCGGCTTGCTGGCGAGGTGCGCCAGCGGGGGTTGGCTTCAAAACCACCCCCCGGAACCAACAGCAAGCCATGGATTCTGGGGTGGTTTTCAAAGCCACTCCCACTGTGCACCTTGCCGGGTTCAGATGACACGGCAAGCTGGGCATAGCCAGGGTAATTAAGCAAATTGCACTGCACGCGCCCCCCCCATGCATGGGGGCGGGGAACAGGAGCCACCATAGCTTCTTTTCCCCATGATGGTGTGAACCTGGTCTCTGTTGGAGCAAGTTGCTCACTTGTACATAAAAACATAAGAAGAGTCTTGCTGGATCAGACCAGGGGTCCATCTAGTCCAGCATTCTGTTCATAGTGGCTGCCTAGCTGCCCATGGGATCCCACAAGCAGGACATGAGTGCAACAACACCCTCCCACCCTTGTTCCCCAGCAACTGGAGTACATAGGCATACTGCCTCTGATACTGGAGGAAGCACATAGCCAATCAGGACTAGTAGCCACCGATGGCCGTCTCCTCCATGAACTTGTCCCAATTTGTAGCTTTCTGTGGTGCTTCACTACTGGCCTGCTTTGCCCCAGGGGCTTCTTGTCAAGATCAGGACAAGACACTCATCCAAGCCAGGTTTAGTATAGACCAAGGTGTTTTTTAAAAGTCTCTTTCTTGATCTTAGCTATCAATTTTTGATTATTATACCCTACTAGCCCCTTAATAATTTCTTGTAATAGAATCCCTACATATTTAAGGGATGGTAACTTCAAGGGAACATGGCATTTATAAAGGGTTTCATCCATAAAGATCTTGTGTAAATGTATCTTCATCAATTCCGACTTTTTCCAGTTAAGTTTTGAGCCCTGCAATAGTTGTTGGAAAAGGAGGGCGGCCTATTCTAACCCCCTCACCTAACTGGTGCCAGAGATCTTCGTTTCTGGGAAACTGGAACCACGTTCTTCTCCTTGTTCCAGCTGGGCAATGAGCTCAGGCTTTGGGACAAGAAATTCCTTCACAGGAAAGAAAAGAACAGGAGCATCGGACGATACTGAATGTTTACGGTACTTATTTCCTACACGGTACAGTCATGCCTTGGATTGAGAGCATAATTCGTTCCAGAAACGTGCTTGTAATCCAAAAACACTCTTATATCAAAACGAATCCCCCAAAATATTTGTACAGAGATTATTTAATTTAAGCCGTACTACAGTACTTGTATTCAAGACGTCGCTTGTATACCAAGTCAAAAAAAATTAATTAAATAATTTAAAAATGTGCTTGTCTTGCAAAAGCTCTCAAACCAGTTACTTGCATCCAAGGTATTACTGTAATTTAATTTAG
>JAHFWL010001133.1:0-56404 GCA_021292165.1 Shinisaurus crocodilurus
CTTGAATCTCTGTTCAGGGACTCGCCTTTCTGACTGTAACCTGGATTTAGATACTGAAGCCACAGAGCAACTACAAAACCCATGTGGGGTAAAACCAAGGAAGGTTTATTCTGGTAGCATTATACAACAAAGGTGGGAAATGAGGGAAGCACACAAAATTAGAGAGACACTTTGGTACACAGAAATAGAGCTACAAAATAACAAAACCTGATTCTTTATATCTCTCAGGCACACAACTGGTTACCTGAGGGTCAGTTCTCTTCCAGGGTTGGATCCAGCACAGCCCTGCCACCCGGGGGGAACTACTCCACCTACCCAAAGGTCCGAGATGGGTAGCCCTACACAGGGCCTGCCTTTACCAGAGCCCTCATTCAGCTAATTTCACCAGGAGCTACCTGGGGTCAGTTCCTGAGGCCTCCCGAAGGCTTGGACCTCTGCTTGGCCTACCGCCATTGCTCTAACAGCAACCATGCGGTGACCCAAAAGACAAAGAACAAAACCCACGCTTTGGGGAATATACCCTTTCCCCCCCTCCCCTCCTCCCTGTAGCTCTGCTGCTTCTTAGCCAATCATGACGCACTTCACCTGGCCAGGCAGGGGGAAGGGAGACTCATGACATTTGCATCTGAATGCCGGGTCACTGTAGATTTTGGGATGCGGGCCTACACCACCACCCCAGCCTTTAGCCGGTTCACACATGAGAGTGTGTGCGCGCGTGTGCATGTGCATGTAGGAACCCCCAAAGGCTCTTTTCTTCACAATTATTTAAATAAGATTATTTTTTTAGAATAAGTTCAACTGCTGTTTACAATTAAGGGTGCAACCCTATGCATGTTTAGACAGGAAAAAAAAAGGCCTACAATTCCCAGCATGCCCCAGTCAGCACAGCTAAAATTAAGTAGGAAATTTAGACTGCAGCAATCACTTAGCTGGGACTGAGGCCCATTGAACTCAATGGGACTTACTTGTAGAGATGTATAAGACTGTGCACTGTTCATTGTACTGAAGCAATTGTTTTGATTTGGCTGATAACCTATGCTATGTAAATTAATAATTGTTGGTTTTATCAATGGAATTACTTTGTACGAAATCTGTAGGAAAATATCTTACAGGAAGTTCAAGAAGAACAAAGCCCTAGATCAGGGGTGGGCAACTTGTGGCCCACTAAATGTTTTGCCCTGCAAGTCCCATCAGGCCGAGCCAGCATAGCCAATGGCAAGGCATGGTGGGAGTTGTAGGCCAAATCTGGAGGGCCACAACTTGCTCACCCCTGCCCTAGATTATTGAAATTGGCAGAACAAGAAGTTAAAATCTGCCTTTTGGTTACAGCCGTTACCAAGATTCTGATAAAAGACCAAGAGGTGTTTGGATTAAAATATAATAGGCTGAGGAGAAAAATAGATCCAGTGCATATGATGGCAAAAAGACAGTTATTGACAGGCATGAACCAGCCTTTAAGCCTAAGGACTGGTTAGGATGGGTTCAAATGTGCCAAGCCAACAAATGGGAAAGAAGTTCCCAAAGTCCCTACTAGTGTTCCTTGGGAGAGAAGAACAGAGTGACACAGTCTTGCACGAACTGCAGCACAAGCATTTCCACGAATCCCAGACAAGTGCAGGGAAGCGCAGCACCCGCGCTTAAGGAAAGACTATACCTCCCAGAATCCCCCGTTGCGAAGATAGGAGGATTATCCGGGGTGTGTCACGTGAGCTAACTGCAGCCGCAAGAGATGCCTGGAGAAGGGTCTGAATCTTATTGTGTATAAATGCTGGTAAGTTGGGCGCGGGGGGGGGGGGTAGGGGTGGACGGCTCTCTCCCTTTAGGGAGCCTGCCTTAGATTTACGTATTTCGGTATGGAGCTGCAGGAGAAAAAAGGTAGCTGCTGCACGTTGGCTCCGCCGTTGTCTTTTTAGCTGGGGAGGGCAGGAAAAGAAGAGCGGAGGTAAATTCAGAGACCTCTTCAAACAGCCTTCCCCGCAGCTGGCTGGCTGGGATGGGAGTTGTAGTCCCAACACATTGCTAGGTTGGGGAAGCTGCCTTAAACTGTGTGGCAAAGGAGGTGGAAGCGGACGGGGCGCGGAGTGGGGGGGGGAGCTCTAGTAAAGGGTGCAGCTTCTCCCTTTTGTTAATATCTCTTTCTTAGGGCAGGTTGAAATGTACGGGAAGGAAGGGACGAAGCAATTTTATTAGCCTCAATTTACATTTTAATTGTATTTTTTAAGTGTGTGTGTGTGTGTGTGTGTGTGTGTGTGGAACTGGTCAGATCCAAAGTTGGTTTCTATATTTTCAAAAATGGAGGAGCAAAGTTTTCCTCCTTCTTTGCTTCCAGCAGTCCTAGGGGCAGCTTCTGTTACAGCCTCCCTTAAATGTCTGCAGACATCCCTCCCCAATTGCATGTCAAGATTGTGATCATGCAGTCAACACGATTAAAAAATATAATAAATAAATAAAAATAAAATAAATCAAGTCAGCCTTTTTATTCTTCTCCCTTCTCTCCCCGAACCACCCGCCTGTCCAGCCACCTGCTTTTTGTGATATTCTAACCTGATGAGAACAGGAAATTTCCAAAGCCTGCACATTTTTTTGTGACTTTTTGGTTGGCCTAGTAAAGGTATTACACAACTATGGATTTTGGATTTGTGATGGTTTGAACTATATTAAATGGTCCATGCTGTTTTATTTTTTGTCATTCTAAAACATTAGAAATATTGCCCATTTCCTGACAATCACATTGTCCGTTTGTTTATCTTCTTTAACCTGTACAACGTTAAGTCAGATTGATCATAGATATCCCATGCTCCAGATATCTTTAACAGAATGGCTGGTGAGCCTGTTCCTGTTCTATCCACCCTGCCCAACATACACAAACCCATACTTTTGAGTGATTACCTTTCTCAGTACTGTCAAAAGGTGTACAGTTCATTTCCAGATCATCAGAAGCAACTATTCTCTTTTTTTTTGGGGGGGGGGGGACAAAGGTAGCTGAGCTGGCCATAAGAAAAATGCCAAAATCCATATTAGTGTAGTACCTTTTTTAGGCCAACTCAAAGGTAATTTGCCATGCTGGCTGGGTATGATGGGAGTTGTAGGCCATCCTGGCTGAGAATGATGGTATTTGCAGAGGTCACCAGCTTGGGGAAGATGGGAACAGGCAATACTAGACTAGATGCATAAGGAGTCTGTCCTACTGAAGGCAGCTTCTGAGGGTCCCAGCATTTCTTCTGAATTTTGCTACAGATCTCCCCACTTCCCATCCCTTCATCAGTCTTTCTGACACTCATTTTAAGTCCATCCCAATTGGCAGCCGTCGTGACAACTTATGGAATGCTTTGTTTTCCCATCGGGTCTTTCCACTGCAATATATTTTTAAAGCTACCTTTCTGAAATGCTTTCTTTGCTTGGTCCTTCTCCCTCTGACAGACCATGGGGTGGCGTCCCTTGCATCACTCCTGACTCCCAAGGAAAGAAACATGGCTTCAGCAGAGCCAACTCAGGTAGGTGGGAGATTCACCAGATGCTTTGAGGGGGTGGGCAGGAGAGAGAAATGAGTGGGAGAATCCTAGGAGAGAAATGCCAGAGTGAGACACAAAGCCGCCTCTATTTTTACTTCAAGCTCAGAGGGACAGGACCAGCCCACCTGATACCAGCAGATATGAGACCCATAGAGCGGGGCCAGCTCTACCATTAGGTAGAGTGAGGCAATCACTTCAGGCTGCAGATGCTGCGGGGTGGGGGGAGCAGCTCCCTGGCTGTTCCTCCTGAGACACCTGACGGTTCCTCTCTGATGGGAGGACAGAGCTGTATATGCCACATGGCTTGTCCTGCCCAGCCCTAAACTAGCCTGGTGGATGATGATCATTATGATTTCTTTTCTATACTGCACAATAGCTGAAGCTCTCTGGGTGGTTGACAACAATTTGATGTTATCCTATTGCCAATGTTGAAGTAAGTTTCCTCTGCTGGCCGGAAGTGACGCGATGGCACCCTGCACAGGTGCGCTGGGCCCCCGCGTTGCGTATTTTGGCTCAGTGCGCCTGCACAGGGTCCCATCGTGTCACTTCCGGGACCAGTGCGGCGGGCTCGAGCAGCATGGAGAAATGCTCCGCGCCGCTCAGAAGATCGAGACGGGTGGGCCGCCGCCGCGGAGAGCCGAGGCGAGACGGGCCCCCCCGAAGGTACGTGAACATCTACCCAGATGTTGCTGGACTACAGCTCCCGGAATCCCTTGCCATTAGCCATGCTGGCTGGGTATGCTGGGAGCTGTAGGCCAGCAACATCTGGGGACCCAAGGTTGGAGAGCCCTGCTCTAAAGTCTCTGTGTCTGCAAAAGACCCTGTCTCTTAAGGACATCCCGATTTGTAAAAAGGGATGTATGGACGGGAGAGGAGGGCATTTGATTTCAGAAAAAAACCTCTGGCAGAAAGATTGGGGGGGGGCAGCAGGAGGTGAAGCACATGAGAGCAAAAAGCCAGTTAGTCAAGGGGGATCAGATACAACAGAGATCATCAGGGCCCCTGTACCTTTATTTCAGCAAGTGCCCATGGATGGCAGGGTGGTGGGGTGAATGGCCTCTCAGACATTCAGGCCTCCAAATGAAAGATTCGGGGCTCCAGCCCTACTGGGCCATGCCCTAACACCGCCTCTGACTTACATGATCCTCCTCCCCTCCCATTTTATCCTCATAACAACCCTGTGAGGTAGGTGAGGCTGAGAGTCAGTGACTGGCCCAAAGTCACCTAGTGAGCTTCATGGCCAAGTGGGGACTAGAACCCGGATCTCCCAAGTCCCAGTCCAATACTAACCACTACACCACACTGGCTCTTAGGGTTAAGGTTTTGTTTTCTGCTAAGAACTTTCCTTTTTTTAAAAAAACTGGAGAAAAGGAAGTTGAGATTCTCAGGAAGTTGAATTCTGGCCCATGATCCCGTACTTTTTCTGCACTTTCCATGAGGTCTCGGTATACACACAACCCTGCCTGTATGTCATTTTGGCTCTGGCCTCACTGCCTTCTTCCAGGATTCTCAATTTAATAGATCTGGCCGGGTGACCAGCCAGATGGGCGATTTAGAAATATAATAAATAAATATAATAAATAAATAAAATCTCTTGTTTTATCTCCCAGTCCTTTTGAAGACGGGAAACTCCTGCCCTAAATGTGGGAAAACATGGATCGAAGAAATGAGCCTTGCCAGACCTCGGAGAAGCTGCACGGAAAAGAAAACACCCTAAATGGTGCAAAAAATGTGCAAGAAAAGAAAGGGGGGGGAGATTGTGCCTGCGAGGGGCTTCCAACATGTCAAAGGAACCGCTGTGAATGCCTCGAGCACCATGGGAGCTTCATTCAGAAAAAGCTTATAGAATCATAGAAAAGTAGAGTTGGAAGGGGCCTATATGGCCCTTGAGTCCAATCCCCTGCTCAACGCAGGAATCCAAGTCAAAGCATCCCTGACAGATGGCTGTCCAGCTGCACCTTGAATGCCTCCAGTGTGGGAGAGCCCACTAACTCCCTAGGTCATTGGTTCCATTGTTGTATTTCTCTAACACTCCGGAAGTTTTTCCTGATGTTCAGCTGGAATCTGGCTTCCTGTAACTTGTAACTTAAAGACACAAGGCACGATTCTGAGAGGCTGTTTCTGTAATTTAACATGTGGCAGAATTGCATTGAACAAACTGCCTGAAATGAATATTGAAACATCCACAAAAACTGCAAGAAGAGCCCATCTCATCAGCGTGATGTTCTGTCTCCTTTGTTAGCTTCTAAGGGTTGGTTGTAAGGCTACAACAAAATGCCCAGCCTCCCAATTCTTGTCAGTGGATGACTGTGGGGTGGGTGGGTGGGAGCATTGCATGTTACCTGCTGTTTGGTCCCTGAACCATCTGGTGACGGTTTAGGGAAAGGGAGTGCTTACCATGGTGGTGGTACTGGAGGCTAGCATCCCTGGAGAGAGGCACCGGGGAGCGTATGTGGGGGTGTACGTGCATGTGTGGAAAATGTGGATAGAGCACTGCTCTTAACACAGTTTTTGGTTGCTGTTTTTAAAGAGTTGCCCCCACTGCCACCGACAGTCGGTGCCCCTTTCCCCTGAACTGTTACAAAATGGTTTGGGGGCCACCCTCATGCCCCCCAAATCATACCTCCCAATTGCCAGGGGGCCGAAATGTCTTCCCTCAACTTCAGCCAAGCAGTTTCGGCCACGTTCAGTTCAACCCAAGCTGATGTCAGCAGGGGCTTCCGGTGAAGGAATGGCTGTGGGCTGATGATCTTGTCTTTTGGCAGAGACAACACATCTTGGAACTTTGGTGATTTATAGCCAATCGCCCCTAATTTTAGGGTTGATCGTGAGATATCTCCACAAGTTCCTTTATAGAGTGCTTTCGGGAGTTTAGCTGCGGTTTCTTCATAGATTTCACAGATCATAGAGTTGGAAGGAGCCTACAAGGCTATCGAGTCCAACCCCCTGCTCAATGCAGGAAACTAGAGGAGGGGTCTCCCATCCAAGTAATAACCAGGCCTGACCCTGCTTAGCTTTCCACGCTCAGACAAGCTGAGCCAGTGTAAGCCACTGTGGCTTCAGTTGATTCATGTTTGATTCTTCAGTTGATTCCTGTTTGAGTGCTCTGAAGATGCGGAGTAAACCTATCTCCCAGGCGTGTGTGCAGTTCGGTTAGAACATGAAGCCTGTCCTCCTTCATTCCTCGATTGATGGATTACAACTGTTTTGGATAAAGAGGGGTTTTCTTATACAGGAAATTTTTTAAAAGACCAATACGGTAAGAAATACTTTTGCTTGGAAATATAAAGGTTAAAAACTGGACTTTAAGAAATTTGGACTCACAAGTAAAGATTAATGAAAAAATTGAAATGGGCTAGTAAGAGGTTTCTGTATCTGTTTTAACAAATGGTTGAAGTCGGCCTTCCTAAAGTGGGTTTTGTTTTGACTTGACTGTTGGAAAAGAATGCTGAAGATAACATGATATACAGTGGGTCTGACATGAAAAGAAACAGAAATGAACACAATTAAGATCTATAATGCATTGATGCAGTTTGCTAAAAAAAAAAAAAAAAAGGAGATAAACTTGATGCTTTGGGGAGGAAATGGGATTTTGCAGAGGTAGTGATTCAGGAACCTAAATGGGAAGTGCTGATAACGGAGAACTCTGCAAACAACGTGGACGGCACACAGGATTTTAATATATCGACTGGCTCTATGCCTCAGGATGAGACAGTTATTTTAAAATTTATGACTGAGGAAGAGGAAACTATCCTGAGTTATGAGCCTGGATCTGTCTGTTTGGAGAAATTACATAGGATTTATCTCACCAGCTACTTCTTTCTAGTGCCAAAGGTGCAGAGGTTTCGCAGCCATATTCTGCTTGTGTGATGCAGTAGAAAACATGATGATGCCACCTGCTGCCTTGACCAGCAGGTGGAGATGTTCTCGCTTTGGTGTATTAATGTGGCAAAAACAACGAACAGGGCCAGGCAAGGAAAAGCATTGGATGAATATTGAATCTGGCAGAAATGACTATGTTTATTGGATACCGGACTAATTATGTTTATTGCTGATCTGAAGGAACTTTGGGAACTGTGTGCCAAAAAGGGTTAATTTAGAGGGAAAGTGTGAAGGACCCCACCGGTCCTTTTCCGCGAGTTCAGGAGTTAAAGGGTTAACTGGCAAGCGCCAAAACGCATTCCCTGGGTTATTTCAGGACCACCACACTTGATTAGCACTGAATCAGAACTAGCAGGCAGTTGACCAATTGTTTACAAAAGTTTAATTGAGCAGAACCGGTCAGGGAGATAAGGGAGTTTGCAGTCAGTAAAACAGTCAGAAACCGCAATCCACAATTGCAGGCAATGGGGCTTGCAGGAGGACAGTCAGAATCTTACACAAAATAAAAGGATCTAAGCTTAACCTATCTAACACAGGAGAATCTACCTAGCCTGTTTCTAGCAATTCAGCTGGACTTACAGTATAATACCAAGCAACCCGCTTGGGGTTGGGTTTCCTGGTCTGGCCTGAGCCCAGGACCCGTTCTGTGCAGTCTCACACCTGGTTCTTGAGGGTAATCTGCAGCTCTTTGAGACTGGGGGGGGGGGGGGAGACCATTGAGGTGAATGCAAATGTGCCCCATTGAGGTGAATGCAAATGTGCCCCATTGAGGTGAATGCAAATGTGTCCTCTGAGCTGAGCCAGATTATGCAGATGACTGGGGCAAGGTATGTGGTCTGTCAGGCTTGCTCTCCACAGAAAGATGTAATAAATTTATGTATATTGCACCAGATGGAGATTTCTGTTTGAATAGAGGAAAAAATGGAGATTCTTTTAATGATAAGGGTTGTTGAATATTGAAACAGACAGAGGTCTTAGTTATGAGCTAGAAAAGCAGATATCCTAATGACTTATGATTTGTTTACTTGTTATCTGTAACTGTAATATAATTGAAACTATTCTATGAGAGCCTATAAATATAATGATTACTGGGATTAAGGTGTTCTTTCAATTTGGAAGGGGTCTCTGCAAGAGAGACCCTAATAGTAGAATAACTGGAAAATATTTGTGAGAGAAATCAAGAGTAGGATACCAGAAAGACCTGTGAGAGAGGTCTATAAATAGAAGACCTAAAAGAGGTTTGGAACAGGGATGGGATTGGTGAGAGGGATCCCAATAGTTGAAGAGGCTGGAACTGGTAGAACAAAACTAAGAAATACATTTTCAATATTAAGTTAGAAATGGAAATTATGCTTGTGGAGAAAGCCTGAGCACACACACAGTGACATGAACCCTGACATAGTTTTACCGCTTGTACATTTGGCAACCCGCTCTGCATAGTCCCCACCCAGGGGACAGGAGACACAGTTCTGGTCAGACAGGTTGTACGCGACCACATCTACATACCCTCAATAGGGCACATCTGCATCAATCCACATGGAGAGGCATGAACAATCCCAAGGTGAGAAGCAGTCTCAATCCCCAAGAGGAGGGGAGAGGGCGTGAAGGGTAGAAAAAAACCCTGCCATGGGTAGAGAGTTGTCGGAACACGGGACGCACTGATCTCTTCCATCCCTAGACTAGCACCGACTAGGGCCAAGCAGTTCTCTTCCCCAAGCACGGCAGGCTCGGAGTCGGCTATGCAGACCGCTACGCAAAGTCCGTAAGTTCAGAGTCTCTGATGTGAAGTGACTCTCTCCTACTGCAATACGCTATGCCTGTATTGAAGTTTTCCGGCTATTCAGGTCACCACCTGGTTTTGTTTATAGTGCAACATTCCTGGAAGTCTATTAGTTCTGCTCCATTAACCTTGTAGTAAATAAAGTCTATTCTTTGGTTTAAATACGGTTACGTGTTATATTTAGGTCGCGGTTGGGTTTAAATCGCTTGTGAGTCCCATAAAGAGTGATATCTCAGTGCCGGTTAACCCGTTAAGTGCGAACTCGTGCCAAAGTCCCGGTTGTTGGTCTTCCACAATGCTGTTATTGTTAACAGATATCTGAAAATTGGTGATTGAGCAAAAGATGGAAGATTACAGTATGTTAAGTTTTATAGAAATGTTTAGTAAGGATTTTGATACTTTTAGAGAATAATTAATATTAAGGGTTGAATGGAAACCTTTAATTTTTGTAGAAATTAAAAATGATAATTTTTTTGTGGGTTTGTTGAAATAGAAGAAACTGGAATATGGGCAAAAAGTGAAGTTTCTTTGTAATTATACTGTACGAGAAATTATTGTTACTTATATTTGCTGCAGAGAAAATCAGGAGTCCATTTTAATTAAGTGTTGTTGTATGTTGTGTTTGTGTATTTTTTTCCTTTGATTTTTGTTTTAATAAACTTCTAAAAGTCTAAAAACACACACACAAAACCCAAGCTGATGTCTATTGTTTGATAACTCTCAGCTATATACGTGAACTGGCTTCACTGAAAAGCATCAGGTTCGAGGCTACACTAAGTAGTATGTAAGCCTGGCCTGCAGAACCTGGGACCTGCCAAGCCAAAGGCATCCCACTGGCCATATCGTGGCCTACCAGGGGCTTGACGAGCTGTCTCTGTGGCAAAAGTACAAATGTTCTTTTGTTCCTGGTGGACCTCCATCTGCAGCTGGTGGGCTGCATTCAGCCCGATGGGTCACGAGCCGGGGAGGCCTGTCAGCTCTGCCTTTGGTGGCTAATCTCTGGTCTCTTGTTTTACTCATACAAGCTATCCCTCAAGGTTGGCATCATCCTGTGGTGGACATACATGTGTGACTCCAGAGGTGTCGAACCTCTTTCAGCCTGAGGGCCAAACTCCATTTTGGAGACGCTCTTGGGGGCTGCATTTCAGTGGTGGGCGGGGCAGAAGGCAAAGGGGGGGGCAAATCCAAAGGGATGGGGCTAAAACACCAAAAGTACTAGCACAGACTAGCTTACAGCTTTTCTGGACAGTAACTAAGCCTTAGGAGAAGCATTTCAACCTCTTAAAAATGGAGGGGGGGGGAATGCACCAAAGCCAGGAAACCACTAAAAGATTGGGGGGGAGGGGGGAAAGGGGTGGGGCCATCTGGGGTTCCCTAGAGAACCTGATTGAGGCCCCAGGTGGGCTGGATTTGGCCTGTGGGTCTGAGGTTTGACACACCTGCTTTATTTTTTTAAATGTTTCATTTCTATCCTACCTTTCTTCTAACATGGATCTCAAGGGGGCTACATGGGATTCCCCTCCAAGCACTGACCAGACCCAGACCTGCTTAGCTTCAGCATGGTGGCTGCCTTATGTGCCTTCTTCACATAAAAGGTCACTTGGCCTTTGGCGCAAAGACACAGCAAGCAACCCACCCAGCTAATGGTCCCATTTCATGGGCTGACGTAGTAAAAGTTCTGCAAGCTTTGGAGTGGCACAGAACGTTTTAAGGAAGTGGGAACACAAAGGGTCACTTGGACCTGGCTTATCTATATGTGTAGCGGCATGAGGTGGGAGAATGGACTTTATTGATTCAGGGTATAGGTTGGGGATACTGCCAGCTCTCTGTGCTATTTGCAGGGAGCTTTTAGTGAAGAGCAGGGATAACACAATATCCCTGGACTGAGTGTGGGTTGTTGAACCATGGGTTGTTGGGATGTGGGTTATCGTGTTGTCTGAACCCAAGTGTGCTAACAAGCCATGGCTTGTTAACCACAAACGACCCATGAAGAGAACCCATGGTTTGTTATTGGGTTGTGAATTGTGGGTTGTTCACCATGGGTTGTTATCTGGGCTGGGTTCAAGACAACACGATAACCCACAGTTCAACAACCCACACTCAACCCTGGACTGTGGGTTATTGTGTTGTCTGAACCGAGTCATTGCGAAAAAAGAGGAAATGCATCACCAAACGGGGACCCCAATTTGCATAACGGGATATACACTAATTTATACATAGGTGCAAATATAGAAAGAATTACTATCATTTAAATAGAAATAAAATACATTCGCTGTCATGAGGAAGGCTGACAAGATAGCGTGTGCCCAATCAGTCTGCTGTCCCAAGTGCTGACTTGTTGATGGGCAACTTCAAAGCCCCTTCCTGCTCACCCTTCTGATGGTTATCTTTAACCAGACAGCTCTTCAAATAGAGGACTGACCTCTATAAAGTAGGACACCTGGCCACCCCACTATGCCAGCTAGGGCTGATGGGAGTTGTAGGCCCGAACATCTGGAAGGCACATCCCCTGATGTAGAGGAACACGCATCTGCAGTCTAAAGTGGTGTCATCCATTCTGCTATGTGTAGACCAGGTCTCAGTCTTTCTTCACAACAGAGCTGGACTGCTTATTAATGCAAATATTTTTGGTCACTTTATGATAAGGACATCTGTGAGAAAGCACATGTCTTGGGAGGCCCAATCCAACCCCTTCCCATTTTTACATTGTGACTACAGTAATACCTTGGGATTGCAAGTAACTTGGTTTGAGAGCGTTTTGCAAGACATAATTTTTTTTTACTTGATATACAAGCGACATCTTGCAATACAAGTACTGTAGTACGGCTTAAATTAAAAATCTCTGTACAAATTTTTTTTGGGGGGATTTCGTTTTGATATAAGAGTGTTTTGGATTACAAGCACATTTCTGGAACGAATTATGCTCTCAATCCAAGGTATGACTATTTGTTTGGCTGACCCTGCTATTGAGTTCAGGGGATTTGATAGTACAGTCATGTAGTTATACCATGAATGAGGCCAGAGCAAAGAACGGAACAAAACTCTTGAGAGCCAGTGTGGCATAGTGGTTAGAGTGTTGGACCAGGACTCAGGAGATCCAGGTTCTAGTACCCACTCAGCCTCGAAGCTCACTGGGTGACTTTGGGCCAGACACTGACTCTCAGCCTAACCTACCTCACAGGGTTTCTGTGAGGATCAAATGGAGAATGAGGAAGAGGATTATATAAGCCCCGCCTTGGGCTCCTTGCAGAAAAAAAGGTAGGATATAAATATAATAAATAAATAAAAATAATGGGGAAACTAAAAGATTGAGATTATTATCCTTTTTTCTTTCATTTTAAGATAACAGGCGTTCTTGGTTTATCTTTGACAAAATTTGATGAAGACTGTTCACTAAAAATGTTTGTCATCTCTTTTAATGTTATTAATGGTATTAAGGCTACAATCCTATACCCACACTTACCTGAGTGTAATTCCCAAGGAACTCAGACTCCTGAGTAAACATGTAGGATTGTGCTGTGAGTTAACGTTACTTGGTGATTGTTACTGCTGTTATGAACAGGCAAGGATTTATATCCAAGACTGATGTATTCTATAAACCATTCCTGTGCTAAATGTTGAATACCGTGCTTTGTAGGGCTGTTGCCCAATTTAAAGAAATCTTAATTAGTCACTTAGATCTGCATATTTTTACCCTTTGTTCTTAGATCATGCACGGATATGTTCCAGCAGGCAACATCGTACAAGATGGACAGGAGATGGACAGTGCGGGGAGGAGCTGTCTAGAGAGAGTGGCTGAAAGGATTGTAGGGCAGGCCAACCACACAGCAGTCTCCTGACCCACATGTGCATTGCTCCGGAAGGGAAGCAGGGCTGTATCTGCATACCCGTAGAGCAATCTTTCTCAACCTGGCACCCTCAAGATATGTTGGACTACAATTCCCATTATCCCTAGCTACCTGCCTGCCCACCCCACTTTCCAAAACTTAAATTAACCCTTTCTGAAACTGCTATTTTGCCCCACTGCCATATATTTTTCCCAGTGGGACAAATAGTTACCCGGGGGCAGGGAAGAAATGCAATTTAGATTGCAAAAGTGGCAAAAGATTAACCTTCCCTCCCACAGAATCCCTGTTCCAATTAAAATAGGAGGCCCCTGCAGCAGGTTTTAAGTTAAAATCAAAATGTCAGGAGAACCAATCATGCCTCTTGTGTGGGTGCCAGTCATGGAGGTCTGCACCTTTACCTTAATATCCAAGCCTAGAAAGAAAGCCACGTATTTTGACTAGAAACACCCCTAAAACAGGGGAGGGGGGAGGTTGTTCTGAATAATTCTGCCATCCTCAAGACATTCATACAGCTTGCTTTCACACAGATCCTTTTATTGTTAACAAGGATACTCTGAGTGGTCAATGCCTTTTCTTACATGTAAACCATTCATGGTATTTTCTTTCCTGCATGGCTTATCTGATCTCCTACAAGGGTTGATTCTCCTTTCCACGCTATAGGCTGGAGTGTCCTTTCCTCACAAGAATTGCTGAAATAATAATAATAATCGTCGTCATCATCATCATAATAGAAGCACAGAAAGAATTACTCATTCGGATCTTGGGAAAAGAGAAGGGCATTTTAGTTATTTATATATTTGATTGATTTGACCAATTGATTAAATGTATAAGTTGCCCTACAGATTAGGCTCTCAGGGCAACATACACAATAAAAACAAAAGAGCAAGGTCAAAGGATTGGTTCAAGATTTAGTTTTACTTAGAGCAGACCCACTGAAAATCAAGGGGTCTTAAGTTAGTCCCATTGATGTCAGTAAGTCTATTCAAAGTAGGACGCCATTCCATCAGGCTGCAAGAGAGAGCGAAATGGGGACACGGGGCCTCTCCATCAATTCCGCTGGGAGACCATCTCCATTTGGCTCCTCCTTTCCCTCAAATGTTTCCTTACTACGGGAGCAATCCTATGGCCCCAAGAAATTTTCTAAGGGGCCATAGGATACTGGGGCTTCTCCTTCCGACGTTGGAGACAGAGCTCCAACATCGGAAGGGGAGTCGGAGATCTGACACCCCCCCTCCCCCGGCCCCTCACAGCCAGTGCAGAAAGAACCATGCCGGCTGCCCTCCAAGGTCAGAAAAGTGACCTCGGAGATGGGGAAAAGAGGATGTTATGGCGGGCAGGGTGGGGAAGAGACTGGCGAGGGCAGGGTGTGAGTTATCCTGAGCCTCTGCCAGCCTCCTTCCCTCCCCCCCTTCCAAAGCCCATCAAGAGGAGGACAGGGAAGCAAAGGTCACCTCCACCGCTCCTCCTGCCCTGCATTGGATGATTGGAAGCCTCCAAGTTCGGGGGCTTTCAATAGGATTGCACCCTAAGTAACTTTAAGAACTGGTGCCTGAATATGCTTGCTTTCCTCTGGTGTAATGTCTTCTAGACCGTAAGCCTGCAGGCAGGGTCTGTCTTGTTTTACTGATCTTATGTAAGTTGCTTTGGGAGCCTTTGGGGCTGAAAAATGGAGGCATGGTTTGTCAGTATGGAAGTAACGCCAAACCACAGTTTGCAAACTAACTCATAACCAAGGTTTCACATCCTGGTTTGGCAGCAGCTCTTGGTTTGTCAGATGGTGTGGGTTCAGTCATCATGCCAAACCATGGTTTGATTTGGCAAACCAATTGCAAAGACACGCTATGGTTTGTCCTGATGTCTGAACCATCTCCCTCCATCTGCATTATAAGGATAATAATATTGACCTACTTTATGAGGCTGTTGTGAGAGTTACTGGGATAATGTATATGAAATGCTTTGAAAAATCTGAAGTGCTATATTGATGTTCGTTATCACATTATTATTAATTATGGGTTCCATCCTACATCACGTAAGAAGATTTCACTTGTACAATGGGACTTCCCCTTCCTTCTTCCCTTCCTCCTCCACATGGCATCCTCTGCCCGCCCCCCAATTTGCTCCCGAGTCTCCCACAGATTTGGAAGGGAGGTTGCAGTGGGGAGGGGGAATCTGTTCCACCAGTGAAGGGCACAGTTGAATACAACCCTATTATTATTATTATATACGTAATTTATATTATAATTATTATTAACCCCCTCTGTTTCCAAAGTTCAGAGACGTACCAATCCTTACGCAGCCAAAATAGCACCATCTATGCGCAAGAGGGAGGCAGCAAAAGGCTTGGGGAAACCACAAGGTTGGCAGAAGTACAAAACAAAAAATATTTTGAGGGGAAAAAACCTCTTAGTGGGGAGGGGGACCCAAAAACAGGCCAATGAGGACTGAGCATGCTCAGTGGGCATGGAATGTTGATTGTTGGGTGTGGAAATGGAAAAACCAAGTAAGAGGGAGAATGGAATGGAGCATCATGGAGTGGGGCATCGCTGGCTGGCACCCTAATAGCAGCATTTATTACTGCAACATTTTGTTACAGGTCCCACTTGTTATCTTTAGAATGTGTAGTTGCAACAACAACAATAAATAATCATTTTTAAAATGACAGCAGAGAGCTGTGGGAGGCTAAACCCTGAACCCAATACATCATTCTGCGCTTTTCCTACATTTGTATGGAATCACAGCTTTTAACTTGGGGATAAAGAGCATTCTTACCAGCACATGTTCTTTGATGTCGAATAAGGGTGGATCGCTCGCTATACTTCTTCCCACACTCCAAGCACCGATAGGGCTTCTCTCCTGTGTGGACTCTCTGGTGGCTCACAAAGGCTGAATGGTGTGCAAAGCATTTCCCACACTCGGAGCACTGATAGGGCTTCTCTCCCGTGTGGACTCTCTGGTGGGTTACAAGATTTGAATGGCAAGCAAAAGAGTTCCCACATTCCGAACACCTATAGGGTTTCTCTCCCGAGTGGATTCTCTGGTGTTTCACCAGATGAGTTTTTTGAGCAAAACTTTTCCCACACTCCAAACATTTGTGGGGTTTCTCTCCTGTGTGGACTCTCTGGTGGTTGACAAAGTTTGAATGGTGAGAAAAACACTTCCCACATTCCAAGCAGTTATAGGGTTTCTCACCCGTGTGGACTCTCTGGTGTTTCACGAAGGCTTGGCGGTTAGTAAAACATTCCCCACACACCACGCATTTATAAGGCTTCTCTCCAGTGTGAACTCTCTGGTGGGTCACAAAGTTTGACTGTTGACTGAAACATTTTCCACACTCCAGACACTTATACGGTTTTTCTCCTGTGTGAACTCGCTTATGTCTGACAAGGTTTGTTTTCTGAGTAAAACACATTCCACACTCTGGGCACGAGTGTTTTGTCTTGACTTCAACTGTTGAGATAAAGCAAAAACATATTATTGATTCATTTATCATTTATTTGTTACATGTATATTCCGCCTTTACTCCAAGGAGCCCAAGGCAGCGTACATGATCCTCTTCCTCTCCATTTTATCCTGAGGTAGGTTAGGCTGAGAGTCAGCAACTGGCCCAAACTCACCCAGTGAGATTCATGGTTGAGTGTGGAAGAGAACTGGCATCTCAAGCCCCAGTCCAACACTCTAACCACTATGCCACATTACACTGACTCTGAATTAAACATGCTTTGCAGAGTCTGGGGGGGAAAAGAACCTAAAAATATACAGTAATACCTTGGATTGCAAGTAACTTGGTTTGAGAGCGTTTTGCAAGACAAGCAAATTTTTAAATATTTATTTATTTATTTTTTACTTGATATACAAGCGATGTCTTGCAATACAAGTACTGTAGTACGGCTTAAATTAAAAATCTCTGTACAAATTTTTTTGGGGGGGATTTCGTTTTGATATAAGAGTGTTTTGGATTACAAGCACGTTTCCGGAACGAATTATGCTCTCAATCCTAGGTATGACTGTATATCGAAAGACAGTGGAGTCCAAATTCAAGGTAGCTGAAACATTAATATTCTGTAGCCAGACATTCTAAATTCCATGCCAGGAAAAGTTGGATTGGTTGTCCTGTTTAAATAGTGCAATGGGACCAGATTTTCAGGATCTCTTATTCTGCAAAATTTATTCAAGGTTTGGGAGTCATCATGATGAGAGACAATCATCCCATCCCCAATCATGGGAAATTTGATTCAGCCACTGCCCTACCTTTTGAGATTTTAAGCAGGCATCGCTCACATTCTTTCAAGTATATCTCCACAACCTTAAGGACTAGAAACTTGCATTAAAAGCACACACAGAAAAGCTGGGATCTTCAGAGAGCTGATTCCTACACTAGACCACATGTTGGACAGCATCACAGCAGCAAGCTCCACACACTGCCCTACACATTTAGGGGCATTATACTGATGTGTTGGAACACACATAGGGTGAAGCCTGCTGCCCCCCACCCCTGCAAATTCATTAGACACGTGGAGAGCCAGCCACGCTTTTGAACGGGCTCATAGCTCAGCCCACAGCTATGGGTTTTCAAGGCTGAGAGCCGTTCAGCCTTTGTAATAAGCCTTGTGGTCTCAATCCATGGGAGGGGGCCACCCAAGGGAACCCGCAGGGGCGCTGTGAATGCTGGGAGACTGAGCCACTCCGGCTGAAAGGAACAGCTAGGGATATGCCTTCTTCCTGAGGACTTTTGCAACCAAGAGTTGAAGGAAGGGTCAGGAGAAAGGACTAGTGGTGTCCCAATCCAGTCCCCTAGGATTCCCTGTATGACCACACCCCTTCCCCCTTTCTCCGGCAGCCAATCATTTGGTGGCTTCCTGGCTCACAGTCATGGGCAGTGTGCAAATAAATGGGGGGGGGCTCCTAACCAAGGTTAAGGGCTTGTGTCTGCATTGAGCCGCTGTAATAAGCACAGTGCACGCATCATCTAAAACTAAAGAAAATATGCTTCCCCCTCCCCCCTCAGAAAAAAATTATTCAGAAGTGGGACCTGCAACAAAACGCTGCAGCATAGAGCACTCCTGTTGGGGGTTGCAGCCAACCAGGCATTCCTTCTGCCAGTATACTCTATCCCACTTTATTCCAACTCCCCCTGCCCCTAGTTTTCTGTCCCCCCTCCCCCATGCAAACAGACAGTATTCCATGCCCATGGAGAATTCACAGATTTAATAGATCAGAGATGGCGAACCTATGGCACAGCTGGCACGCAGGGACCTCTCTGTGGGCACTCGAGCCATTGGTCATCAGATCGCGAAAACACTAATGATCTTGTTCTTTCTCACAGTGTTGAACAGAATGATTGTATTCTAGAATTTCTGTTACAGAATTCTTTTCTACATTGTTATCACATTTAAAAGATTTTGAAGAATGATGCAGAGCATGGCTTGGATGTAAAGCCCTAACAGTTGACCTGAGTGCTGCATGTGTTGCTCTCAAACTAACGGAGTATGAGTCAATGTTTGACAAATTATCAGCATGCATGCAATAGCAAAAATCACATTAATTGTGCAAAAGCATGCCCAATGCAAACTTTTAGCTAATGCAGTGTTTGCAGTCCAAGACATAAAGTGTTTAAAATGTGTTAAGCACGTTTAGTTTTCTTGTTTATCTTGCTCATCCTAGTACAGGTTGACTTTTACTAATCTGACACCTGTAGAAGCAGGGAAAGGACCCGTGGTAAAGCTTGCCCCATACAATTTCAGTCTGGCATATAACATATTACAAGTTGAGAATCCCTTATCCAAAAATACATGTGCCTAATTATTTAATAAGTTGGTATAAATTCCCTTCAGGCTATGGGTACAATGTAGTACTATAATAATTTTTTGTGTTGACTTTTTTTTCAACAAAAAACTGTATCATTGAAAGCTCTGTTATTGTGTTTTTCTTTTACGACAAAAGATGTTAATTAGTTCAGACAACTGTATGAGTTGTTTTTCTAAAACCTCGGTATTCAGGTTTAATTGCAGTGTTGGCACTTTGAAATAAATAAGTTGGTTTTGTGTTGCAGTTTGGGCACTCGGGCTCAAAAAGGTTTGCCATCACTGTCATAGATCATAGAGTTGGAAGGGGCCTACAAGGCTATCGAGTCCAACCCCCTGCTCAATGCAGGAAACTAGAGGAGGGGTCTCCCATCCAAGTAACAACCAGGCTTGACCCTGCTTAGCTTTCCACACTCAGACAAGCTGGGCCAGCGTAAGCCACAGGCCTGTATAATTCTTCATCCTCATTGGGCTGGCTTTGGTCCCGCTCCTTAGGATTTTTCATCCTAAATAGTTTTGTGCACCTGCAAACCTTGCATTCCCCTGAGCCTCCCCCCCCCCCCCAGCCTCTTGCATGTGGGTGGTGCCGTGTTAGCCACATAAGGATCCACACTCATCGAGAACTGAGTTTGTTAAGTGAGTACATAACGTGCAGATTTAACCAACTGATTAAAACTCAATTAAAGTTTAATTGTGCAACAGCTCTAAATCTCCCCCCACCGCAAAATACATGTACGGTATTTGACAATTGTGCCAATATGACAAAAATGGAAACTTTATTAAGGGTAACTGATTTGAGCAGATGAACAGTTATGCAGAGAGGGGACATAGAGTCTCTATGCAACAACCCCTTTGTTAAAAACATACACGCACTGCTGCACCAAAAAGGGATCTGGGAGTCTATCGAACTCCATATTCCAGAAAATGCAGAGAGGCACCAAAATGATTTGCAAAAATAATACTGCAAAAACTATATTAACATGTTTGTCTTGTACCGATTGAGAGGAAACCATTTATTAAAAAATCGCAAAACCCTAACAAGTAAATGCATTTCACTTACATTATTTATTTATTTGTTTATTATTAAATTGCTTTCCTGCCATTAAAAAAAAAGGTATCCAAGGCAATGTACAGTCCAAGAAACCTAAAGGTAACATGAAAAACAAACAGAACAATTCAAAAAGCTGCAAGTTATCCCATCAGCTTAAAAATACCTGAGCGCAGTAGTTTTTCCTCTGCACCCAAGCTCCATTGATTCAATAGTCCGACAGGCCCTAATGTAGAATCCAGTGCTGTGGTGTCACAGCAGAGAAGGCCGTGCCCTAGCCCCAAAATACTTTACTCAATCTGTCCAACAGATTTTTACTCTGCCATCCCCTTGAGAACTCATGGATCTCCCTCACCTTAGCCTCACAACAATCCTGTGATCTTCAACCATCCGAAGATGGGACATAACCTTTGAGGGTTCCATGCTTCCCCACCCCCACTAGGTAATACTACCCAGATTGACTTCTATGGACTCTGCCAAGTGTGATACTTAAGTAACCTCCAGCTTTGCTAATATAATGACTATGCTGTTTCTCTAGACTTCTGCTCTCTGCATCACAAGGGATCCGCATGTTCCACTTACTGGCTGGACACACAACCAAGTAACTGCTAGATTTTATTTTATTATTTTTCTGCTGAAGAGTGTGTGTGGTCACTCCAGGAGCAGAGGCCGACGTACCCCTGACAGGAATGGTTCTTTGGCTGGGTGGCACTTTCTGCCATATCTCATTCCTGTTCCTTGAAATGTAGATGTCTCTGGGCCAAGCAGCAGCACCTAGAAGTTAAAGAGATACATTAACCTCACCAGGTTTAAAGTTTATTTTTGTTTTAGAAAGGAGAAACAATTTGCAATGGAAAAGCATTTCACCACGCTGTGGAGCCTACCTTCAAGGGTGAGGTTGCTGTCAGGCACCAGCCAGAGATCATGCACCACCCGTCCTCCAACAGCTGTGCTGCTTACCAGTTAAGTTTCCAGGCCCAATTCAAAATGCTGGTTTTAAAACTTTCTGTCCCCAAATGGCATGAGCCTCTGAAGGAATTTATTTTTTAAAAAATTATTACATTTAGGAGGTATATCCTGCCTTTTTTCCTCCTGCAAGGAACCCAAAGCAGCTTACATGATCCTCCTCCTCTCCATCGTATCCTCACAACAACCCTGTGAGGTAGGTTAGGCTGAGAGTCAGTGACTGGCCCAAAGTCACCCAGTGAGCTTCATGGCTGAGCGGGAACGAGAGCCCGGATCTTCTGAGTCCCAGCCCAACACTCTCACCACTGCACCACACTGGCTCTCAAGGAATGTCTCCTCTTATATGTTCCTCCTTCCCTCCTCTCACACATGTCACGTGCCTGGAGGTCTTTTGACCTACACTGTGCATCCAAACACCACCAAAAGCAGGACACTCACCAGCCCTGCTCCAGGTTTTTATTCTGGCCGTTTTATTCTAGCCACGCCCACTGCTGGAACACAGACCCAGACAGGAAAAAGGTTCCCCACCCATGATCTGAATTTTCATTCGCAGCTACTAGGATCAGAGGCCTTTCACCGTGGTTCTGCTTGCCTAAGAAAGCTTGTCTGGCCATGACATTCCAGACTTTAGCTTTAAACTAAAATATGCTGGTATTTTTGGCCCTTCCCCTTTTGCCTTTAACCCCGCCCACCCAAGGAATGCAGCCCCCCAAGAGCTTCTTCAAAATGGAATTCGGCCCTTGGGCTGAAAGAGGTTCTGCACCGTGGGTATAAAGATGACTGTGTTTCTGTCTCCTGCCCATACCAGAAAGGCAGAGGCTCTTGCAGCAAGTACGTTAATCTCTCAGCTCCCCACAGTCAAAAGAACTTCACTGCCCTGTGAGAAGACTTTCTAAAAAAAAGCAAGGCACAAATCCATAAAATAAAAGTAAATAATAAAAGTGTACCACCCAAGTGCAGTATCTAAGGCAGCCTTCCCCAACCTGGTGCCCTCCAAATGTGCTAGACTACAACTCCCATCACCCCAGCTGTGGTGGCTGGGGATGAGGACAGCTGTAGTCCAATACATCAGAAGGGCAGCAGGTTGGGGAAGGTGGAAATTCTTATGCTTCTGTGCAAGTTGTGTTCACTCACCCAAGCTGTAGCCTGATGGGACTTCATTTTGTTCTAAAGTCTCCTGGTCCGGAATCCGTGGCTCCTCTTCTTTTTTAGGTGATGAGTTCAAGTCAGGTTTGGGATTTGAAAATCCTGCTCAGGGGCAAAAGACACACACACACGTAACCAGATGGAACTTAGCTTCTAAAGCCAGGGCTGGCCAGGGTTATTTGCTGGGGTAGTTTTGAACAAGGATAAATATTTTTTTATTTTTTTTACCAAATACAAAAGCCTGGAAAAAGGAATTTAAATTTTAGACGCTAAGAGAGCAATCATATCTTCCCTGGCGAGCGTCCCAGGGACCATAGAATGCCTTGGAAAATCACTTCCAAGGTCGGAGACAGCGCTTGGAAGAGGGCGTTGGAGATCTGCCCCGCCTCCTCACAGCCAGTGTGGAAAGAACCATGCCGGCTGCCTCCCAGAGGTTGAAAAATTGACCTTGGAGAGGGGGGAAAGGGGGCATGCCGGTAGGCAGGGAGGGGAGGAGACCGGAGAGGCCAAGACAGATTTATCCTGACCCTCTTCCAGCCTGCTTCCCTTCTACTCCAAAGCACCCTCACCCTCACTAGACGGGCTAAAAAGCCCGTCTAGCTAATGGAAGGTGATCAGAGGATGGGGAGGTGAATATCGCCTCTGCCGCTCCCCCACCCGGACAGCTTCAGCCTAGCAGGGTATGGGAAACTTGGAAGCCACCAAGTTGGGGGGTTCCAAGCAGTGAGGGCACAGTTCATAGGATGGAGCCCTAATATACTGTCCTATCAATACATGCCACATTGCTGTGGATGAAACTTAATAATTCAGTTCTGCAGATTCAAAATGTGGGAGTGTATAAATCAACTGATTCCTACATTAAACTCAGGGTTGTACAATAAGAGTAAAGCTGGCAGAAGTCTTGATTTTTATTTGATTTTTAATTTAGGGGTTTATACCCTGTCCTTCAATGAGTTCCCAAGATGATTTACATACGTAGCTTACACACTGTGGGCGAAACCCATCACACAAGCAGCCTTGCGCTTGTGCAACGGAACTTTCCCCTCCTCTCCTCCACCTCCTTCCACACACCCTGCCCCCAAATCTGCTCGAGCAGATTTTGAAGGTGTGCGGAGGTTTGTGGGGAGGGGAGTCGCCCCCTACTCAGCATTCTGCTGATGGAAGCTGTTCCGTCGGCAGCAGGGCCTAACTGGGTGCAACATTTTAAAAATAAAATAAAATGATGTACTGCTAAAGAAATCTTGGGCCGTATCTAACCAAAATCCAAACTTACAGACAATGCAGTATTATCTCTGCTGCAGAACTGTATGTGGAAATGATTATCAGAAGTCACCACTAGATCTGAGCTGTGTGTGTGTGTGTGGACACATTGTGTTCTTTTTGGTGCCAGGCGAAGACATACCGGTACTTATTTTCCCAGGTCTTTGGACATTAGTTATGGCCCAGTTCTTGCGGGCTGCTTTTGCAGTGTTCATTCTAGGTTCTGGGGAAGAGGGAGAAAGATAATGTGTATTGCGGATGAACATTTTTCACACTGTATTGTTTTTAGATTATGTGTTTATACTGTTCCTTTTTATCTATATAAAAAAATAGTGATTATGATTATGGTTATATAATTATGGTTTATATTGATTTGTGGGGGTTCTGTTATATTAATTATGGATTGCTGTATTTGAGTGAGCGAGTCACGTTGAGACTGCTTTTTGCAGTAGGAAGCAAGGCATAAATTTAAATAACAATAATATTGCAAAAATCTGTTCTCATATGACTGCCTTCCCACACACACTCTTTTCATTACTATATATCCATCTAAAGACTGATTGTTCCATGATGGTCAGAACTTAGGTGGCAGAATAAAGAGAGGTAACATGCAGGCAATCGGAAAAGAAAGCAGAAACCGATTCCAAATCAATCATCTATGCAGGCCAACTACGGTAGTTGCTCCCATCCCTCACCTGACTGGGGAGCAGAGAAAGCCAGACTCCCCTGAGATGCTTGGAGAGCCGGGTCGTCCCACAGCTCCTCAGCCCGTTCCACCTTTATCTCCACATGAGGAAACCCTGATCAGAAGGAAGATGCAAGATGAAATGGCGAGGACCAACATTCCAATAGAAAGAGAGAAGGGATGAGAAAGGGATTCGTACACACGAACTTCCCCTTCAATTTGTATCAGTAAACAAAGTATCCATAGTAAGTTCAGATGGAATAACTCTCACTCCTGGCTGCTTGCATCTCCTTATCTGAATTCTAAAACTAAATACATATATAACTGGACATAATACAAACCCCAAAGGGCAAAGAGATGCTCTATGGGAGGCGTGTTTACCCTGGCAGTTTACACAAAAGCACAGGGACTACTCTGAGTGCAATCCTACACCCACTTTAGCTGGGTGTCCCACTGAACTCACTGGGGCTTACTTCTGAATAGACAAGCATAGGATTTCACTGTTATGGATTTTTTTTAACACTTCAGGGAATAATATAGTGCAGGGCCTGATGAATGAAGCCACAACAGGGGCACATCCAGGGATGGGTGCCTTTTCCTCATTGAAAATAAGTATTAAAAAAATTCTGCACCCAGATGATCTGCATTCTGTGACTTAAATATTACACAATATGAAGTGCATTAAAGCTTCACCTCCAACCATTGCCACCCCTCTGGCTTCTGAGATTGTATGGAGGATAAGTCTATGAACGGTTACTAGCCATGATGGCTATGCATTACCTCCAGCATCAGAGGCACTATGCCTCTGTGTGCCAATTGCTGGGGAACACAAGCAGGAGGGTGCTATTGCATTCATGCCCTGCTGTGGGCTTCCCACAGGCACCTGGTTCATTGTGTGAACAGAATACCAGACTAAATAGGCCTTTGGACTTGTCAGCAGCTGAATTCTGTGCCCAACATCACATCTCTGTGTTTCTATTTTCTGCACTCCCGCAAAACTACACCACTACACAAAGCACTAAGCATGTCTCACGCAGATGGCCACAGTAATAGTATGAATGGAGCTAGCCAATGCTGACTGCTCATCACCGCAGTGTGTGTCAGAGATCTCTTTTTGGTTTGAGCCCTGAGAACCCAGATCCATGGCTCTTCCCTTCCTCGCAGCCACGGCGTGAAGTCAGCCTTGAGGACTAGAAACCCTTGTCAGGAAAGAAGAGAACAGGTAATGTCAGTAGGAATGTGGTTGAATGCCCTAAGCCAGCCTTCCCCAAGCTGGTGTCCTCCAAATGTATTGGACCCCATCATTCCCAGACTGGGATGATGGGACTTGTAGTCCAACACATTTGGAGGGCACCAGATTGAGGAAGGCTACCCTAAGCCATCTCTGCTTGCCCTGGGACTGCAGAGCTGAAGGGAAGCAGACACCAGACTTTGCCACCGACCAGGGGGCATAGGGAGACTGGGAGGCTGCACCCGCTGCCTCCCAGGAAGAACATCCGGGCAGGGGGGAGACCATTGGTCAGAGCAGCTGCAGGGAGGTCGCTTTCTTTATCACCCTGCCACCCCACCAGAAACTTAGCTCCAACTGCTGGTTGCCCTGGCAACTGAAGAGCTGAAGCAAAGCACACTTTTGCTTCATCCATCGACCAGGAGATTAAAGGCTGCTGGGGTTTGTGGGTCTGGGGTTTGTATATAAGAACATAAGATCGTAAGAAGAACCCTGCTGGACCAGACCAAGGGTCCATCTCATCTAACATTCTGTTCGCACAGTAGCCAACCAGCTGCTCCAATGGGAAACCCACAAGCAGGACTTGAGTGCGTACCTATTATTACAATCGATTCTTGGCCACCTTGATCAAAAGGTGGGATAGAAGTCTCGTAACTCAAGAAAGAAAACCTCTGTCACACAGACACAAATGTCTTCCAAAAGCCTCCAGAAGAGATTCCACAATAGTAGTGGGAAACCAGTAGCCCTGAGCATTGTAGAATTAGGGAATCATCACATTTTATACTTCTCCAACCATCAAATCATGACTATTTATTAGAGGCATTTATTTTATATGTGAGAAATGTAACAAATTTATTTATTGTTTTAAACTATATCCTAAGAACTTAAGAACATAAGAAGGGTGCTGGATCAGAGCAAGGTCCATCTCATCCAGCATTCTGTTCATACAGCGGCTGACCAGCTCCCCTTGTGAAACCCACAAGCAAGAGGACATGAGTGCAACAGCACCCGCCCGCCCAAGTTCCCCAGCAACTGGTACTGGTGTACATGGGCATACCGCCTCTGATACTGATAGTAGCACATAGCCATCAGGACTAGTAGCCATTGATAGCGCTATCCTCCATGAATTTGTCCAATCCCTTTTAAAGCCGTCCGAATTGGTGGCCATCACTACATCTTGTGGAAGTGAATTCCATAGTATAACTATGCACTGTGTGAAGAAGTACGTACTTCCTTTTATCTGTCCTGAATCTCTCACCAATCAGCTTCATGGGATGACTCCAGTGGGTGCTAGCATTATGAGAGAGGGAGAAAAATGTATCCCTAGCCACTTTCTCCACACCATGTGTAATTTTGTACACCTCTATCATGTCTCTCCTTACTCGTCTTATTTCTAAGCAAAACAATCCCAGATGCTGTATCCTTTCCTAATAGGGGACCAGCTCATTAACCATTTTAGTTGCCCTTTTCTGCCCTTTTCCCCAATGTTACAATATCGTTTTTTAGGTGTGGAGATCAGAACTGTACACAGTATTCCAAGTTTGGCTGCACCCTAGATTTGTATAAGGGGAGTATGATCTTGGCAGTTTGATTTTTGATTCCTAAATAAAGGTATCTCACTAGATAAAGTAAGCAAACTCTTCTTTCTGAAAATGTAAAGGACTGGGGGAGGTACGGGCAGACTGGGAAGTGGTGACTGGTGACTCCTAGCAAAGGTGTATTTTTGAACAAGGCCACATTACCGTAATTCTCCATTATGACTTCATCATGCAAGGAATCCTCCTCAAAGGCTTCTGAAAGAACAAAGAACCACCCACTCAATTCCCAGTTCATGAGAAGCCATCTCATGCCGTTCAGCATCAGACAAGGAACAAAATGCAGTCACCTGAGCCTTTCCTGGCATCAAGGGAGATGGTGTCTCCCCACCTACTTCACATAGAAGGAGGATTCTGAAAGGGCCGCTCCTGCCTTCTTAAGGCTGTGGCATTTCCTCTGCACAATGCCAACAGAAAATAAGCATCAAACAAGTGAGACCTGCAACAAAATGTTGCAGTGTGGAACGCACCTGTCCATTATTCAAATCAGCCAGCCAGCCAGCCATGCCCTCCTCTCCAATACTCCATTCCATCCCCCCTCCCACCTGGTTTTCCATGTCTCCTCCCCATTCTGTTGCCACTGAACATGCTCAACCATCATTGGGCTGTTTTAGGGGCTCTCCCTTTAGGATTACCCCTTCCCCTGTGCAATACCCCCCACCCCTGTTTTTTAAAAGAAATCTGTTCCATGCACTTACCTGGACTGATGGATAAAAGTATGTTTACCGGAACTGTGCCTGACAGGTCATAACAATAGAAATATTACAGTATTTTGCTCAGTTTGTGCCTCTAAAGTGAATTTATGGACCAACGTATATTGCATATACCACTCTCTCCCTTCCTGAAGTAATGCAATATTGCAGCATGAGATACATGCCATACACATTCTCCCTTCCCTTAAGGCTACTGACTGCACCAGAAATGTGCAGTCCAAGACCAGGCAGAGACCCAGAATCCTTTACTGTAAGCTCCTTGAGGCAGGGGCCTGCTCACTTTTATTTCTTGTTACTATGCCATTTAATGGTGGTGTATAAGTCATCGTTATAGGAAGCTGCCTCTACCTCATGGCTGGTTGGGGAATGCTGGGAGTTGTAGGACCTTTTTCTGTCCAAACATGCATAGGATAATTACTCCTAATTAATTACTCCTCCATGATAAAATATGCAAAATTTAGGCTTCTTCACCCTTCCCGCCCACCTCTGTACTTATTATAATGGAAAATAAAACATTTGGTGATGTTTAGTTTAGAAAAAAAAATACGACTGGGGAAGAACACGTTAAAGGTTTATAAAATAATGTATGGTTTGGAGAAAGCGAATAGAGCGTGCCCACACCTTCCCCGCTTCCCTCTCATAAATTTAAATAACAATAATATTGCAAAAATCTGTTCTCATATGACTGCCTTCCCACACACACTCTTTTCATTACTATATATCCATCTAAAGACTGATTGTTCCATGATGGTCAGAACTTAGGTGGCAGAATAAAGAGAGGTAACATGCAGGCAATCGGAAAAGAAAGCAGAAACCGATTCCAAATCAATCATCTATGCAGGCCAACTACGGTAGTTGCTCCCATCCCTCACCTGACTGGGGAGCAGAGAAAGCCAGACTCCCCTGAGATGCTTGGAGAGCCGGGTCGTCCCACAGCTCCTCAGCCCGTTCCACCTTTATCTCCACATGAGGAAACCCTGATCAGAAGGAAGATGCAAGATGAAATGGCGAGGACCAACATTCCAATAGAAAGAGAGAAGGGATGAGAAAGGGATTCGTACACACGAACTTTTACTATTACTCAGTGCTTCTCTACATGAGGCGCTTACCCCAGGGCTATTCCGAGGCTGCTGCTTCCGGTTTTTTGCGGGAGTAAGACCGCCTCAGTTACATGTGGCTTTTCCCCTCGAGTTTTTTCTTTCTCTGCCTTTTTATATATTCTATTAACCAAGCACAAGGTGGCGCTGTGGTAAAGCTGCAGTATAGCGGATATTCGACTTTACAAGAGGCCTTTGTTTCAGCTCAAAATTTAATAGCAGACTTTCCTCGCTCTAAAAGAAGCCGGGGAAATGGCGGGAGAGGCCCTGGTGGATGACGAGGTCGTGAATAGGACCCGCAAACTTCTGTGAGCGAAGGACCACGGGCGCACCATCAATGCCTCGTGTAGAGAAGCCCAATAAAAATCGATTGGCAGGAGATTCGCAGCAGACGAAAGGAAAACCCTTCTTCACACAAGTGCCTCATTCACTTACAGGATTTCCCTATCACAAAATGCGGCGAGGACTACTGGTTTAAGATGGCTTTTAAAAGGTTTTAAGTCCAATCTGCCCCAACCTGGCGCCCTCCAAGTGTTTTGAACGACAACTCCCATCAGCCTCAGCCAGCATGGCCAATGGCGGGGGTGGTAGGAATTGTAGTCCAAAACATCAGGAGGGCACCAGGTTGGGGGAAGCAGGATCAGACACTAGAGTGACTAGGCAAGCTCTTGGCACGGTGGATCTGCCAGCAGCTACGATACCGAAATGGATCCTCCATGTACAGAGGCAATATACCACTTAATATCAGTTGCGGGGGGGGGGGGGCAAAAGCAAAGGAGCTATGCTGCTGGTGGCCTTACCAGAGGGATCTGATTAGCCGCTGCAGAAAACTGGATGAGGCGGACTTTTCGTTTAATCCAGCGAGGCATTTTACAGCTCTAGAAAAGTCCACATGCAACTCGCCCACAACCAGCAATTGCAAACCACGGGATCCCGAGGCTCCTCCAATCGGCTGCCAAGCCCGGGCCCTTCTCCCTCCCCTCGGCCCAACCCAATAGCAGAACCTTTCCCGTCTCTGTTCAGCAGCTGCAAGCAGCGGTGGCGCTTCACAGACCTCGCTCGGAAACAACCAATCACTCCGCCTCAGCCGAATGGATCGGCCAATGATCCGTTAGCCAGGAGGCTCGCCAGCTGCTAGTGTTGCTTGTAATCTTTTCCCTTCCTTCCTTTCAGACTCGGGGGCGGTTCTGGGAGTTGTAGTCCTCGGTTTTATCAGGTTAGCTCCAGGTGTGTTGTGGACTGCAACTCCCCTGATTCAAAGCCAGCAGGGCCATTGATGGGAGTTGTAATCCAACACATCTGGAATGTACCAGGCTGGGGAAAGGTTGCATTAGCTCCTATCCAACCAAATCTAAGATGTGTTAGTGTGATTTTGTTATATTTAAGTTACCTTTAAGATTCAGTTGACTAGTATGGCTACTAGTCCCGATGACTCTATGCTACTTCCAGTATCAGCAGCAGTATGCCTATGTACACCAGTTACTGGGGAACATGGCTGGGAGTGGGAGCGTGCTCTTGCACTCATGTCCTGCTTGTGGGTTTCCCACTTGCACCTAGTTGGCCACAGTGTGAACAGAATGCTGGATGAGATGGACCTTGGTCTGATCCAGCACGGCTCAGGGATTGTTTAACTTAGAAAAAAAGGTGAGTAAGGAGAGTGTGGAGGAAGAGGGGGGGCTGGCTGGCCCGCCAGACTCCCACCCTTTCCTCCTTCAAAGGAAACCCAGCACTTGCCACCATGTGGCCCTGAAGGGGGGGCTGGCTGACCCGCCACTACCCCACCCTTGCCTGCTGGCAAAGGAACCAAGACCCCCAGAGATCTCAAGGTACCAGATTGCCAGCCTCAGCTGTCTCTGCAATCCTACTTGAATCTCTGTTCAGGGACTCGCCTTTAATTTCTGTAACCTGGATTTAGATACTGAACCAACAGAGTACTACAAAACCCATGTGGGGTGAAACCACGACAAGGTTTATTTCTGGTAGCATCTTACAACAAGATTAGGCAAATAAAAGAAGCACACAAAATAGAGAGACACTTTAGTACACAGTAAAGCTATAAAACAATAAAGACCTGATTCCTTAAAATCTCTCAAGCACACACCTGTTACCTGAGGGTGTCTTCTTCAAAGGGTTAGATCCAGCACAGCCTTGCTGCCCGATGGAGAATTACCACACCTACCCGAAGGTCCAAGATGGGTAAACTCCTACAAGGCTTGCCTCTCTAGACCCTCCAAACCAGCCAATTTTACCAGAGGCTGACTGGGGTCGATTCTTGAGGGGGGGGGCCCCCTAAAGGCTCGGGGCCCTCGCTGGCCTGGCATGGCTCCAACCGCCAGGCAGGCACCCAAAAGACTGACCAGGAACAAAGGCTTCCACGTGGGGAAAAAGCTCATCCCCCTCCCCTTTTCTGTAGCCTTCTTTCTTCAGCCAATCAATTTGAATTTCACCTGGCCATGCAGGGGGAAAGGGAACTGTGAGTCATGGCTTGAACTATCTGCATGTGAATGCCTTCAGCCTGGCTCCTCCAGACTTCTAGACGCCCATCTCATGTTCCATCACCTTTTGCTTCCTCCCAGCCCCCACCTGGTTTACTCATGAGGAGGCGTGTGTGTGTGTGTGTGTGTGTGTGTGTGTGTGTGTGTGTATGTGTGTTTGTTTGTTCCTGCATGCATGCATGCAGGAACCCTAAAAACTCTTTTCTCTACACGCTAACTATGCACACCCCACCCCAGCCGGTTCACACATGAGGTGTGTGTGTGTACCCCCAAAGGCTCGTTTCTCCACACCCTTTCCTTTGGGAAAAGATGAAAAGAGGGGCTAACCCTCTCCTTTCATCTATACTAACAAAAAACACAGAGAAACGAGCTTGCGCTAGCTTCCTACCACTAGGCACAGAACAAAAAAAAAACAAGCATCAAAACATCAAACACCTTAACTATAGTCTTAACACAGCTTTAACATCTTAATTCTTAAAATCTTCTTCTTGGGAGACACTTGAAGAAAAAAATCTTTCTGTCTGGGCTTCTGTCAGCTAGGAGGGAAATCCCCTTCTCTCTCCGCCGCCCACACTGGGATCGCCCGCCCAGTAACAAGACAACTTGAATCACCTGTCCCCCCTCCCCCTCTGAGGAACAAGTCAGAGTCCGCTGTTTTTCAAGTGGCAGCAGAAAAAATGTTTTTTGGGAGGGATTCCTTTTTCTTCTGCTGATTCTCTGCCCACTTCTTGCAGCACCGGCCAAAGTCTCTTTTTTCTGGGGGGGGGTTTCCTGATGTCCGCCCCCCCTCTGCTTGCTGCTGCCCAGCCTAGCCATTCACCATGCCCCCCCCAAGAGCAAATGGACAGTCTTAAGTTCAAAAATCTTGAGTCCTTCTCCCGTGGGAGAGATGTAGGGCAGGACTGTGCCCTCCCCCCCCCCACCAAAGTCTGACTCTTCTGGGGCACACAGCACAACTAAAATTACTCATCAAACGCTGTCCCAAAATTCAACGTTTTGCTCACCAGCCTCTTAAGAGAGGTTTCTTGGTCTTCTCTCCTTCCTCCTGGAACACACGTGCGCACGCCCACACTATTTTCTTCTTCTCTTCCCGGGCTCTCCCAGCCCCCAAACTTTGGGATCACACAGCCGCCATCTGCTTACTCGCTTCTTGCACTCGATGGGTAGGATGTAGGATCCTTGCTTCTCACTGGCAACCGCTGCTCCCAGCCTCTGGGACACGCACACGCAGACTTTTTTCTTGCTTCTAGCCCTCTGCCAAGGGCCCCTCCAGTCCTGGTTCTCTTGGATCACACACTTGCTGCCCTCTGCTCACTTGCTGGGCACACAGGCTGTTCTGGAACTTATTTCTTGCCTTAAATGCTCTCTGCTGGGCTCCTAGGCTCCCCAGACTGGGGTAGCCCCTTCCAGCAATCTGAATGTTTTTCTAAGGTTCAATCTCACACTTATTTCTAAAAAATAACAAACCTTCTACTATGTACTAAAACGTGTCTCAAATTTCTCTCATTTGCCCACGCGCACACACTCTGTGGTTCAGCTTCGAATCCCAGCGCTTGCCACCATGTGGAGGAAGAGGGGGGGCTGGCTGGCCCGCCAGACTCCCACCCTTTCCTCCTTCAAAGGAAACCCAGCACTTGCCACCATGTGGCCCTGAAGGGGGGGCTGGCTGACCCGCCACTACCCCACCCTTGCCTGCTGGCAAAGGAACCAAGACCCCCAGAGATCTCAAGGTACCAGATTGCCAGCCTCAGCTGTCTCTGCAATCCTACTTGAATCTCTGTTCAGGGACTCGCCTTTAATTTCTGTAACCTGGATTTAGATACTGAACCAACAGAGTACTACAAAACCCATGTGGGGTTTATTTCTGGTAGCATCTTACAACAAGATTAGGCAAATAAAAGAAGCACACAAAATAGAGAGACACTTTAGTACACAGTAAAGCTATAAAACAATAAAGACCTGATTCCTTAAAATCTCTCAAGCACACACCTGTTACCTGAGGGTGTCTTCTTCAAAGGGTTAGATCCAGCACAGCCTTGCTGCCCGATGGAGAATTACCACACCTACCCGAAGGTCCAAGATGGGTAAACTCCTACAAGGCTTGCCTCTCTAGACCCTCCAAACCAGCCAATTTTACCAGAGGCTGACTGGGGTCGATTCTTGAGGGGGGGGCCCCCTAAAGGCTCGGGGCCCTCGCTGGCCTGGCATGGCTCCAACCGCCAGGCAGGCACCCAAAAGACTGACCAGGAACAAAGGCTTCCACGTGGGGAAAAAGCTCATCCCCCTCCCCTTTTCTGTAGCCTTCTTTCTTCAGCCAATCAATTTGAATTTCACCTGGCCATGCAGGGGGAAAGGGAACTGTGAGTCATGGCTTGAACTATCTGCATGTGAATGCCTTCAGCCTGGCTCCTCCAGACTTCTAGACGCCCATCTCATGTTCCATCACCTTTTGCTTCCTCCCAGCCCCCACCTGGTTTACTCATGAGGAGGCGTGTGTGTGTGTGTGTGTGTGTGTGTGTGTATGTGTGTTTGTTTGTTCCTGCATGCATGCATGCAGGAACCCTAAAAACTCTTTTCTCTACACGCTAACTATGCACACCCCACCCCAGCCGGTTCACACATGAGGTGTGTGTGTGTACCCCCAAAGGCTCGTTTCTCCACAGAGAGACATGATAGGTGTACAAAATTAGGCATGGTGTGGAGAAAGTGGACAGGGAGATATTTTTCTCCCTCCCTCATAATACTAGAACCCAAAGGGGTCATCCCATGAAGCTGATTGGTGGGAGATTCAGGACAGATAAAAGGAAGGACTTCTTCACACAGCGCTTAGTTAAACTATGGAATTCACTTCCACAAGATGTAGTGATGGCCACCAGCCTCGATGGCTTTAAATGGGGATTGGACAAATTCATGGAGAAGTCTATCAATGGCTACTAGTCCTCATGGCCATATGCTTCCTCCAGTATCAGAGGCAGTATGCCTATGTAACCTAGTTGCTGAGGAACATGGTTGGGAGGGTGCTGTTGCACTCATGTCCTGCTTGTGGGATCCCGTGGACAGCTGGTTGGCCACTGTGTGAACAGAATGCTGGACTAGATGGACCCCTGGTCTGATCCAGCATGGCTCGTCTTATGTCTTATGTAAGCCACCTTAGTATGATTTGTATCTTGAAAGGTGGCACATAAATAATTGAAATAAACAAAACGATCCAACAATTTTCATCCCCTGATCTTTGTTGAAGAGCTTCCCTATTAAAAGCAGAGGAGCAGGATGGATCCTGGAAGTTGGCCTCTCTCAGAAAAGTGTATGCAGGTTGCTTTGTGTGCGCGGGTGTGAAGAAAAAGTCAGCTTCTGGGTTTGTTTTGGTGTTTTGATTTGTTTTTGTTTGTTTGTTTGTTAATGACCTTAAGAACAGACGGCTTCAGATTCTGAGCAGAATCCCACTCCCTCTTGGCATGGATGGGTGTAAACACACATTTCTTTCTCTGCCCACATCATGCATAGATAGGTCACTTCCAAACAGGACACTCCCCTTTCCCAAGGTTGATTCTAGCTGCTCCGTGAGGATCTCCCGCCCGTCCTGAGGCAGTTCCAGGAAAAGAAACGCCAAGTCATTACTTGCGATCGGAAACGAAAGGAAGGCTGCTGTCGCTACGAGGATTCAGGGAGGGAGCGCCATGGAAGCCGGCCATCCCATCATCAAGGAGCTCTGCGACGAAGCGACTTGCTCCATCTGCCTGGAATATTTCAAAGATCCCGTCATTCTGGACTGCGGGCACAATTTCTGCCAAGCCTGCCTTGCCCAGTGCTGGGGGGAGACTGACAAAGGCATTTCTTGCCCTCAGTGCAGAGAAATGGTTCAGCAAAGGAACATCAGGCCGAACTGGCAACTGGCGAACATGATAGAAATTCTCCGGAAACTTGAGGAGGGAAGCCGAAGAGAAGGGAAGTTGGGTGTGTGTGAGAGGCACCGGGAGCCCCTGAAGCTCTTCTGCAAGGACGATCAAGCCCCCATCTGTGTGGTGTGCGACAGATCCAAGGAGCACAGGGAACACCAGGTGATTCCTATCGAAGAAGTGCCCCAACAGTACGAGGTAGGAAATATCTGACTGTAAGAGTGGAAGGCTATGGCATAATAAAAACTTCGTTTTTCTTCCGGATATGGGATAGTAACCTTTCCTTTGGGATGACTCTGTGTAGATTCACTCCCATAAGAGATTCCATTGTGTCGAGGCATGCAAAGATATGTCCTAGACTCTGTAGAGCTGGAAGGGACCTCAAAGGCCATCTAGTAGTCCAACCAGTTGGCTGCTGATGCAGGAAATCCACTGCTGCAGCCTCCCTGATAGGTAGCCACCCAGCCTTTTATTAAAAAATCTGGCACGAAGGATAGTTCCCCATCACCATCCTAAGCTGCCTGCCGTGCTGTTGAATGGCACGTACTGTCAGGCAGAACCTGTTGGTTTGGGTCCTACCCTTTGGAACAAAAAACAGATTTGCTCCATCATCTGCATGACAGCGCTTCAAATAAGTGTAGATGGCTTTCGTATCAGCTCTAAATAGTCTCTTCTCCAGACTAAATATACCCAACTCATACCCAATACATTACATTTATATCCCGCCTTCCCCCCCAAAGAGCTCAAGGCAGCCCTGCACTTTTATCCTCACAACAACCCTGTGAGGCAGGTTGGGCTGAGAAATCTCAGTCCAAGGTCATCCGGTAAGCTTCACGGCTGAGCACGAATTTGAACCTGGGTCTCTCCAGTCCTCCTCCAACACTCTGCCCCTGGGTTCCCCAACATAGTGCCTGTGGACACTGCCCATGGCTCCTGCCAGACTACCTGTCCCTCCTGGTTTTTAAAATTTGTTTTAGATTATTTATTTATTTTTAAGAAAAATAAGTGGCTGGCTGGCATGCTATGAAGTGAAGCAGCAGCCTCCAACCTCATCTTTCTTTTCAACAATGTCTCTGGGTCCAACATAATGCTTTGCCTTGGGGGGGGGGGTGTCTTGCCTGGGTGTGTGAGTGTGAAGAAAATCCCTGCTTCCCTCTCATATATGAGAGGGAAGCGGGGTCTATGTGTGTCTATGTGTTTCTCTGAGCATCACCAGTTTGCCTTCTGGGAAATGGGTATTGGAGCAGAAAACTGGGTTCAAAAGAGATGTTTTGAGTTTTGGAGCTCAGACCTCACCTCTGCCTTGTACCGCTAAGGTTCTTGGGCAAGTTACTTTTCTTTTAGCTTCAATGGTTTGAACTTCTTGGAAATGGGTGGGTAGCCATTTTGTGAATGGGGAAGCCCCTCCCTCTCCCCGGGCAGCCATTTTGTGAGAGCACCCATGACCTCTCAAAATTCCAAATATGCCCACCAGTCCATAAATTTTGGGAACCCCTGAGTTAGGTGTTAGCATGAATATATCATTGGAGGGGGGGGGGACACTAAACAGCTGGAAAGACTAAACGTTAGGAGAAACTTCCTAACTAAGATCTGTCAACTGTAGAACAGACTGCCTCGGGAGATGGTGTGTTCTCCTTCGCTGGTTGTATTTAGGCAGAGGCTGGACGGCCATCTGTCAAGGACTCTCTAGCTGCCCCCTGCAGGGCAGAGCCTGCATTCAGCAGGGGGTTGGACTAGATGATCTCCAAGTTCCCTTCCTGCTCTAAAATTCTGTCACTCTACAACTGTAAGAAAATATGCAGTTTCCTTTAGCTTCATAAATCTTGGTTAAAGTTTCTCTTATAATCAGTGACTTCTTCAAAGGAAGGGAGAGAGAGAGAGGATTTGCATATGATGCAAATCCAAAGTATTGAAAATTACCATCTGGTTTTGTTGATTTCCCCCATACACACATTTAGGGTGCAATCCTACACATGGCTAGCTGGGGAATGCTGGGGGTTGTAGGACTGTTTTCTCTGTCTAAACATGGACAGGATTGTGCCCTTGCTGCATTTTGTCTGCACAGCTCTTTTCTCGTTTGCAGTGCAATTCTACTGTCTATAATAGATGCATAATTGCAATCTCAATTCATATTGTGCCTCCATCTTCAGTTCAGCATGACACAAAAGGTGCGACTTGTAATTAACAGTGCCATCCAATGTGGCTGCCTGTAAGTAACCCTCCAAACTCAGAGGATTACGAGCATCCAATGGAAGGTGGGAGGAGCACAGAGGCAAGGATTGCCTCCATGCTTCCCTCACCCTCCAAAACACTTAAACAGCCGTTTTCAGCCATCTAAGTGTTTCACCCCTGCTTGTGAAGAGGAGGGGCTGAGGCACCACCTGGATTCCTCGTACCCCAACGGGAGCCTCTCTCCTCCCCTCAGCTCCGGCTTCAAAGTCAGTCTTCTGTCTTCAGAGCCACAACCAGCATGGAAAGAACCCTGTAGAGAGCTTCAGCTATTGGGTGGTATAGAAATGTAATAAATAAATAAATCCGCCCTGGCTGCGAGGGTGGAGGGACGGCACTCCAAATTCAGAGCCCCAGCTCCAACCTTGGAGCGCTTTTCTGTGGTCGGAGCTAGGGATCCGAATTTTCCTATGGCCATCTACACTGTGTAGCAGCCTGATAGGGTTGTGCCCTAAAATTCTTAGCGTACATTCCCAAATGTTACCCGTTTGAGCAGGCAAGACAGGGAAAGGTAGATGCCATGGAGGAACTACCTGATTTATCATCTGAAGGACACTCTGCAAGTTGCTAGCCCTTCATGATCAGATCAAACACTGAAGGACACTCCGCAAGTTGCTAGTCCTTCATGATCAGATCAATTGATTTTCTAAGGAAATCAATTATTGTTATTGATAATCTACCAGAGAAATAGCTTCTTCTTCCTTTTCCTTCTGTAGGAAAAGGCTGAGCTGAAGTCTTTGGAAAAAGAGAGAGAAAATCTTGTGGATCAGAAACTAGCCGAAGAGCTGAGAAGCCAAGAGTGTCTGGTAGGTGTTTATTGTTGTGGCTCACATCTTGAGGATGAGTATTCACGCCGAGATTCCTTCTGCCCTTGATCATTGAAGCTACACACCTCTTGGTGTTTGACTAATTGCATGCAGCTACTGCAAAACACAGTGGCCAGGATGCTTAGTGGAGAGTCCTACTGCCCATTTTACACCAGTGCTGAAAGTATTGCACCAGCTGCCTCTTTGCCCCTGAACCGAGTTTAAGGATTTGTTATTGACGTCTAAAGCCCTGAACAGCTTGGGGACAGGCTATCTGAGAGAGCAACTCCTGTGTAGGTCAGCCCATTCCCTGTCATTGGAAGCCCTCCTGATCATGCTGCGTTTAGCAGAGATACATCTTATGGTGACTCAAAGGAGTGCCTTCTCTGTGGTGGCCCCCATATTGTGGAATGACTTCCCTTTAGAGATTTGACAGGCACCTGCAGTGGAGGTATTCAACCTGTTAGTAAAAACGTACCTATTCATGTGGGCATTACCAGACACTGATTTTTTGTACCAGCTTTATTAAGTTCTGGATATTTTGTAGTATGTTTTACTGCTGTTTTATTGCATTGGTTTTATCTTATAAACCGTCTTGTTCTGTGATGAAAGGCAATCTAGAACAGTGCCAGCACAAATTCCCCCACTGCCCAGGGCGCATGCAAGGAACCCAAGGTGGCTTACATAATCCTCCTCCTCTTCTCTGTTTTATCCTCACAACAGCCCTGTGAGGTAGGTTAGGCTGAAAGTCAGTGACTGGCCCAAAGTCACCCAGTGAGCTTCATGGCTGAGTGGGGACTGGAACCCGGATCTCCCAAGTCCCAGTCCAACACTCTAACCATTATGCCACATTGGTTCTCAAGATTAAGATTCAACTGAATTAAGATTCAACTGCTACTCCAGTCAACTTCTGTGAGTTAGATCCAGGTTCTGCATTCCTTGAGAGGAAGGGCTCCACTCGCAGAAGTTTCCTCCACCTGATTTTTGGGGATCCCGCCACACCACACCACAGCTCACCCCATTCAGCAGGGTCTCCTGACTCACTGTCCAGCATTTTCAGGGGGCTGTAAGGGCTGCCATGGGAAGGAAGAGAAAGGGAAGTCCACTTCTGCCAGCGCAGTTGATCCAGAGTAAATGCGGATCCCACCCAGTATGTTGAATGGGGGGGGAGGTGTTCGTTCACACACTGAGCAACAAGTCATCAACTGCTGACTAACTGTGATGTGATTTCAAGTTATATATATGCATGTGTGCAGGGCCGGTGCTACCATTAGGCCAACTAGGCAGGCTGAGGCAGCTGCCTAGGGCGCCGGGCTAAAGGGGGCGCCAGGAGCATAGGGCTGGAGGGAAGGGCTCAAGTGGGAAAGGGGGGCGCTAAATATCTGATCTTGCCTAGGGCACCAAACTGCCTTGCACTGGCCCTGCATGTGTGAACCAGCCCTTCACATTCAGCCGCTACCCGTCCCTGTCAATTTTGATGTGTTCTCCCCTCCCCCCCGCCCCACCCCATCAGACACAACTAGAAATGGAGAAGCAGAAGGTCACGTCCGTCTTCGAGCGAATGTACAACTTCCTTGAAGAACTGGAGCTGCTCCGGCTGGCCCAGCTTGGAGGTCTGAAAAAAGAGATCGAAGAGAAACAGCAAGAAAATGTCGCCAGATTCTCCGAAGAGATCTCCCATCTCAGTAACCTGATCACAGAAGTGGAAGGGGCCTTCCAGCAGCCAGAAAGTGAATTGCCACAGGTAAGACCGAGGGTGCCTACATAAAAACAAGAGCCTTCACAGCTTTTCGCCCGTGAGTTGTCCCCAAATTCTCTTTGGTTTTGCTCTTCAGATAATATACACACACAACATTTATTTATGATTTATTTACAGTATTTAAAAGTTTTTTAACCCGCCTTTCAGGGCGTGCTGCCCTCACAAGGCAGCTTACCAGACTCTAAAACAGCGACGGGCACAGGGTAGATTGGGATCTACTAGTAGATCTCTGGGTGATTTGCAGTAGGATTTCTGCAAAGGCTTCCTGTCCCCCAATACTTTAACAAGAGCATGGAAAACTGCAATGCAAAAAAATAATAAAAAATTATGTACTAAGACTAGGGCCGAGCCAAGACATTTTGCTGCCTGAGGAGAAACAGGAAATAGTGCCTCCATCACCAGAATCAAGATACATATTATCGAAGGTTGGTCAAGTCATTTTGGCACCTGAGGCACAAAATCCCACTTCTTCTCTCTCCCGTACAGTAAAAATGCAGCAATAATAAATGAAATATCTGACAGTTGGCTGCCTGTGATAAACTCCCTTACTGATAAGGCCCCTCAGAGCCCATTTAGCATCTTCTGCAGTCCTTGCAGAATATCTCCCAGCCAGGGCCGGCGCTACCGCTAGGCAGACCCAGGCGGCTGCCTAGGGCGCATGGCGGAAGAGGGGCGCAGAAACGGTGCGCTCCTTCCTCGCCGCCGGCGCGCTCCTGCCCCGCCTGCCGCCTCCGCTGCGCCTCCCCGCCCGTCGCTGCCGCCTCCGCTGCACCTCCCCCCCCGCGCGCGCCTGCCCGCCCACCAGCCACCTACCTACCTACCTACCTACCTTCGCATCGTTTCCGGAGCCCCGCCGGCGTTGTTTTGGCGGAGGAACCAGGGCAACAGGGCTTAAACAGCCCTGTTGCCCTGGTTTCCCCGCCCCGGCAAAAAAAAAAAAAGAGCTCTGCTCGGGCGGAGGCTCGCCAGGCGGAATGGAAAGTGAAACTCACCTCCGGAGCGGCTCGAGGGGGGGAGGAGGAGGAGGAGGAGGAGGAGGCAGCCCAAAAGGGGAGGCGTGGGTCTGGCTAGAGACCAGCGGGGCACAAAGAAGGGGGCGCCTCTCTCCCGCGGGGGGGGCTAGGGCTTTCGCACTGCTTGTTTACTCTGGAGTGCCACTCTTTGTTCACTCACTTTTTATTTATTTATTATTAATTTTAAACGTTGAATTTTCCAAAAAACAAACGTCGGAGGCGGCGGCAGCAGCAGCAGCCAGCAGCGGGGGGGGGGGGGGAAGGTAGGTGGTGGCAGCGCGGGGGGGGGGGGGTTGCAGAGCAGGGCTGCAGAGCAGGGCTGCTTTGCTCCGGAGCCCCCCCCACGGCACGAGAGGGGTGGGCGCTAAATATAATTTGGCCTAGGGCGCCAAACAGCCCTGCACGGGTCCTGCTCCCAGCATTGACCTTGGCCTAAGGAGGTCTAACTCATCACACAAGTCAAAGCTTTTACTATACCTCCTTCCCAGCTCAATAAATCTATTTCCTAGTACTGTAACTACCACCTGTACCCAGGAGAGGAAAAAAAAACCTTACCTTGGTCCTCATCAGTCTCTTCCATTTGAGCTTCAAGCTCTATCTCTCCCACACTGCTTATGTTGCAGCCTCTGCGGCAGAGGCAGTGTTAGGGAGTGGCCCACTATGGCCGGAGCCCCGACTCTTTCATTCGGAGCCCCAAATCCCTGGAAGGCCATCTGCCCCACCACCCTGCTGTCCATGGGCACTTGCTGAAATAAAGATACAAGGGCCCTGATGATCTCTGTTGCATCTGATCCCCCTGGACTAGCTGGCTTTTTGCCCACATGTGCTTCACCTCCTGCTGCCCCTCCCCCGCCCCTGAATCTTTCTGCCTGAGGTTTATTTTTTTCTGAAATCAAATGCCCTCCTCTCCCCTGCCCATACATCCCTTTTTACAAACAGGGGTGTCCTTAGGAGACAGGGTCCTTAGAGACACACAGAGAGAGACTTTAGACCATATGTAAATTAGCATATGCAAATTTGTGCTTTTTGCTTTTTGGTCCTGTGCGCCTGAGCCCTGGATCTTTTCGGTACCCAGCAGCACCCCTGCTCTGTGGCTTAGACACATGGGCACCCTGCCCTGATCTATTTCCAGAATGCCATCATTGTCCTCAGGTGGAACAACATTCGGGAACCAGCCCAGGCAGGTCTCCATCCCGCACACACTGGGCCAGTTTGCACAACACGACAGCCCATCGATTTACCATGGAGGAGCTGCGGCACATAACCCTACAACAGACTGTGGGCTATGCGAGGGTTGTTTAACCCTCAAGTAATCCCTGCTGGCCGGGTTCGCATGACACCACAACTCTTGACAACCCCTGATCGGGGTTTGCGTATTCATAATGGTGGCCAGCACACACCGCAGATCCTCGAGGTTAATTTAACCCTCAGTGGGATGCCATGTTGCGCAAACCTGGTCAATCTCTCATGATGCCCTTTCATGATGCCCAAAATCTGCTGCCTAGGACAAAATCAGCTGCCTCACTAAGCCTATGGTAGGGCCAGCCCTTACGAAGATCCTTCCCAGGTCCCTGCAGCAGGAACAGAGGCCTCCCTGAATCATGAGGTTAGGAATAAGGAAGACATGATCCTGGGAATGGCCATTAATATTCCTCAAGGAAGCAGCGGGAAATGAATTCCTGGTAGATTAAGAAGCAGCCCGGTGTGTGTTCCGTTTGTGTTGCTGAACGCAATTCTCTCTATCCCTCTCCATGCTTTCAGGACATCAGAAATGTCTTGAGCAGGTATGTGGCTCTTTCTCACTCTTCTCTTTGTTTCAAATCTGGTGAAAAAGTTTTGGTTTCATAAAGCACACACATACTTCTGTAAAATAGTCACCCACTCGTGTTGGGCACAATGCGCTGTTAAAAAAAGCCATTTCTTCCATAGGAAGGATCCAGAAAGTATTCTTCAGACTGGGTGGGAACTGCTGCATCTTTCAGTCGTGACATGCACCCTTCAGATTCTGGGGATGAGAGAGGGGCCTTTTGCCCAACCGCTTGGGCCACGATTCCACCTCTGTTGTCAGAAATCAAGCACTTGCCTTTGTGAAGACTGCGAACACGGGAAACTGTCTGATACTGAGTTCCTTTGGCCATGTTTTCCCAATCATAGATCCCCAGATGTCATTGTACTACAGTTCCCATCACCCCAGCTATTGGTCATGCTGATTGGGGATGATGGGAGTTGTTGTTGTTGTTGTTGTAAAACAACTTCTGTGGACCCACTGTTGGGAAATTCTAGCCAGCAGTATATCCTCCAACCGGCAATGGCTCTCCAATGTATTGGCTGTGGCCACTTCTAGCTTTGATACCCGTGGTCCTTGTAACTGGACAGGGCCAGCTCCAGGTTTGAGAGGGTCTTGGGCAGAGTAACTTTTGATGGGTCATCTCCTCCATTGGAGATTTCTGGCAAGCTTACCTGTCAGCAGCACTCCAAAGAGTTGGGTCTAGGGCAGTGGAGGTCACTGGCTCCAGTGTCAGCAGGTCTGTGCATCTGATCCAGAATTTACTCCAAATTGTTAAAGAGCTATCTACAGTGCTGAACCCTATCCACAAAATAGGTTCGGCACCATGGGTAGCTCCTTAAAAGTTCAGAGTGAAATCCAGAGAGGATACACAGCCCCGCTGACATTGGAACCGCAGGCCTGCACTGGGTCTAGGTGCCATTTTGATTTCTCACAGTGCCCGGAAGCAATGCTATGTTAGGGATATTGTGGGAAATTTAAAGGGCAATTAGACCCAGACACCCAGGGCTGCTCAGAGAACCAGGCTAGATTTTTAATTTAATTTAATTTATTTATTTATTTATTATATTTATACCCCGCCTTTCTTCCTGCAAGGAACCCAAGGCAGCTTACATTATCCTCGTCCTCTCCATTTTATCCTCACAACAACCCTGTGTGGTAGGTTAGGCTGAGAGTCAGTAACTGGCCCAAAGTCGCCCAGTGAGTTTCATGGCCGAGCGGGGACTAGAACCCGGATCGCCTGAGTCCCAGTCCAACTCTCTCACCACTACGCCACACTGGCTCTGTTTTAAAATAGGTGGGGGGAGCGATAGCACTGGACCCTTTAAGTAGAGATGCCACAGATTGAATCTGCATCCTGGTACATGATGGCTCCCATCATCCGGCTCGGCTTGTCTGAGCGTGGAAAGCTAAGCAGGGTCAGGCCTGGTTATTACTTGGATGGGAGACCCCTCCTCTAGTTTCCTGCATTGAGCAGGGGATTGGACTCGATAGCCTTGTAGGCTCCTTCCAACTCTATGATCTATGAAATCCCCAGCCCAACACATCCGGAGGGCCCCAGGTTGGGGAAGGCTGCACTAGAAGCTTATACCGGTCAATTTCATTCTTAAGGAGAAAATAGTCTGGAGGAGGGTTCCCTCTTTCTTTTAAGAGTGAAATTGACTAAAATCGAACCTTCTTTAGAAAGAGCTCCAGAGCTGAAATGATATGCTGGGACAGTGAACTAAGAGTGGATCTACTTTTGACTAAGCACCCAACCTGCCAGTTCAGGTTAGACGGCTGCAGGGAGGTGATGGGGCAGTTTTCTTTTCTTAACTGTTCTTTCCATACTTTCTACTTCCCCTCCAGGTATGAGAAAGGGCAAGCGAAGCAGCTGGTGGAACTTTCTCCTGGACTGGAAGAGAAACTCAGAATTTACTCTCAGACAAATTCTGCTCTAGAGGAGGCTATGGAGAAATATAAAGGTATTGTGGGCAGGGCAGCTCAGGGAGGGGAAAGGATGCAGACCTTAGAGAGTGCCCCAGCTCTGGGTTGACTGTAGGGACAGTCCCATGTTAAAGAGGAAGCTATGCAAGATGTCTGAAGATATTATTATTTTTTTGCCCCTTCCGTTCCCCTTTAGTGGATCCTTTGAGGAGGGAGCCTGCATCAAAGGCAAACTTCAGTCCTTCCTCACAAATTGATTTGCAGGGTGGAGGAAGTCTCTCATTCCACTTCTTACTAATTTCTAAGGAAGGTGGGTAGACTGCCCTTTGTGCAATTGCTCTTCTGTAAGGCACTGAGGGACTCGAACCAGGGACTCAGGCAACAGATCGCAGGCACCTCATTCCCTGTGCCACCAGGACAGCTCTTAGGCTGAGAGGATGCCATTGCCAGCCCTGTCTCTGCTGTGCTGCAGTACCACCCATATGGTGGCCAGAGCTGAAATTGCAGCTCTACAGCCCAGCCAGAGCCATGTGATTGGAAGAACCAATAGGAGCCTGGCTAGAACTATATAAATGTTGCTTCATGGTGTGTTCTTCAGCCTGAGTAACTTACCTTGTCTTCATACTTCTCATCTGTCCAACCTGACTTTTGACTAGGGTTCTATCTCAGGTCCTTGGTCGCCTGATCTGGTGCCTGACCTCCAGCTTTTCCATGACCATGCCTTCTACCTGTGGCCTACTTGACCCTCAGGTACAGCCTGTCACAAAGCTAGGCCCCAGACTTGACGTCTCCTCATCAAAAGATTCACCGACCAGGAAGGACCCCCCTGGTAAGGGGAGTGAATCCTCTTTCCTCTCCCTTTCTCACCAGTTGGTCTAGTTGTAAATGCCTCATTGAGTGCTTGCTCACATGTAATACCTATGCTTCTTTTTGGCTTTCCTTCCCTGTCATCTCATTGCTCATTAATCCTAACATAGACTCCAAATTTAAACACTAATTCGTGCAAAATAGTCTTACATTTAATAGGAGTTTTAATTAGGTGTTTTGTGTAAGTAAAATCTTTGGGAGATCTTTGGTTCTTTCTTATATGCAATGCAATATATCCTATATCTATTTGGCAGTCTGAGTAAATTTGTCACCCTTTTCTTCACATAACAGAATCTCTGGAGGAAGCACTGAACAAAGGTAGCTTTCTGGGACTGAACGGGAAGGGAAAATTTGATGAAAGATGGTGCTTGAGATAGGGGTTGCTTCTACACTAGAAACCATGGCTAAGGTCCTGCTTTTCTACAGTTAAAACACTGGTTCCACACAGCACTTAGTAGATGCTGTATTATCCAGCAATGCCTTCTCCATGGCTAAGATCTTTCTATAATATTAAGTTCACAAGTGAGTCCTGTTCAGCAAAAGTCTCCTGCAACATTAATTTAAAGATTCCTATTCATCTCTTCTTCCTGCTTTATTGCTTCCTGTTATGTGTGGCTGGGAGATTACAGATGAATTGCCTCTTAGTCAGCTTATGTTCCCCATGCGGGTCAAGTTTCCTTGCATTACTTTTTCTGCTCTTGCTTTGATAGTGGAATAGCATTGTTTCACTATGAAAGCCAAGACAAAAATAACCAGCTGCCCCCCACACACACTTCCATAGGGAGCAGAAACTGACTAAATAAGGCCATTTCATCATTAATCCTCCAACTGTCCTATACGGAGATCAATAGAACAGGGAGAGCTGTGAACAGGAATATTTTAATTAAAGGTACATGAATCTTAAAAGCTGCAATAATGCTTTGCCTGTCCAAACTTACTGGTGCTGCAACTGTCTTTTATTGCAACTGAACAGAATGGGGGGGGGGGGGAATGGGTGGACAACACAGAAAACACTGCAATGTAATTATCTGGTAACAACATCATTTTGATTCACTATAGAAAATTAATGAACTAAGGGCGCAATCCAGTCTGGATGTCCATAGCCCTTTGAACTTGGAGGATTATGGGCATCCTATGCAGGCCAGGAGGAGCACAGAGGTGAAGGTTGCCTCTGGGATCCTTCCACCCAGTAAAACACTTAGATGGCCAATTTCTGCTGTCTAAGCATCATGCCTCGGAGCACGAGGGACGGAGGCCAGAGCGCCACCAGAATACTTCATATTGTGCTGGCGCCTGACTCCTCCCCACCCCCTGGGATGCCCACAAAACCCCTTCTCCGCGGTCATGTTTCCAACCTCAGAGAAGCAGCCGGCATGGTTCTTCCTGCACTGACTGCGGGGTGGTGGTGGCAAGTGCTCCGAGCTTGGAGTCCCAGCTCCGACCTTGGAGCGAGTTTCCGAGGTTGGAGCTGGGACTCCAAATAATCCTATGGCCATCTAGACGCTGTCTAGCAGCCATAGAATTGTGCTGCCTGAGTGACAATTTTAAGGTGAAAAAAGCTAGTGTGGAAGCAACCAGGGTTAAGGCGGGGATCTCTCTGCTAGCTCTTGGGAGACCACAATTGATAATCCAAAAGTCAGTAATCGTTCAATATAGTCCTAATTTAAATCTGAGCTTTACCGTGAGAGGGTCCCCCCCCCCTCTCAAAACATGATGTGTCGCACTGCTATATGTAGCATGGTCTAACTTTAAATTTGTTGCTCTTTCCCCTGCATAACAGAGTCTCTGAATCAAGAATTGTACAAAGGTAACTATCTGCATGGATCTAAAAGAAATGGGAATTTTTTGACAGGAGATGGAGGCTCAACAGCGACCCCTCACTGAAGTATTTAATCAAGTTGTATTAAGCAGGTGGTCCAACAACCTCACTTCTGGCGATTGCTGCAAATTTCCCTTTTTCCCCTCACACAAGACTCCGGCAGTGACTGGGCTAAAAAGAGTGGATGGAATGGTTAGGATGACCCTGGGAAGTAGGGGCTCATGTATTTTTGTGATAGGCAGAGCAATCGTAATAATTTGTTTTACTAAGGGCACAGTCCTATGCAAGTTTAGAGAGAGAAAAGGCCAGGCCTTTTCTCTCTCTAAACTTGCATAGGATTGCACCTTAAGTAAATCCCAAATCTCTCTGGGTTGTCAGGATATGAGGATATGTGTGTGAGAGAGAGACTGCCTGAACAGGTTATCCAGTGAGTTTCAAAGCTAAGGGGATTTGGACCTGGGTCTTCCTAGACTTAGTCTGACAGTGTAACCCAGCCTTCCCCAACCTGGGACTTTCTGCACGGGATGGATTGCAACTCCCATCATTCATAGCCAGCATGGCCAAGAGCCACATGTGCGTCTTCTACACAAATGGAGAAATTCAGGGTGCAATCCTACGCATGTTTAGAGAGAAAAAAGTCCTACAACTCCCAGCATTCCCCAGCCAGCCAGCCATGTTGTAGGCCTTTTCTCTCTCTAAACTTGCATAGGATTGCACCTTTAGTAAATCCCACTCTGTTCAGTAGAGCTTGGTCTCAAGTAGAGATATACAGATTTTGTTAAACCCTTTCCGTCTACGTTTTATGGATTGCCAGGCATCTTTATTCTGTCATCTGCTCTTTGACAGAATCCGATTTCATGTATGAGAATTTCGGTCCTGTTTGCAAATGCACATTTGCGCAAATCCCCCCCCCCGCCCAAGTAAAAAACCCAATCTGCAAGTCTCAGGAAAGCTGGTTCTCTGTGGAATCCGCATATAGAAATCTGAACTCATCTGGATCTGTTCTGGATTTCTCTGACATGCCTAGTTTTAAGCCGCCTAACAGTTCTTAACCTCACCAAAACACCTGCAGCATGGGGATAATGGCTAGGAGACTAGACCCATTGAAATCGATGGAACTTAAGTTGGTCACTAACTTAAGTTCCATTGATTTCAATGGATCTGTTCTGAGTATGACTAAGTCAGGGCCGGCCCTGCCATTAGGCGAAGCAAGGCAACTGCCTCAAGGTGATATGAGGGCGGCGGCGGCGGCGGCGGCGGCGGCAGCGGCAGCAGAAGCAGCCATTCCCCCTGAGCCCCTCCAGCCATTTCCCCCTGTCAGAAGACCGAGCTGTGTGTGCCACATGGCCTGTCCTGCAGCCCCCAAACTAGCCTGCTGCCCTCAAGTGCGGTTGAGGACACTGTCCGATTGACAGTACTGAAGTAAAATTCAGCTACCGGTCCAGTCAGCTTCCACGTGTGGGATGTGGGGGCACCATCTTGTCCTTTGCCTCAGGCAGCAAAATGTCTTGGCCTGGCCCTGAACGAAGTCCGCATCCAGCCCATAACATCTGTGAAATCAGTGGCTGGTGGCTCCAATGTCAGTGGGGCGGTGTATCCACTCTGAATTTTGAAGGCACTATCCATGGTGCAGAACCAATTTTGGGGATAGGGCTCAGCACCATGGATAGCTGCTTACAAGTTCAGACTAAAACCCGCCCACCAGCCTCCACTGCATGAAATGTTTTGGACTCTTATTAAAGTTCAGGACAGAGCAGGCGTGGCTCCTCTCTACCCCTCACGAAATTCTAGTCACGTGAAGAACTGGACGCCTGAAGAGGGCTGTCGTGCCTGCTGTATTTGGGACATGGGACTCCAGTAGCCAGTTGCTTTCTCTCCATCTCCAACCTGCTTCTCCTTGGTGAAGTGACTTTTTCTGCTCTCTGCTAGGCTGCCTGACCTGATTCAGGGAAAACCTAGAGAAGCCTTCCCCAACCTGGTGCTCCCCATCTGTGTCAAACTCCCATCATCTCGAGCCAGCATGGCAATGCTTTTTGGTGATGATGGGAGTTGTAGTCTAACACATGTGGAAGGCACATCAGGTTGGGAAAGGCTGTCCCTAGAGAAGGGACGTTTCTTGAATCATTACAATTGAGGCTGATCTTTCAACTCTCACCCTCCAAACTCTTTCCCCTCCTTTCTTTCTGCAGTGAATTTCACTTTGGATCCCGACACTGCAAATCCCTTCCTCATTCTGTCCGAGGATCTGAAGAGCGTGAGAAGAGGAAGCAGATACCAAGTCCTGCCTGACAACCCAGAGAGATTTGATATTATGATGAGTGTGCTGGGCCGCGAGATATTCACGGCAGGAAGGCACTGGTGGGAGGTGGAGGTGGAGGAAAATTTGGGGAGGTGGGCCGTGGGGGTTGCGCGAGAGTCTGTCAGGAGGAAGGGGGTGGTCCGTATTAGTCCCGATGAGGGGTTCTGGGCCGTAGGAAAGTCATTCCGTGACTCCTCGTCACCATGTCAGATCTTGGCTTTTACTTCCCCTAAGCCACTTCCTTTGACCTTGAGGAGGAAGCTCAGGAAGATCCGGGTGTCCCTGGACTATGAAGAGGACCGCGTGGAATTTTTTGATGTTGATTCAGATGACCTGATCTTCACTTTCCACTCAGCCTCATTCTCTGGGGAGAAGATCCTCCCCTTCTTCCGGGTGTGGAGGGGGGTCAGGTTGAAGTGCTGAATGGAGAATTCTTTGCCACCATAATCACTTCCACCATCCTGAGGGTGGGGATGTTCTTGCGCTTTCTCTATCACTGCATGAGAGAGTACAGCAAAGGGCCTATACTCTTAATAGTTTTTAGCAGTAACTCTGGTTCTCAGTCAGATCTTTAAAAATCTGCCATATGTGGTGGAAGTAAACAGAATCCATGCAAAAATCTAGGAAAACAAGCAGGTTTAGGGCGCAATCCTGTGCATGTTTAGGCAAAGAAAAAGTTTAGAAGAAGTCCTGCAACTCCCAGCATGTCCCAGCTAGTCTTGCTAGCTGGGGCATGCTGGGAGTTATAGGACTTCCTTCTGGGTGGGGCATGCTGGGAGTTGTAGGACTTTTTGTCTAAACACACTTATAGGCTTGTGCCATTAGAGACTTCCTTCTGTTTCGGGCCTTTGAAAAATCATACCCTCTACTAAAAAGTTTTTTTTTTTAGCTACCAAGGTCAAAAATATTTTTGGCAGGGCATTAAAAACTATACAACAGGCATTCATTTAACAACTACTTTGTTTGCTTGTTAGTCCATGTTTCTGCCATGAAGGTCAAGGTGGCTTACATAGGATTCCCAGTCTCCAAAGTAGGCACTGACTGACCACCTGCAGAACTGCTTAGCTTCAGCATGGTGTATCATGTGATTCCCCATCATGCCCCAACACCCAGTCGCTGTATCTCCATCAATTAAATTTTACCATTCATGAGACTTAAAGGCATAACGGCCCTCTTAGGGAAACTGGCAGGAAAAAAAAGTCATCCTCATCTAGCTTTTTTTCTCCCCCCCCCCCCCCTTACGAACTATAGGAAGAGCCGTGCTGGATCAGACCAAGGGTCTATCTAGTCCAGCATTCCGTTCACACAGTGGCCAAACTGCTGCCCACAGGAAACCCACAAGCAGGACATGAGTGCAACAGTACCCTCCCAACCATGTTCCCCAGCAACTGGGGTACATAGGCATACTGCCTCTGATACTGGAGGTAGCATATGGCCATGAGGACTAGTAGCCATTGATAGCCTTCTCCATGAATTTGTCCAATCCCCTTTTGAAGCCTTCCAAATTGGTGGCCATCACTTCATCTTGTGGAAGTAAATTCCATAGTTTAACTATGTGCTGTGTGAAGAAGTCCTTCCTTTATCTGTCCTGAATCTCCCACCAATCAGCTTCATGGGATGACTCCATCGTATGAGGGAGAAAAATGTCTCCCTATCCACTTTCTCCACACCATGCCTAATTTTGTACACCCCTATCATGTTTCCACTTATTTCTAAGCCAAACAGTCCCAGATTTTGTAGCCTTTCCTCATAGAATTGCTCTAGCCCCTTCATTTTAGTTGCCCTTTTGTTTGTAGGGATTCTAACCTACAAACATTGATTCCTGTTTATTTCCACCACACTTGCCCTACAAATGGAGGGTTTTAAGGCCTGAGATAGCGGCGAGCCAGCTGTGGTCCGCAGTTACCAGTTTTAGGAAAAGAGATGTACAAACTTGCAATCTCAGTCAAGCTTGGGGCAATTAGTTATTTCGGCTTCCAGGAGAAACCATACAGAATGCTGATTGGCTGCCCTGATGACCACGACTGCTGCTCCCCATGCAGAGTGCCAACTAGTTGGTCCTTACAGCATTCATGAGAGACAGGGCTCCCATGGAAAAAAAAAATTAAGTCTAAAAAACAAAAATGCACCCTCAATTAACTTGGGGGTGGTGGTGGAGTGCTGAATAAAAGTTTAAATTGGTAAACTTGCTAGGCAAGTTTTAAAACAGGTAACATTAGCCAAAAAATCTTCCCGAAGCATGGGAGGAACATAAAAGACATACCGGTACTTGGTATTCCAGTAGCCTAAAGGAGCAAAGGTAGGTGGAAGGACACACAACAGGGGGAAAAACAGGTTCTGCTCCTGGAGGGAGCTACTCTTATTATTTATTTCATTTTTATACTGCCCAATAGCCGAAGCTCTCTGGGCGGTTTACAGCAATTAACAAGACAGTCCCTGCCCGCAGGCTTACAATCTAAAAAGACACGACACACAAGGAAAAAGGAATGGGGAGGGAAGAAGGGGGAAAAATAATTCTTCTGGCAGGGCTGGTGGAATGGCCTCAGCCCCAAGAACTACGACATGAAACCAGAAGTGACAGCTGTGTGGAACTGTTTGCAGTATCTCTTTGGAGCCAGGCAATGTGCTAGGCTAGGTGGCTTCATTCCTGGAGACCATGGCCACCTCTCTTCCAATGGCAAGTAATGATGGAGCCCCATGGGATTAGGAGAGAAGCTCATGTCTTAAGGACGTTGACAAGGATATTCATAGGGAACGGGAAGGAAGTCCACATGTGAAATCAGAACAGTTCTCATTTTATGTTTGAGACAATCCCTTAGTTAGGAAAGGCTTTCCCCTTTGCAAGCATCTATGTTTCTTCTGTTCATGCTGGCATATCTTGAATATTATTGGCACGCTGTTAACATTGTCAAAGTTCTTTTGTGAATCATAAATAAAGTCTGCTTGGTAAACTTTTTTTCACTTCCACTGATCTTTTGTTTTTGTCACTTTCTGGTCGTGCTTATTGTCGGGACTGAGCATGGTTATCCAGAAGTTTTATTTCCAAATCACATGATTTGGGGGTCTGGGCAAGGAGGGGGGAATATATGACCCAGTTTGCACATACTGAAAGAACTTCACTTTCAATCAACAACCCAGGAACACCCCCATTCCTGGGGTGCTATTGGGGTTTTTTGTTTTCTTTTGTTTTTAACTTTATTTCTATAAAAGACAAAAAAAAAAAAAAAAAAACAACCAACACAAAACATATAACAATAATTAACAATTAACAAAACTAAAATGGACTTTGGAATTTTTCTACAGCAAATATAGGTAACAAATAATTTCTCTACTCGATAATCAAAAAAGAACAGGTCTTTTTTCTATTGTCACAAATTTATCATATATATTTTTCTATTGTCAGTTCATCTTATTATTCCACAAAACCACAGAAACAAATCAGTTTTCTAACCCCTGCAAAAAGTCAATTAGAGGTTTCTACTCTGCAATAAATGTAGATGTTGTCTTTAATCAATGACATAAGTTTGGCCATCTCTGCCAGCTCCACCATCTTGACCTGGGTTGTTATTGGGTTGTTTAGGGGTTAAACCAGAGTTTACTGAATAACCCATAGTTAAATAACCCAGGAAATGTTATGTGCGAACCAGGTCTAAATCTCCTGGTAAGGAGCCTAACAGGAGAATATACGATAGCTGTGCAGGGGCCAACACAGATATTTTGGTGTCTTCTGAGGCCAAAAATCCAATTGCCTCCCACTTGTTAACACCAAGGCATGACCCACCAGGAATTTCTCCTGTCCAAACCTCAGTTCCCATTCATTACAGTGGAACTTTGATTGTATTATGATTTAAATGGTTTATTTTTAAGTTGTTTAAATTTAAGGTGGTTTTTATTATTTGTTGATATTGAAAATTAATCTATGTTCACAGGAGAATCTCCCACGACATAATGCCCTCCGAGTCCAGTATGTTCAGCTCCCTCTCCATGGCCTCTAATTCAAGGGCTGAGCAACTTGTGGCCCTCCAGATGTTGGGCTGCAACACCCATCAGCCCTAGCTAGCATAGCCAATTCATTCCCGTCTTCAGTCTTCACTTCCTGTGCTAACTTGGCTTTCGGGCCTGTGAGCGTTTGGATCCTGAACTGGCTCCTGTCCTATTAGAAGAGCCTTACTTAGGTAAAGTATAGGCTAGGCTTAGGTATTGATTTGTTATCTTTGCCTGAAGCATTGTTCTAAAGCAGGGCTCTCCAACCTTGGGTCCCCAGATGTTGCTGGCCTACAGCTCCCAGCATACCCTGCCAGCATGGCTAATGGCAAGGGATTCTGGGAGCTGTAGTCCAGCAACATCTGGGGACCCAAGGTTGGCGAGCCCTGTTCTAAAGGGTCTCTCTGCTTTCATTGATTTTTGTATGCCTTTTATTCCTTCCCGCCCTCCCTTCCTTATTGTAAATTAATTTAACATCTATTTCAAGGTTTGTCTGTGCTTTATTCCACTTAAGCCTCTGTACTAAATTCAGAGCCTTCTCTTTGGTCTTGCTACTGTTTAGAATTTTAGGGTTGGGGCTTGAAACAGCAGGGATCAGCTGGAGCCCTTATTTCTGTGCCCCAAGTGTGGCCTGAGAGGTCTGAGAGTCCCCTGGCTCAGGATGAGGTGGATGCAAGGCGTGGTGGCAGCCCACTGGATAATTTGTTGTCCCTGCCTATGCTGCAGGGAGTTGGGCAACCCCTTACCCTCCACTCCCTTCACTACTGCCATGCTGGCTGTGGGAGGATGGATGTTCTGGTCCAACACATCCAGAGGGAACCAGGTTGGGGAAGGCTGCCTCACTACTATTCTTAGAGACGGTGCTGTTGTAGCCCTTCCCGATATAGACTTTGTCTGACACAGACTAGGGTGGAGTTCAGCAAGTTCCATGGGGGTTTGCATCAGACATGGGGCTTTTGGTTGCTTGTAGCAAACTCCATGGAAGGGCCTCCACCACGTTTGTAGCGTTTCTTCCTCAGGTGGGCTTTCCGGTGATATATGAAGTGTGACTGGTAAGCAAAGCACCTTCCACACTCCAAACACTTATAGGGTTTCTCTCCCGTGTGCATCCTATGGTGCATCCAAAGGTTTCCTTCCAAAGCAAAAGACTTCCCGCACTCCAGGCACTTGTATGGTTTCTCTCCAGTGTGGACTCTCTGATGTCGCACGAGGTCCAATTTCCAGGCAAAACACTTCCCGCACTCCAGGCATCCGTATGGCTTCCCTCTTGTCACTCCCGTGTGGCGTCTCTGATGTCTTACCATGACCGATTTCCAGGAGAAACATTTTCCACACTCCAGGCATTTGTAAGGCTTCTCTCCCCGTGTGGATTATCTGATGGTTAACAAGTTCCGACTTCCAAGGGAAACATTTCCGCACTCCAAGCAATTGTATGGCAACACTCCGTGGATTCTCTGATGTATAAGAAGCTTTGATTATAGACAAACTTTTCCCGCCACTCGGGGCAACTGTTGTTTTTTCCTGAAGTCACCTGCTGGGGGGGAAAGGACCAAACACGGAGAGGTTTTAACAGCTGAGCACAGAAGAGAAAAATAATCTCAAGTAAGTAAACTGGATAAAGGGTGGATACAAGTCATCAAGACCCTGGGAAAAACATTAAACTTTAATCATTAAAGGAAGAATTACATCAACATGCCCCTTCTCTCCCCCCCACTTCCCAATAATCCCAAAGAATATGCCAGCCATGTTGCCAAGATGAATGTCTACTCAGAAGTAAGTCCCAATGAATGAAACATTTCAAGGTCCAACCGTATGGTTTCCCCCCCCCATGTTATATTCTGTATTACTAATTGTGAAGGATCACTAGCAGGATTTTGCGTGATTCGGCGCTTAACGGGTTAACCGGCACTGAGTTACAGCCCGTACGAGCGCTGGCTACCACCTGAGAGGCTTTCGCGCACAAGAGGAAACCGAAGCCCTTTAAATGACCAAATAAGGCTTTTATTTGTTTACACAAAACACAGAGCGGAACTAACAGCTCTCCAGGAATACTACAATGTCAACACAACCTTAGTTGACCCCTGCGTTACTCAATGAACAGGCTCCTAGGCTAGCGGATTGAATCTGGTCAATACCTCAGATCAGAGACTTTACGCTTAGTCAGTTTCAGCCTGGCTCCGGGTCGGCGATCCGGGGATGAGAATGGCTTACTCGGGCTGCCGCTTGAAGGACGAATCTGGCCCCGACGTACCCTGGTTCCCAACAACCCTCTACCGGAAGGGAGAGGGTTTTCTACCCCTGAGTTCCCGCTCTCCCCGCCCTCCAGGTCAGGTGGGGCTTATGCCTGCCCCTTCGTGTCAGGTGGGCTTATTGCCCGGGGAGAAGGTGACGTACTGGTACTTCACAGCTCTTTGAGACTGCCCTGATAGTTTGATGGTCCTTGATGGTCCTTCCTGGGTTTTTGTGGATCTCCACCGAGACTCTTCCTTGTTGGGGATGACGACCTGTCTGGCTGCTTCTCCTGTGACTTTATCCCTCCTCCCTCGCCCCCTCCCTTAGGGGAAGACTGTGTGTGTGTGTGTGTGCAGACTTGTGTTGGGCTTTCTCCACACTAATTATTGAGTTTTTCCTTATCATTCATTGTCTAACTGTGATTTAATGTTACTCAGGGCACAATCCCGTGCATGTTTAGACAGAAAAAAATCCTACAACTCCCAGCATTCCCCAGCCAGCTAGCTAGGAGTTTTAAGACTTTTTTCTGTCTAAACATGCATAAGATTGCACCCTTAATGTGTGTTTTTAAATATTTATGTGATATTTACATGCATGTTCTTGTGGTTTTGTGTAGTGTTTATGCTTCAAACAAAGATTTTTAAAATGTAGTTAAGTCCCAGTGAATTACTGGGTATGGGATTTCAGTCCAAATTATGCAAACCAAGAAAAATATGGAAGTGTGCTCCAGTT
>JAHFWL010001134.1:0-22590 GCA_021292165.1 Shinisaurus crocodilurus
GTGGTTCTTTCCATGCCAGCTGCGAGGAGGGGGGATGGATCATGGATTCTTCCTTCTGAGGTTGGAGCACAATCTCTGATGTCAGATCTGGGAATCCGAAGTATTCTATGCCCCCTCAGATGCTGTCCAGGGGTCATAGGGTTGCTCTCTCCACAACAGTGATTAAATTCACAGTAACTTCTACATCAGGCATTTATTTACCAGGCATTTCAGATAACGTGGTAATACTCTTTTGGTGTTTTGCAGTAGTACACATCCCATCATTTCATTGATTAAAACGAAATTGTGGTCCAAAAATAGTATATTACTGGACAGGGCCAAAAAACATGTAGATAACCTGCATGGACAGGCCCACAACACCCCAAGAATCATTTATGTGGTTATAAATTCTGCTCAACTTGTACCAGGTTAAATCCCCCTGGAATTGTTGTTTACCTTCAAGACAACCGATAATGGCTTTTGCAGAATGTTTCTTCCCATATCCAAGATCATTCATTGAATGAATTACTTGTCCCAGATCTCTCTACTTTACCATGAAAGTAGATTGTGAGGGACTGCTGCTTATGCCAGCCCTACAAGGTAGGCCACAGCACCAGTTTACCCAGGAACTGCCGCCGACCTCCCCGGTTCCCTTACACCAACTTGGTGTAGCAGCCCAGCCTTACAGACCAAGAAGGAACACACACACAATTATTAAGATGGAGACGTTATTAAAACAAAAATTAAAAGTTAAGCAGTGTAAGGTCTCCAATGGTCCAATACTTAAAAAGGATAATCCCTTATAAGAAAGGGCTAAAAAGGAGGGTAGGAAAAAGGGGGTGAGGTAGGTTGTTGTGAGGGAAGGGGAATGGGAATAAAAAGGGTCTCTAAAAGATTATCTAAAACAAAACCCCAAAAGTCTGCAAAGAACTGCTTGAGCCAAACCAGGCCTAGCTCTACCAGCTATCCTGCAATCCCGGCATACCTGCCCTGATGGAACTCCCCCAGCATCCAGGCCCGAAGAAGAACCCCGAGCTTTCCTAACCCAACTCCTTTATCCAGAACTAGCCATCTTTTCCCACCCAATCTCCACCAATCCCATCATCCTGCTAGGCAGAACTTTTCTCTTGATCTCTGAAGGAGGGTGCCCCCACCCCCTCCCAGCTGCGGCCACTTTTGCATGACTTCATCCCAATTAACTCTGGCCTTGGTATACAGCTCTGTAGATACCGGTAACTTGTTGTCTCCCAGGTGCAACTACACTATCTCACGCTCCCCAAGGACGCCTGACACATTCCAAGGAAGAGCAAGAGAACAAGGGTAAAAGAAATCAGAAGCAACCCAGAGGGGTGGGGGGGACTCAGCTCAGCCTCCGCCATGTCCCATCTTCACATAGATGACTTACGATGCAATCCTATGCATGCTTAGACAGAAAAAATGTCCTACGGCTCCCAGCATTCCCCCGCCAGCATGGCTGGCAGCAGGACCGGTGCAAGGCAATTTGGCGCCCTAGGCCAAGTCAGGTATTTAGCGCCCCCCCCTTGGGCGGGGGGGCGGGCTCTGGAGCAAAGCAGCCTAAAATGCCTGCTCGCCCAGCGCCCCCCCCCCCCGTGGCCAGTAGCCCTCTGCGGGCCTGGAGCAACAGCAGCAGCAGCAGCATCTCGGCCAGCGGGGCCCACCCAGGATGCCCGCCCAGGCGCTGGGGCCATGCGATCCGCCTCCTCCTCCATGCCGCAGCCCCCTCTGGCTGGGCCGTGAGCGCTCTGGTGCCAGGGCCCGGATCGGGCGCCCTCAGCATGAGTATCGGATGGCTGCGCGAGACGAGATCCCCGAGGCAGAGCGCGAACGGCTACTCACGGGCCGGGCAGCCGCGGCGTGCGCTTTGGAGGTGAGGCAGGTGGCGGCAGCACCCACCCCCTACAGGCAGGGTCCCGAGGCGGCGGCGGCTGCCCCCCTCCCCATCTCCTCTAGCCGGGCTCGGGCCCAGCCTCGCCGCCTGCCCGCACCGCCGAGGAACCCCACTTGGGCATCCCCGCGGGAGGCGCCGGGGAGGAAGGGATGGAGCCTCCGCCTTCCTCCATGCCCCGCTGTCGGCTGCGCGGCCTGTGCCTGCCCGGGGACGGAAGCTTAGATGGCGAGCGCCGGGCCTGATGGAGCATCTGCTGCGGCAGGCAGCCTCACGGGAGAGCAGGCGGGGCGTCAAGCCGGAGGAGAAGCGGGCGGAGGCACCCTGGCTCATGATGGTGGGCGGAGGCGCCCCCCCCCGCCGAGGAAAGCTGGGCGTGACACCGAGCCTGCCCGTAATCCCCCACGCTGACCTGGTGTGACTGGTGGCGTCTCCGCTGCTGTCCCGCCCAGCCGCCTCGCCGACAGATCCGGGCTCCGCGAGCGGCAGGTGGGCAGCGCGTCGCCCAGCAGTCCCGGTGGCGGCGAGGAAGAGTCAGCCGGCAGGAGCGGAGTGCGCCCCCTTCAGCCACGCGCCCTAGGCAGCTGCCTAGTTGGCCTAGTGGTAGCGCCGGCCCTGGCTGGCAGGGGAATGCTTAGAGTTGTAGGACTTTTTTCTGTCTAAACATGCAGAGGATTGTGCTGTAAACAATTAAAACTTGTAGGAAAGAACAAAATGATCCACTCATGCCTTTAGAGCAGGGCTCTCCAACCTTTGGTCCCCAGGTGTTGCTGGACTAAAGCTCCCGGAATCCCTTGCCATTAGCCATGCTGGCTGGGTATGCTGGGAGCTGTAGGCCAGCAACATCTGAGGACCCAAGGTTGGAGAGCCCTGCTTTAGAGTTACTGGCACCAACCAGACATTCTAAGAGTGTTTTATCATTCAGAATATTGTATTGTTCCCTCTAATAGCAAAATTCAGGTGGTATCAGTTTAGAAGTGAAACAGGGCACTCAAAAATAAGGACGTGGCTTCTACATACTTGAGGGATACTCTAGGTATGTGGAAGTACACAGGTTTGTGAATTAGAAGAAAACAAAACGGGACCTGCAACAGAATGTTCCATTGTGGAGTGTGCCTGTTCCGTGTTCCTGCCTGCCAGCTAGCCAGCTTTGCCTTCTTTCAAGATACTCCATTCTGTTCCCACTCCCCCAACCCAGTTTTCCATTCTCTCCACGCACACACAGGGACCGATCACAGAGTCGGGTGGCATCCCTGCAATTACGTTGGACTCTCGTGCACCCGGACAGAGCAGCATGGAGGGTGTAGTTTGTGAACCAGAACACACGCGACTGCCATGATCAAGCGTATACTTTTCTGAACTTCAGATACAGCCTTCCCCAGCTTGGTGCCCTCCAGATGTTTTGGACTACAACTCACAGCATGCCTGATCATGGGCCATGCTAACTGCAGGGCCGGATTAAGAGCATTATGGGCCTGGTGCTGAGGAGGGCGTGTGGCTGAAGAGGGCGCAGAAACGCTGCGCTCCTCTTCGCTGCCGCTGCGCCGCCTCCCCACCCTCCCGCCCGCCCGCCCGCCGCCGCCACCGCCGCACCCTCCCGTCCCGCTCGCCGCTGCGCCTCCCCGCCCTCCCACTCGCTGCCGCTGCGCCGCCCGCCGCCGCCATCACCCCCCCCGACCCCCCCCGCCACTTACCTTCTCCGCGTTGTGTCGCTTCCGGAGCCCCGCCCGCATTGTTTTGGCGGGAGGAACCAGCCCTGTTGCCATGGTTTCCCCGGCAAAAAAACAGTGCGGGGTCCCATCGCGTCACTTCCTCCTCCTCCTCGGTGGCGGCGGCGGGCGGGGGGAAGGTAGGTTGGTGGTGGCGGCGCAGGGTTTGTTTTTTTTTGCAGAGCAGGGCTGCTTTGGAGAGGGGGGGACGCTAAATATTATTTCGCCTGGGGCGCCAAACTGCCCTGCACCGGTCTGATTGTGGGCCTATTTTGGGGTAGGGGCCTGGAGCTGCAGCTCCAATAGCCCCTATCTTAATCCGGCCCTGGCTAACTGGGTTGATGGGAATTGAAGTCAACTAAAAACATGCACCTATGAGCCCATGGCCATTTTAAATGGAGACTGCAGTCGTTGGCACAAGCTGCAATTTGGCCGATCTTTATATTTGGGATCGGGATGAAATGTCCTCCAGCCTCAGCTCCCAGCATTCCTGATGATGTGCCTGCTAACAGCTTGATGGGAGTAGAAATCCAAAGCATCTGGTGGGCATCAGGTTGGGGAAGACTGCTATAGTGCTATATAGCACAGCAAGGGAAGGCCTCCAAGAAGATGGTGGGGGGGGAGAAAAGGTGTCCTTTATCATAGTCTCCAACTGCCCCGAAAATGCCAGGACAGGTCCCAAAACCCCTTAAGCCATCATGGCTTCTCACTTTGTTATGCAGAGTCCCGAATTCCCCTGCCTCCTGCAACTGCAAGCTACTTTAAGGGGCCATGGACAAAATTGCAGCTAAGCCAAAACTTTTAGCTTAGCTGCAATTTTGCCCATGGCCCCTTTAAGATAGCTCTGCTTATGCTCAAAGGGCTACCCATGGAGAGAAAGAGAGCAGGGAAGGAACAGACGTGTGTGTGTGCGCGCGCGCGCGCACGCAGAGGGAGAGGTGAATGAGGGAATTTATCACATGATTCCTATCTTTATATCGCCAAAGATTTTATTTCCTAACAGAGCTGACTCTGTGCCTCTAACAGGTGAGGTACAGTGTCAGAAGGCAATGCAAGAAACTTCCCCTTCTCTCTGAAGCTGTATGTCTGGGGGTGTGGGGTGGGTGGGTAAGCTTCACCTGTTGAATTTGTGCCAATCCTGACCATTTTAAAACAAAAAGAGATTGCCCTGCAAGCACTGACCGCCCCCGCCCCCCATGAAAAAAACCAGATATCATCATCATCATCAGGCGATCACTCGTGACCGAGTAAGATTGTCTTCCGGGATAAAGGAGGAAATTCTAAAGAAGATTGTGTAGACTCTAGCGATGGGTCCGTAAGTGACTGTGGAGGCCAATTCTAGATCCACACAGCTTCCCACAGTGAGGACACAGGTTACCAGATAGAAGATGGTCCTGGAAAGGATTCATTTGACGTGCTTTTCGCTTAGCACGTTTCTCCCTTTCGCCTTGCGCTCGGGCTTCCTCAAGTCCATGGAACCTTTGTGAAAGGCCAACCTCCATTTAGATCGTTCATGGGCCAGAGCTTCCCAGTTTTCGATGTTTATATTGCATTTTTTTAGATTAGCCTTATGAACATCTTTAAACCTCTTATATTGACCACCGATATTCCGCTTTCCATCCTTGAGTTGGGAGTAAAGTAACTGCTTTGGGAGGCGGCAGTCAGGCATTCGAACAACATGACCGGTCCACTGAAGTTGGCGTTGAAGGATCATTTTTTCAGTGCTAGTAGTCTTTGCTTCTTCCAGTACACTGACATTTGTTCGTCTATCTTCCCAAGTAATTCGCAGGATTTTCCGGAGGCAACGTTGAAGGAGGTGGGGGTGACGTTTATAGATAGTCCATGTTTCGCAGGCATACAATAAAGTTGGTAATACAATGGCTTCATAAACCAGTGTTTTGGTCTTCTTACAAATATCCCGATCCTCGAACACTCTATGTTTCATTCGAGAAAATGCGGCACTTGCGGAGCTCAAACGATGCTGGATTTCACTGTCGATGTTAGCTGTAACAGAAAGATAGCTGCCAAGATAGAGAAAATGATCGACATTTTCCAGTATTGTCCCGCCAAGCTGGATAGATGGCATCACCAAAGGGTTAGCTTGCACTTGCTGATGAAGCACTTTGGTTTTTTTGATGTTAAGTGAGAGACCAAGTTTTTCGTATGCTTCTGCAAAAGCATTTAGGATAGTTTGGAGATCATCCTCTGAATGTGCGGAGACCACATTATCATCAGCATACTGAAGTTCCACAACGGAGGTTGTAATTACCTTACTTTTTGCTTTCAGCCTGCTAAGATTAAAAAGCTTTCCATCTGTTCGATATATAATTCCCACACCAGTGGGAAGTTTCCCCTTGACAAGATGTAAAACCATGGCAATGAAAATGGCAAATAATGTTGGGGCCATTATAACACATCCCTGTTTAACACCTGATCCCACTTTAAATGGAGCACCATGAGAGCCGTTGTTGTCCAAAACCGTTGCCGTCATGTTGTCATGGAGAAGTCGCAAGATATTCACAAATTTATTGGGGCATCCAATTTTCATAAGGATAGTCCAGAGAGCTGTACAGTCTACAGTATCAAAGGCCTTAGTCAAATCGATAAATGCCATATAAAGGGGTTGATTTTGCTCCCGGCATTTTTCTTGGAGCTGACATGCAGTAAAAATCATTACAAAAGCCACTTATAAAATATTATAAAATAATATATAATATAATGTAATGATTATAATATATAAGATTTTGTGTGTTTCCTCTAATAACTTTTGTACTTGACCATGCCCTTTGGTTGCCTGGCCATACCCTTGGCCACGCCCTCATGTTGCCTGGCCACACCCTCTTGATCACACCTTCATGTTGCTTAACCAGACCTCTTACAAATTCACATTGTGTGTCCCTACTTTCATCTGTGAAATGTTGCAGGGTATGTCTTTATCCTTTCCCCACTATTGAAACTACCCCCTTCTCTGTCAAAAGGCCTGAACAGCAGTACCCAAAGCATGCAGAAATGTTTATTCGATTTGTCAATGGATGGCATCCTTCACAGAGACAGCATGCATACTTTGAGAGGAATGTGTCAGTTGATTTTCTGTGTGGCAGCAGATTGCTGGAGGCAATATTTAATAAATTACCTTGAATTAAATGATCTTGAACCACACACACACACACACACGTTAGCGTGAATTGCTACAGTCATGGCTTTTCAGGATTTTAGGTAGTTCCATTTCTGATGGGTTGTGTGTGTAAATTAAGAAGAGCTACTGGTGTATCTCTGGCTGATTTGCACAGATCAGCAAGGGTTTCTGACTCCCAAAGTTTTTACAATAGCAGCAACTAAAAGTCTGCCCCCCCCCAGCCCTCTCCTAAATTGGGCTGCTTAATCAGTAAAATTGGGGGCGGGGAATGGTGTAGATTTCTGTGCAAACTCCCGTTCTGCTGCTGAAAACCAATTCCTGGGCTGCACATTGCTCAGAGGCTCCTTGTTATAAAATTCTATGTCCAGTGACACCTTCCTGAGTCACTGTTTTGCATCTGGTTCTAGCTGGTGAACCTCAGGGTTCAAGTAAAAAACAAAGTTGATCCCGCCGCATGCCTAAAATCTGTCCACCCCTGGCATGGGTGCATCTTGTCTCTAGTGTGTATGAGCATATAAAGGTGTAATCCTATGCATGTTTAGACAGAAAAATTCCTACAATTCCCAGCATACCCCAGACATTTTTCTGACTAAACATGCTTAAGTGTATATAATGTATATGTAATAGGAGACACCTGTCACCAGCAGCAGCTATTCCAGTAGTCTGTACCAGAGGAGAAGGGAAGCAGGGCCACTCCACCAGCCCTACTGAAAGGCTGCTTGTTTTTTCCTCCCCCTCTCATTTTCCTTTTGTGTCATGTCTTTATCGGTTCTAAGCCTGCAGGCAGGGAATGTCTTCTTTTACTGATTGTACACAAACCGCTCTGGAAGCCTTTTTGGCTGAGGAGCGAGATAAAAATACTTTAAGAGCATAATGCTAATAGTCAACAATTTCCAGCATTCTTGCTGGGAGTTGTAGGACTTTTTCTGTCTAAACATGCATAGGAATCTGCCCAAAATAAACAAATAAATGCATTTAAACATTAAGGTAACATGTAATGCATGGCCTGCTATTTCATACCGTGCAGGTGCTGAGGTATAGTTTGAACAGTGATAAAGTATTGTCAGACAATTATCGTCAGAGCACCTCCGCCAAACAAGGTTCAGAGGATGGCAACAAGGGAGAAAGCCTTCTTGGTGGTGCCCCCACCTCTCACTGGGGAATGCTCTCCCCAGCCAGGTCTGCCTGGCACCAGCACTGTCATCTTTTCTGGGCCAGGTTAAGATTCTCCTCTACTCCCAGCCAGTTGAGGGCGTGTGACAGGCCTTCTTAACTTAGGGCGAGATCCTGTGCATGTTTAGAGGGAACAAAAAGTCCTGCAACTCCCAGCACGCCCCAGCCACAGCTTGCTGGGGCATACTGGGACTTGTAGGACCTTTTTCCTGCCTGAACATCCATAGGATTGCATCCTTAGCTGGTTTACCAAATCTTGGCATTTTAAGTTGTTTTTAGCCGTTTTAAATTTTTTAAACTTTTTGTATGTTTTATCCCATGCTGTAAGATGTCTTGAGTCGTGTTTTTTTTAAGAGAAAGGTGTCTAATAAATAATAATAATAATAATAATAATAATAATAATAATAATAATAATAATAAATGCAGAAGAGGAGGAGGAAGAAATACTAGTATCTTTAACCAACAAAAGGACTCCAAACCCTGTCTTGGCTTTAAAATCAGCCGAGAACAAGCTATTGCAAAGTAAATACAACATAGGGCAGACAGAGCAGAGCCTTGAGCAATGCATTTTAGGGGCGGTGGCCTTTGCTATAAGAAATCGGTGTGCTGCACACCGATGTCCCTATGTTTGCCTGCGACGTGCTGGAGGACCTGTACATATCCAAGTGGGTGGGGGTGGAGGTGAAGCCGCGTTACGCTGGTGGAGGAAAAATATGCATGCCGGAGGAGAGACTACGATTCCCAGAATCCCTCTGCGGCTCCCTAAAAGGAAAAGAAAGGAGTACATTTCCCAGCAGCCCTGGGCTACCTGGGTACTTGTCATCACAGCCTCTCTGTAGTGCTTGTTACCAGGGGGAGTGATGGACTTAAGATGGGAGACCGGCTGGCCGATTGGCTGTTTGGGGCTTGTGAAGTAGAGACACTGCAGACCCGGGACAAAGACAGCTGACTTTCGGGATGGTGGTGGAAGAAATGCATCAGCCTGCAAAAGCATCTGAATCCCACTTTGCAAATGCTGGTAAGTGGGGAGAAGGGACCAAATTTGAGGTGGGGTGTCTGTACTCAGGTCTTGGAGAGGGGGCACTCTTGGCTTGGCCTGAGTATGCCTGGCCTTTGATGGTGATGTTGATTTCATGACGGAGTTACAAGAAGGAGAGGCACTTTGGCTTTCCCCTTCCGTCTTTGTCCTGGAAGGCGGATAGGAAAGGAAGATAAGCAGAAAAGCTGGAAATGAAACGGTGTAGCCTTTTAAAACGGGGGGGGGGAGGGAGAGGAGGAGAAAGAGAAAATGAGCAGGGACTGAAGGTCGAGAGAAGAATCACTTGTTAACACAGGGAAGACAGGATGAGGCAATAAGTGCTAGTGAGGAGAAATGTCGCTTTTATAACGTGCTATTTCTGTGTCACTTTGGAGGGTGCAAAGCGCAGAGCGGTAGCATCAAAAAGTTGAAAGGTACCAAAAACAGGGCAGTCCCAACCGCTGCCCTCCTCCCTCGCCCCTTAGATCCAGCTGGGGAGTTTGGGCACCACAACACAACATGATGTAGAGAGCATAATATGGCCTGCCACACAGTGAGCTGCAGATGACTTTGCCACACACTGTGAGGAAGGCAAAGAGGCCAGTCTGGCTCTCTGGCCAACTTGACGTTGGAGGAAATGTCATCCCGATCCTTAATATAAAGATCAGTCAAATTGTGGGCTAGCTCACGCCAGCGGCTGTAGCCTCCATTCAAAATTGCCTTGGGCTCATCGGATACATGTCTTTAGTTGTGTATAGGATTAACTCTGTGAACTGAAGTACATGGGTCCATTGCTAGATATATTTGAGCAGTCTCCCCCAACCTGGCATCCTCCAGATGTTTTGGACTTCAATTCCCATCAACCCCAGTTAGCATGACCCATGATCAGGCATGCTGGAAGATGTAGTCCAAAACATCCGGAGGGTACCAGATTGGGAAAGGCTGTATCCAAAGGTCAGAAAAATATTCGCTTGATCGTGGCAGTTGCACGTGTTCTGGTACACGGGATACATCCTCCATGCACCTCCGTCCAGGTGTGCGTGAGTCCAATGTAATTGCAGGGGGGCTGCTCCTAACTCTGTGATCTGTCCCTGTGTGTGTATATAAGGAACAACCCATTCAGTGATATTCTTACAAAACAACATGAGAGCCAGTGTGGCGTAGTGGTTAGAGTGTTGGACTGGGACTCGGGAGATCCAGGTTCTAGTCCCCGCTCGGCCATGAAACTCACTGGGTGACTTTGGGCCAGTCACTGACTCTCAGCCTAACCTGCCTCACAGGGTTGTTGTGAGGATAAAATGGAGACGAGGATTATGTAAGCCGCCTTGGGTTCCTTGCAGGAAAAAAAGGCAAGGTATAAATATAATCATAATCATAATAAGAAAAAAAAAGCCCAACAGGCCACTACTGAAGCACCAGAATAAATTGCATAATTTAAGATCAGAGTTCATACCTTTTGTCTGTTTATGGAGGATGCTGGGAGACAAACAAACACCTGATTTAACTTCACTTTTGCCCCCACGGTACCCCTCCGTTCACTCTTCCAGCAGATTATAAAAACGCATTCAAGATAATGTGGCCGGTACATTTTTGTATATCAAGTACATAAAACTGGGCAGGACAGTTTACTAAAGCACTTTTGGTAGTCACTGGGCCTTTCTAGATCAGCCTTATATTGCACGATAAATATGAAGTCATGACTTGTCCTGAGAGTCATGACTCTCAGAAGCATTCCCATTGTGGGGTCATCACATCTTACCAGTGTTCAAACATGAACATTTTGAGCTGGTTCTCACATAAGGACAACCCAGGGATATTTTTAGACCTTGGGTTGACATGAAGGAGTCAGCATGCTAGTTCACGCTGCTCGCTCCTTCCTGTTTGGCTCCTTCTGCCAATCCAGGAATTCTCCATCCCTGACTTGGTTAGCATGATGTCCAAATCCAGAACTCTGGCTTGTCTCTCTCCAGTCTATGGGAGTCCATCATAAGAACATAAGAAGGGCCCTGCTGGGTCAGACCAAGGGTCGATCTAGTCCAGCATTCTGTCCACACAGCAGCCAACCAACTGCCCACAGGAAACCCACAAGCAGGACATGAGTGCAACGCAGCCCTGGATTAACCATTAAGCAATATAAGCATGTGCTTAGGGAACCAAGGGAAGGGGGGGCACCACAGAGTACCACAAATTTTTGCATTTGCATTTCCCCCCTTATAACAGTTTTATTAAAAAATGCATAAAACAGTGGTGAAAAATTGTATTTCTTTCTGTTGCCCTAGTTATAAGTGCTTATAGTGCTTGCTGCTATTTAGTGTTAAATAAATATAATAAAAACAGTCTATATTTAATATAGTTGTGTGTTCTGGTGTGTGTGGGGGTGGCCTTGAAGAAAAGTGAGTTTTTAATGTCTTATTTCATCTTCAGCACTTATTGAGTCTTAATGTCTTGCCAGCTAAGCAATTGAAGGGCCAAGGGGGCACCATTATTGGGCTGTGCTTAGGGCATCAGCTATCCTTAATCCTGCCCTGGTGCAACAGCACCCTCCTGCCCATGCTCCCCAGCAACTGGTGTACATCGGCATACTGCCTCTGATACTGGAGGTAGCATAGAGCCATCAGGACTACTAGCCATGGATAGCCTTCTCCACCATGAATTTGTCCAATCCCCTTTTAAAGCTATCCAGATTGGTGGGCATCACAACATCTTCTTGTAGTAGCTAATTCCACAGTTTAACTATGCACTGTGTGAAGAAGTACCGGTACTTCCTTTTATCTGTCCTAAATCTCCCACCAATCAGCTTCATGGGATGACCCCAGGCTTATAATCAGAATGATTGCCCAGTTCCTACCAGGACAAAAGACCCTTGGCTTGTTATCTCCTGAAATCAGAATCAATCATCTCCCACCAAGAGGTCCCCTTGTTGCCAACCTCCCTCCAAGTCCAAACTGATTCATTCTACCCCACTCCACCCCTTCTGCCTGAGCCAAGTAGTCATCAGGGACTATTACTGGAGTGTGCTTTAAGACAATGTCTTGGTCAACTCATCACCATTCATAATCAGACCATCTGGCTTACAGGGCCTGGCTGTGCTCCCTAGCACTTGGAATTTGCCAGATAACACCTGGGGGGGGGGGGGGTATAGGAAACATAAGGGGAGCCAGGAAGCTTCACACAGACTCTGCTGCATTAATTCTTCTGTTCCTCATTGTGTCCTGCCCTCCATAAGATCAGTTCTTGAGATGCAAGGTGATATTGGGAAAATACATTTTTCTGATACGTTCCCCACTGCCTTTCTTTCTCTCACAGAGTGCAGGATGACGTCCACACCTCAATCCAGATTTTCCTCTCCTTCCAGCAGCTGTAAAGGGATTGCAGCAGAGCCAGCAAAGGTAAGAGGTGCTTCAGATCCTCATGTGAATTTTGGTGGGGGACGGAAAGAGCAAGAGAAGACTAAGTGCGCAATCCTATGCATGTTTAGACAAAAAAAAGTCCTACAACTCCCAGCATTACCCACCCAGCATGGGGGATTAAAGCAAGAGGAGACATTGACTTGGTTCAGACAACACGATAACCCACACTCAAGGGTTGAGTGTGGGTTGTTGTTGAAATGTGGATTGTTGTTGAAACGTGGGTTATCGTGTTGCCTGATCCCAGCTGAGATAACAAACCATGGTGAACAACCCACAGTTCATAACCGAACAACAAACCATGGGTTCTATTCATGGGTTCTATTCATGGGTTGTTCATGGTTAACAAGCCATGGCTTGTTAGCGCAGCTGGATTCAGATAGCACGATAACCCACGGTTCAACAACAACCCATGGTTCGGCGACAACCCATAACACAGCCATTGACTGCATTTGGAAATGATAATTAATGGAAGACTTCCTGCTTTGCTTTGTTGTGAAAAGGGGCTGCATGTGTGTATCCAAAAATGTTGTGCATATCTCAGCTTATTAAGCCAAAGTATGATCATTTGATGCATCTGTAGTCCTTTTCTGGACCATTTTAAAAATGTAAATTCTCTTTTTAAGTTGAATGGCTGGAAGAAATATGCCCTTCCCATTAAAGGCATTGCCCAGTAGTTACGGTAATCTAATTTTCAGTCATCTGGCATTTGGCTTGTTTTATTTATTGTTTTGTTTTAATACAAAAAGAGAACCAAAAATGGTGTTGAATGTACATTGAACATTATCTCTTGTTACTTATTGCTATGAAGTTTATTAATGTTACTTTTAAAAAGACAACTGAAATAAGAATCAGACAAGTGGGGAAAATAAGACTTTAAAAAAGGAGTTACAAGCAGTTACCGTAATGGTAAAACTTAAGGCTCTGTTATTGTTCCAGCATTGACAAAAAGGCATCCAGGAAATCTCAAAAGGAATTCTAGGTGTTAACCCTACACTAAAATACTTGTAATATGTTAGCTCATATGCTTCAATGAGACATCACATTTTTAAAAGTCACATTTAGGGCGTAATCCTATGCCTGTTTAGACAGAAAAAAGGCCTACAACTCCCAGCATGCCCCAGTCAGCCAAAGCAAGGATGCCTTCTAGATGTTGTTGGACTGCAACTCCCATGATCCCTAGCCATTGGCTATGCTGACTAGGGCTGATGGGAGTTGTGGTCCAACAACATCTGAAGGGCCACATGTTCCCAAGCCCTGATTTAAAGCATTCATACCCCACTCTTCAGCCAACCAGCCTCCCAAAGTGGCTTACAGACGAATAAAAATAAGTCAGCCCCTTCCCTCAGGCTTACAATCTAAAAATACATTACACAGAAGGAAAAAGCCACAAGAAACCCTGGTTTAAAGCTGGCTTATGATCCCAGTTTGTTTGGGCACAATGAACCATAATCCCAGGTCCAGACATAATGTGAAGCTATCCCCTTCTTGGTTTGTTTACCTGCTTGTATGATGGGTGGAGAGAAGGGTTGCATGCACCAACATACGGCTTATTCACATGATTGTTTATTAAGCCAGGATTCTTGGCTTAGCATGTGTGAATGCAGCGCATGTTGAGGATTCTGTGGAAATGGGGATTAAGTCAGTTCTCTCTCTTCTGTTTTGTTTTTCTAGAGTCGACCGACCTTTGATGATGTGGCTGTGTATTTCACAGAGGGGGAGGGGGCTCTGCTCGATCCAAACCAACGAGCCTTGTACAGGGATGTCATGGTGGAAAACTACGAGAACGTGGCTTCACTGGGTAAGGGACAAGACACTGGAAGCCTTTATCAATGCCATCGTTGGTCTTTCATGTTTTCAGGAGGACAAGTGTGTTTTCCTTCACTTTCTCGCTTTTCCAAAAGTCCACAGATATGTTATACGAGGGTCAAATGAGACAAGGATCTCTCAACAACCCTGTCAAGCAGGTGACAGGTATTTTAGGGAGTTTGACTTGTCAAGAGGACAATCCCTTTCTCATCCAAGGTCAGCCTTTCCCAACCTGGTACCTTCCTAGTGTGTTGGACAAGAACCCCCATCACCCCCAGCTAGCATGGCATAGTGGGGATGGGACTTGTATTCCAACACACCTGGAGGGCACCAGGTTATATACGCGGGGCTGCCTTTTGAAAATGGTCTGGAAACTTCAGCTGGTCCAAAACTGGATAGCAAGATTGTTAGCAGGGACTGGCCGGTTACAGTCTTATTAGGCTGGCGTTTTGTGATCTGCGCTGACTTCCAGTCTATTTCCAGGCCCCATTCAACGTGCTCGAAGTAACCTTTTCAAAGCAGGGATGGCGAACGTGTGGCCGTCCAGATGTTGTTGGACTGCAACTCCCATCAGCCCTCACCATTAGCTATGCTGGCTAGGGCCGATGGGAGTTGCAGTCCAACAACATCTGAACGACCACAAGTTCTACCCTTAAATTAAAGCCTAAAGGGCTGAGGTCCAGGTTACCTGAAGGTTAGTCTCCTCCCATATATACCTGCCCAGACCCTAAGGTCATCTTCAGAGACCCATCTCCTGGTTTCCCCGCCAAATGAGAGGAGGAGGAGGCTTCGGACCCTCAGCCGCTCACTTGTGATGTGCCGCAGGGTTCCATCCTCTCCCCGATGTTATTTAACATCTACCTGAAGCCGCTGGGAGCTATCATCAGGAGGTTTGGGGAGCAGTGTCATCAATATGCAGATGACACACAGCTCTACCTCTCCTTCAAGTCCTCACCAAGGTTGGCTGTTGAAACCCTGTCCAAGTGCCTGGAGGCAGTGGGTGGCTGGATGGGAAGGAACATGCTGAAACTGAACACCGACAAGACCGAGGTACTTCTGGTGGGAGACAAGGGAAGGTTAGGGGATGTTGACCTGGTGCTGAATGGGGTACATCTACCCCTGAAGGGCCAGGTCTGCAGCTTGGGAGTCATTCTAGACTCCCAGCTGTCCATGGAGGCTCAGGTGTCAGCTGTGAGCCGGGCGGCGCTGTATCAGCTCCATCTGATGCGGCAGTTGTGCCCCTAACATCCTAATCATCTGCTCCTATCAGTGGTTCATGCCTTGGTCTCCTCTCGCCTGGACTACTGTAATGCGCTCTACGTGGGGTTACCCTGGAAAACGGTTCAGAAGTTGCAGCTGGTACAGAATGCAGCAGCTCGCCTGGTTAAAGGCTGCCGCCGGCGTGATCACATCACTCTAGTGCTCAAAGAATTGCACTGGCTACCAGTTGTTTGCCGAGCCGAATTCAAGGTGTTGGCGTTGACCTTTAAAACCCTGTACGGCTCCGGTCCAGTCTATCTCAAGGAGCGCCTCCAGCAACATCAAGTAGGCTGCTCAACAAGATCCGCCACGGATGGCCTTCTCCCTGTTCCATCAGCCAGAGAAACCAGGCTGGTGGGGACTAGGAGGAGGGCCTTTTCTGTGGCAGCCCCCAATTTATGGAACTCTCTCCCCAGTGACCTCCGTCATGCCCCTTCCTTGATTAGCTTCCGCCGGGCATTAAAAACATGGCTTTTCAGGCGGGAATATGGGGTGGGTTAGGATTTTTAATTGTGTTTTATACTGTGTGTGTGTGTGTGTGTGTGTGTCCCTGTATTTTATTGCATTGTACATCGCTCAGAGTGGCCGGATATCTGGCCAGATGGGCGATTCATAAATATAATTAAATAAATAAATAAATAGGTGGCCATTAAGGAGAGGGATTTTCAGTAGTGGCACACCAAGCCTGTGGCTCACGCTGGCTCAGTTTGTCTGAGCGTGGAAAGCTAAGCAGGGTCAGGCCTGGTTGTTACTTGGATGGGAGACCCCTCCTCTAGTTTCCTGCATTGAGCAGGGGGTTGGGCTCAATAGCTTTGTAGGCCCCTTCCCTGTGAAATCTTTGAAAACCTGTTGTGGAATGTACTCCCCAGAGGGGCTTGCTCGGTGCCCACATTGTGGTCTTTTCAGTGCCAGGGGAAAATCTTAATATTTTTCCAGGCTTTTCTGTTTTAAAAACATGCTTTAGTGCTTTTCTTTTTTCAGACCTTGGGCACTACTGATGCTGATTTTATTCTGGTGCTGTTTTAATTTGTTTTTAATCTCATATTGGTTCTGTATTTTTCCTATTTGATGGTTTAAAATTGTCTCAGTACACCATCAAGAGAACTTGTTGTTAACGAGCAGAATAAATAAAATCCAATTGGGTTCGATGAATGGCCGTAAACCAGCCTTCCCCAGCCTGATGCCCCAAATGATGTTTTGGACTACAGCTCCCATCAGCCCCAGCCAACATGGCCAGTGATCAGTTGTAGTCCTTGGGGAAGACTGCCGTACACTCAGATACTGTATATGGCCATGAATGTTTGCGTGTTATTTCAAAGTTTTCCCTAAGCAAAGCCCAAGGGATAGTATGAGGTACAATTCTAAATTAAATTACAGTAATACCTTGGATTGCAAGTAACTTGGTTTGAGAGCGTTTTGCAAGACAAGCACATTTTTAAATATTTATTTAATTTTTTTTGACTTGGTATACAAGCGACGTCTTGCAATACAAGTACTGTAGTACGGCTTAAATTAAAAATCTCTGTACAAATATTTTTGGGGGGATTTCGTTTTGATATAAGAGTGTTTTGGATTACAAGCACGTTTCTGGAACGAATTATGCTCTCAATCCAAGGCATGACTGTACCGTGTAGGAAATAAGTACCGTAAACATTCAGTATCGTCCGATGCTCCTGTTCTTTTCTTTCCTGTGAAGGATTTCTTGTCCCAAAGCCTGAGCTCATTGCCCAGCTGGAACAAGGAGAAGAACCGTGGGTTCCAGTTTCCCAAGAAACGAAGATCTCTGGCACCAGTTTAGGTGAGGGGTTAGAATAGGCCTGCCCTACTTTTCCAACAACTATTGCAGGGCTCAACACTTTAACTGGAAAAAGTCGGAATTGATGAAGATACATTTACACAAGATCTTTATGGATGAAACCCTTTATAAATGCCATGTTCCCTTGAAGTTACCATCCCTTAAATATGTAGGGATTCTATTACAAGAAATTATTAAGGGGCTAGTAGGGTATAATAATCAAAAATTGATAGCTAAGATCAAGAAAGAGACTTTTAAAAAACACCTTTGGTCTATACTAAACCTGGCTTGGATGAGTGTCTTGTCCTGATCTTGACAAGAAGCCCCTGGGGCAAAGCAGGCCAGTAGTGAAGCACCACAGAAAGCTACAAATTGGGACAAGTTCATGGAGGAGACGGCCATCGGTGGCTACTAGTCCTGATTGGCTATGTGCTTCCTCCAGTATCAGAGGCAGTATGCCTATGTACTCCAGTTGCTGGGGAACAAGGGTGGGAGGGTGTTGTTGCACTCATGTCCTGCTTGTGGGATCCCATGGGCAGCTAGGCAGCCACTATGAACAGAATGCTGGACTAGATGGACCCCTGGTCTGATCCAGCAAGACTCTTCTTATGTTTTTATGTACAAGTGAGCAACTTGCTCCAACAGAGACCAGGTTCACACCATCATGGGGAAAAGAAGCTATGGTGGCTCCTGTTCCCCGCCCCCATGCATGGGGGGGGCGCGTGCAGTGCAATTTGCTTAATTACCCTGGCTATGCCCAGCTTGCCGTGTCATCTGAACCCGGCAAGGTGCACAGTGGGAGTGGCTTTGAAAACCACCCCAGAATCCATGGCTTGCTGTTGGTTCCGGGGGGTGGTTTTGAAGCCAACCCCCGCTGGCGCACCTCGCCAGCAAGCCGCGCACTTCAAGGGTAACTCGGCAAATCACGTGGCGCACGCCCTGCATGCGCAGGAGTGGGGGAAAGAAGCCACCATAGCTTCTTATCCTGATGATCATGTGAACCCGGCCAGAATCTTAAGAGAGGACTGAAGCCTTTTTTACCTGCAGAGCCAAATCTGCCCCTTTCTTGAGGAGTGGAAGGCCTTAAAATAGGGGGCTTGAGTGTCATTCAGCCCAAGAGCCGAATCCAATTTCAGAAAAGATCTCGGGCGGGGAGCTGCATTCCAGTGGTGGGCAGGGCCAAAGGCAAAAGGGGCAGGACCAAAAATGCCAGCATATTTGAACATAAAGCTTCCGTCGCTCATTAAAAAGCTGATGAGCTTCCGTCGCTCATTAAAAACCTGGTTGTTCAGGTGGGAATATGGGGTGGGTTAAGATTTTAAAATTTTTATATTGTTTTAATGTATTTTATTGTATTTATGTATTTTATTGTGTGTACATCGCCCAGGGTGGCCGGTTGCCGGCCAGATGGGCGATAAATAAATATTAATAATAAATAATAAATAAATAAATAAAGCTGTTCCTGCCAGTCACTAAACTTTAGAAAAGGCAGTTCAACCTTCTAGAATGGGAGGAAAAACACACAAAAGCCAGGAAACCACCAAATGATTGGGCCAAATCCAGCCCTCTGGAGTTCCCCAGACTATCCATGCGGAAGGTACGCCCACTTTCCCCCAACCCCCGGCCATTGGGTGGTTTCTCGGCTTTTGTGCAGTTTTTTCCCCCCAGTTCTAAAAGATTGAACTGCCTCTCCTGAGACTGAGTGACTGGCAGGAAGAGCCTTAAACTGAAATATGCTGGAATTCTGGCTCCGCCCCCTTTTGCCTTTGACCCCGCCCACCACTGGAATGCAGACCCCAAGAGCTTCTCCAAATGGAATTTGGCCCTCGGGCTGAAAGAGCTTCTGCAACCCTGTAATATATCACTGAAGGATCTGTATATAAATGCCTTGATCCTGCTAAGAGGCATATGTATGTGGAAACAAACTTCTACATTCATATCCCTGGCTCCATGAGGAACTGCATGCTCAAATGCCCCGCCCCGCCCCCCAATTCTGATATGAGACCCCATTTATTTATTTATTTATTTATTATATATCCCACCTTTTTTCCTGCAAGGAACCCAAGGCAGCTAACATAATCCTCCTCTCCATTTTATCCTCACAACAACCCTGTGAGGTAGGTTAGGCTGAGAGTCAGTGTCTGGCCCAAAGTCACCCAGTGAGCTTCATGGCCGAGTGGGGACTAGAACCCGGATCTCCCGAGTCCCAGTCCAACACTCTAACCACTATGCTACACTGGCTCTCCAATTTAATTAATTCTTAATGTTTATAATGTGTGTTAAGCTTATTTTCCTGGACATTGAATTTACTTGTTTACACTTTTTTTGCCACTTGACCCCCAAGACTTCTAGTCTCAGTTCCAAATTTAAATATGTAAAATAAAATACCACAGACAACAACAACAGATTCCTCCTGATGCTCTCTGTTCTCTTCTTTCCCCAAAAAGCACGCCTTGTCTCAAAGCCGGAGCTCGTGGAAGAAGAAGCACTGCAGGCACCAAATCTGCAGGCTTCTGAAGAAGCAAAGATTTTGGATGCCAGCTCAGGTAGGCAGGCCTTGGGGATTCCTGCAGTTAGCAGGCAGGGTAATAAAAATAGGGGTGATATAGACCAGACATCCCCCCAAAACTGCAAACCTAAATAGAACAGGTGCAATAATGTTGCAGTGCAGCAATTACTTGTTCAGTGCCCTCTTCCAGGATACTTCAGTCCATTCCATAACCCACCCAGTTTTGTTTTCCTCCCGCCTCAACATTCAATCACCATACTGTACCAATTACTGGGCTTTTTGGGGGGGGTTCCCCCCTTTGGTTATTTTTCCTGTTGATTGATTGCACTTCTGCCAACTTTGGTGTTCCCCCAAGCCTGCTGATACCTCCCCCTCTTGTGCACGGGTGGTGCCCTTTTGGCTACATGAGCGACAGCACTCATGCCTGGACATCGGATATAGCGGGAATGATGCTAAACTCTTGAGAGATGCCGGGCCATGCAATGTTGATTCAGAACTAAGTCCCATTCAGCGTAATGGGGCTTATTCCCTTGTAAATGTGGTATACGATTTATTCAGGACAGGACTAGTTTCCCTATAGGTCAGGAGTGGGATACTTGAGGCCCTTCAGATGTTTTGACCTACAACTCCCATGATCCCAAGAGAGCTTTGGCTATTGGGTGGTATAGAAATGTAATTAATTAATTAATTAATTAACCTTGAGGTAGTGAATTCCATAAAGAAATTATGGGAACATTCAGTGTTCACTGCCTCTTTTCTGTTTTGCCTTTTATCCCAGGAGATGACTTTAGGAAAAAGAACAAGTGTTGCGTGTGTGGGAAGTGTTTTACTCAGAAACTTAATCTCACCAGACACCGGCGAGCCCACATGGGACATAAGCCGTACAGATGCTTGAGGTGTGGGAAAAGGTTTGCTCGCCAGTCACATCTTTTAAGTCACCACAGAGTCCACACTGGGGAGAAACCCTACACGTGCTCAGAATGCGGGAAACGGTTTTCTCAGCAGCCTCACCTAGTGAGCCACAAGAGAATCCACACAGGAGAGAAACCCTATACGTGCCCAGAGTGTGGAAAACGCTTTGCTCACCACTCAGGATTTGTGAAACACCAGACTGTCCATGCGGAAGAGAAACCCTATCAGTGCTCGAAATGCAAGAAGTGTTTTGCTCGCCCGTCATACCTTGTGAACCACCAGAGAGTGCACACAGGAGAGAAACCATATCAGTGTTTGGAGTGCGGGAAATGTTTTTCTCAGCAGGCTCATCTCATGAACCACCAGAGACTTCACACAGGAGAGAAACCTTACAAATGCATGGAGTGTGGGAAGTGTTTTGCCGACTCCTCCACCTCGGCGAAACACCAGAGAGTCCACACGGGTGAGAAACCATACAAATGCATGGAGTGCGGAAAACGTTTTGCTTACAGCTCAGCATTCTTGATACACAAGAGAATCCACACTGGAGAGAAGCCCTTTGCGTGTTCAGAGTGTGGGAAATGTTTCAGCCGCAAGTCATACCTTGTGAAACACCGGAGGATCCATACAGGGGAGAGAAGCTATAAATGCTCAGAGTGCGGGAAACATTTTGCTGACAAATCTACCTTGGTGATCCACCAGAGAGTCCACACAGGAGAGAAACCCTATAAATGCACTGAGTGTGGGAAGTGTTTTGCTTACCGCTCGGTTTGTATGAAACACCAGAGAATTCACACCGGAGAGAAACCGTATAAATGCCCTGAGTGTGGGAAGTGTTTTTCTCACCGGCCAGATCTTAAGATCCATAAGCGAGTCCACACCGGAGAGAAACCCTATCAATGCTTGGAGTGTGGGAAATGTTTTGGTTATAAATCGTATCTTGTGGACCATCACAGACTCCACACCGGAGAGAAACCTTACGAATGCATGGAGTGCGGGAAGTGTTTCGTTCAGCAGTCAAACTTTGTGACGCACCAGAGAGTCCACACAGGGGAGAAACCGTATGAATGCACAGAGTGCGGGAAATGTTTTACTCAGCAATCGAACTTAGTGATACACCAGAGAGTGCACACAGGAGAAAAGCCGTACAAATGCCCCAGGTGTGGTAAATCTTTTTCCCGTTGCTCGAGCTTTGTGAAACACCAAAGGTCCCACACCGGAGAGAGACCCTACGAGTGCATGCAGTGTGGGAAATGCTTTGCTCACCACTCAGACCTTATGCAGCACCACAGAGTGCACACTGGAGAAAAACCATACAAATGCCCAGAGTGCGAGAAGTGTTTTGCTCACCGCTCAGCCTTTGTGAACACCAGAGAGTTCACACAGGGGAGAAGCCGTATAAATGCTTGGAGTGTGGGAAAGCTTTGCTCGCCAGTCGAGTTTTACAACACACCAAAGAGTCCACACGGGAGAGAAACCCTACAAATGCATGGACTGTGGGAAGTGTTTTGCTCAGCACTCCAACCTAGTAACACATAAGAGAGTCCACACGGGGGAGAAGCCTTATGAATGTCCCGACTGCAGGAAATGCTTTGCACAACGCCCCCACCTTGTGATTCACCAGACAATCCACTCGGGAGAAAACAGTGCAAGTGCTTGGAGTGTGGGAAATGTTTTGCTCACAGGTCGCTTCTGGTCAGCCATCACCGAGTGCATACGGGAGAGAAGCCCTATAAATGCCTCGAGTGCGGGAAATGTTTTGCACAGCGCCCGCACCTTGTGACTCACCGGAGAGTGCACACGGGAGAGAAACCCTATCAGTGCCCTGAGTGTGGGAAACGGTTCAGTCAACGCCCACATCTTGTGATTCACCAGAAGGTCCACATAGGAGGCAAACGAATCCACACTAAGCCACAAAAATCCCATATAGGTGAGAGGTGCTCTGATCAGCAGGTTGTGTATATAACAGATCGGGGC